>OZ023269.1:95039721-95469721 GCA_964006375.1 Tillus elongatus | reverse complement strand
TAAGATGGCAAAGCCTGCCATAAGTCCGACTTGTTGTAGCGCAGGCATGGCTCACTGAAGAGTCTAATATATATATATATATATATATATATATATATATATATATATATATATATATATATATATATATATATAGCACAAAGTGCCATCTCTGGTTTTGTGACGGTTCTAGGCTTCCACAGAAGCCTCTACGCACACACAGTACAGCAAGAAGGAAGCTGTGAGAAGAAATGGTAATTTGCCTTATTCTCCTGGGGTGCTGCAATAAGGCCGACTTGTGTGGCGTACTGGAGAGTTCATAAGGAGGACGAAACTGGGGGATAGTCGTCAGTTGGAAGATAAAAGTATATATTATTATATTGCGAAGTTTATGGAATTTTATAATACAGATTTTCTTTTCTTGCGACTGATGGCTACCCCACAATTATATATATATATATATATATATATATATATATATATATATATATATATATATATATGTATACATATGTAAATTGAAACTTTGAAACCTACTGCGGGTTCATTTGAAAAAAGATTTTCAAATTTGTAAAAATCGTTATCTCTTCACTAGTGATTTTTTACAAGAAGCATATATTTTTGTTCAATAGGGCAATATGAAATACACAAGCATAGAAAATGCTATGAATGCATTTTTAATATTTTCAAAAATACATGTGCTTCGAGGTTCTCCAGACACACGTTGTATACTTAAATTATGTCTAGCATTAACTAACAGGTAAAATTACATATTACTGAATAGAAACTCTAACAACTTTCATTTTCTCTTAACCACTATCCCCATTCATAGCTGGTGGTACCAAAGGTTTCCCATAATTTAAGAGCTGTTTCTGCTAATTCTTAGGCTTATCTTTACAGTTTCGCTGGTTGTCACTTTGTTTGTGTTTTAGATATATTGTTGAGTGTTCCGTTTCCCCGGCTTTCTCGGAACGCATTACATTCGCGATGTTAACTCGCCTTGAACATTTTATTATTCTAGAAATATATCAAGAGAGCAGCGCAAAGATAAGCAGAGTTGTTTATTTTTTACTATTTTCCAGCAGTAGAGTTTATTATGTTTTTGTTTTGTAGCATACCTACATGCTTACTTGAGACTGATTAATGGTAAGTCTGCTTATCATCATATTTTTGCGACTTTTCGTTGAAAACGCACTTTTCAGCGAATTTTCCTAAAAGCAATTGCTAATAATGGCGACGCTAAAATTTTTAAAAACTTCTTTAAACAAGCGCGAAGAAGGCGTCCTAGCACCGATGGTCAGTTTATCAGTTTATATATATATATATATATATATATATATATATATATATATATATATATATATATATATATATATATATATATATATATATATATATATATATATATATATATATATATATATATGATTAGTAAAAAGCCCCGGAATGGTAGAATATCTCTGTTATTAATGACACAATTTTTTTTTTTGATTTTTGTAATGACGAATGGTCACAAATATGCTTTTTTTTATAACAAATTCACTTTTTTCACGCTTCCAGTTTAACAGGAAATGACTCCAACTTAATTTATTAAAATGGGACACTTTGTATTATTTGCCATTTTCGGATGCAGGATAAAAAACTACGTTCTAAAACATCATTATGTTTTTGTAATTGGTAAGATAACACCACAAAAAAAAATAATAACGTAAAATCAAGATCTGCATGCCTATTTAAATGTAATGGTGTCAATAAAGCAGACAATTCGGGTGCTGCACTGACATTGTCACCTGTCAATTGTGGCCGTTATTTTGCTTTTTCTTGTGCAATTAAAATTTTTTGAAGATGGCAGTGAAACGCACAGAATCTGAGCGCATCGACGTCTTGATAACGTACGGATATTGTGATCGTCAACGATCGTTGGAAGAAGTTCTCACTTTATTTAAAACTGTTCATTCGGATAGGCAAATTAGTAAAAGTACGGTGCATCGGGTTGTTAAAAAGTATGAGGAATTTCGCTAAGTAAGAGATTTGTCAAGAAGTGGACGTCCAATACCAGTAAGTGGCGGTTGAGCATATAGCACACTATTATCAGTCCAAGAAAATCCTCATGTCTCTACAACAGAATTGGGTCAAATTCACGACATATCCCAAAAGTCTGCTCACAAAACTCTGAAGTCTGAAAAAATGAAACCCTTTAAAATGTATGTGGTTCATGAGTTAACCGAGGATGACCCGGATACCAGACTAAATTTTTCCCAAATAATGACCGAATTTATTCAAGCTCGGCCTAACTTTGTGAATAAAATAGTTTTTCAGATGAATGAACATTTAATCTGAATGGTACGGTTAACAGGCACAATTGTCGTTTCTGATCAACAGAGAACCCTCATTGGATGGAGGAAATCCATACGCAGTATCCTCAAAAAATGAATGTGTAGGCTGGTTTGGTCGGAAACAAATTAATTGGACCTTTTTTTATTATCGGAAATTTAATTAGTGATGGCTACTTTAATTTATTGAGAAACCAATTTTACCAGCACTTAGAGCACTCTTCTCAAATCAAATAAGACCTAATAACCCAAGCGGTAATAATTGGTTCCAACAAGATGGAACTCCGCCACACTTTACGAGTAATGTCCGTGATTATTTGGACAAAATAGTTCCTGGCCGCTGGATCGGACGCAGAGGAGCAATTGAGTAGCCAGCTCGTTCTCTAGACCTCTCTTTACTGGACTTCTTTTTGTGGGGTCACTTGTAATTTCAGGTGTATAAAAAACGACCTCATGATCTGAAACAATTACAAGAGCGGATAACTGAAGAAATCAACCATATTAGCCAGAGATGATGCAATATTCAGTGAGATATCTTGTTGATAGATTATATCACTGTCAAGTTGTAGACGAAGCACAGTTTGAACAATTACTTTAGTTTAAATTATATTACGAACTTTTTTAACAGAGATCTTGATTTTGCGTTATGAATATTTTATTATTTTTTGTGTGGTGTTATCTTATCAATTACAAAAACATGTTGATGTTTCAGAACGTAGTTTTAGTGAATTTTCTTTAAAAAATTCACTAATGAGGTGATCCCGACTTTTGAATTTTGAAAAAATTTCTTCAAATGAGCGTTAATTAGGCCCCCCAGAACACATATCCGGGGTCAGTTTCAATTTATATATATATATATATATATATATATATATATATATATATATATATATATATATATATATATATATATATATATATATCACACCAATAACTCAAAAAATAATGGGCCGATTTAGATTAAATTTGGTGAATAAATTCCTTTTGCAAATGGCTTGGATAAGTTCGTTAGCCAGGAAAATCTTCCTAGGGTTTCCAGGAAAAATTTGTGTTTTCTTTCGAAAAAAAATTATATCTCCGGAATTAACAAAGTAAGGGCAATAAAATGGTATACGCGTGTATATCCTTATAGGTAAGTTGTCCACCAAAATTTAGCTATGTAGGTCAAAAGACAAAAAAGTTATAGGCATTTAAAGAAAAATAAATTGTGGTTTTCCTCAAAACGTCAAAGTTGCGATTTAAAACGTCCAAATCGGCAACATTTAGGCAAATAAATTGAATCTAATACGGGCTATGGCAATCAAATGTCTCAATAAGTATGTTTTACAAACCCTAAAGTCTTAGTTTCAACCGTCATTGTCCTTCATTTTACTAAAATGTTTGTAGAAAATCCATTTCAAATAGACTCTTTCTCTGATGCTTGGCAGTAGTCTTTACTATAGAGTTTATCGTTTAATGGTATATAATTTTTGTCGAATTTTCGTAAAAAATTAATAAAGCTCAATATATCCGTTATTATACAAGATATGAAAAAATTGTATATATTAATTATAGGGTGTCTTAAGCTACATCTTAAAAAATATTTCTACAATCACAGGGTGGCCCATAAGTCGTTGGTGATACAAATTTTCTTTTTTTTTTTTAATCAAACACGCTTTATGTTATTGCATTTTTGCATTTTACATCGAAATATAATGCATGTTTATAAGAAAAGAAATTCTGGATGCAGCAAGTGCGTTATGGTAGCGAATTTTGATCAAATGCTTCATATTTGAATAGCCCAATTTGCTATTAACCTATAAGGTTGACCAAGAAACGAGTTTTTCCGGGAATACTTTAAGTTTACTTTTGGAAATTTTTGTACATTTTCACACAATAAAGTCATTTTTATGAAACATGGCACATTGTTTTTACTATATAGGTTATACTGGTAACCAAAATAGATGCCTGCTTTCTTAATAAAAAAACACACATATTTGCAATAAAACATTTTTATGAAAATTCACTACCCTAACGCACTTGCTACGTCCATAGTTTTTTATTCTGCCTCCGAAATGGTAAAGAATACAGGTGTCCCATTAAAAAATTAAGTTGGAGTCATTTCCTGTGTGTGTGTGTTTTGTTTCTTTAACGTCGGCCTATTTCCGCGACTATGGCCAATCACCGACGCCAGGGAGCAGTTTCACCTCACTATCCTGGAAATTTTGCCGAACCCCTGTCTTTCTGTAAGGAGGGTAGGGATCTTTAACGTGCCCAACATCGCATGGACACGGGACCGACGGCTTAACGCCCCCTCCGAAGGGCGGAACGTGCAGACATTCAACTTGCTCAAATACAATGCCAGAACCTCGGTTGATGTTAATTTTACAGTTTGTACTGGAAAAGTGAAAGGAGTACGCCGGGATCGAACCCGGTACCCTTCGGTTCAAAGGCACACGTTCTTACCTCTGAACCACCGAGGTCCTGGAGTCATTTCCTATTAACCCGGAAGGGAGAAAAAAGTGGATGTGTTATAAAAAGAAGGCTTATTTGTGACCATCCGTCATAACAAAAATCCAAAAAAATTTCGTCATTAATAACAGAGATATTCGACCGTTCCGGGCCTTTTTAGTAACCATATATATATATATATATATATATATATATATATATATATATATATATATATATATATATATATATATATATTCACTAATGTTCGTGTCAATATTTAACTACTTATTTTTCTTGTCCACATTAACCCCCTGTCCAAAGCAGCCCACCTCACCAGTGTTTAATTTTTCGTTTTAGTACACCTAAATCAAAGCTTGATTTGGAATATTTGGTTACGACCTAACATGCTTTCTGATACTGCACCATCTTTACAAGGCTTTTCTACGGTTCGGCTTGCGTTATCTAGCTCTTCAATGAGGACGCCATCTAAATATCTAACAGCAGCGAAAAGTTTAGGGCCTAAATGAACCACGTTACGTTCAACAGCGCTGCCCCGCATCTTTTGCACAGTGTAAACCTAGCATAAGGCCACGGGAACATTTTTCCTAATTGGGTAAATTGCGCCATTTGAAACTCCTGCATATCCATTTTCAATCCAATCAGATAATTTTTTCAACACTCATATGCCCTATTACAGCCGCTATTTGGGACATTTTGGTTTAAATTGTAAATTTAAATTGCCATCTGCGCCATTTACAGCTCCTGTACACCCAGTTTCAGTCAAATTCAATAATCTTTTAGAACACTCATTTGCGATTAATATTTTTATAATACTTACCTGCCATATTGCAGCTGCTATTATAACTTTCTTGCAATTAGCATCTAAAGTACTGTATTAAATTTTAATCGGTTAAGCATAAAGGAGTGAAAATCGACTTACGGAGATAAATGGGCAAGAAGAAGTAGAGATAAAAGCCATATTCATGGCTGTGCAATATTGGCAATACACTGAAGTAAGCTTAGCAGACAATAATTCCTTAATCCAAAAAGCAAATGCGACATATCAATGTATGTAAAATATTTGGGCATTTATTGAAAATGGGAGAGTATATGTTATACAGTAACAACTAATTAGGCTAATGATATTAAATATTCACATTTGTCGTTAATTGGATGGCTAGATGGTTTGCGGGTTATTCTACCATAGCAAAATTTACATGCTGCGTTACTAGACGTTTTGCCTACCATGGGTACTAGACAATTCAGTCGCTAAACTGAACCTAAGTAGACCTTTCCTTCTTTTTTTTTTGGAACCGGGAGCGGGGAATCCATTATGGACACACATACTCACACACCGTAGTGTGCGGGAATTTAAGGTAGTGTGGGTTTCGCATCCACTAAACTCCCCTCCCTGGAGTACTGCACGTTGGTCCATACACAGGTCGGAATGACCTCACACATGAAGTTAAATTTTGAATGTCTGCATTCTGTTGGTTCTGTGGCGTTATCGGGCCAGGATAAGGTGGATGACGCAAACGCAACAGGCAGTTTCATGCCCACAATAAAGGTCGCCTCTACAATATGGTTAGTTAAGGCACCAATTGAATACCAGTTGCCATGCCAATGCCAAAAGCTTTACATCGCACAATTAACAAGAACCATCAGAGAGGACGTTAAGAGCGGCAACAATATCTACGGCTACTGAATCTGCTAATTCGGAAATTCCTATAGTCCTATTTGAAAAAATAAAGATCTTTGTCACAATAAAGAAATGTCAAGAGCAGACTAGGAGAAAGGTGGTTAAAATACGGAGACAACCTGATCATTTAAATCCCGATGACTTTTCAAGTTAAGGCGAACCGGGCTACCCGCACCTAGGAACAGGATGGATTTTACACCCTTCAGGCATCGTTCCAAGCAGTGACAATCGTTTCCTGATCTATAATGACGTGACCTGTGGTCACAAATTTACCGGTGATGGTAACATTGTCAATGGTGACGCAAGCAGCAACACCGATTTCGTTCCTAGGTATTGAAAGAATTACCTGATCAATGGTTGCTTAATTTCAGCGCAGATACTGAAAGAGCCACCAGTCGTGGTTGGCGAAACGTCCGGCAACGCACCAAATTAGTTTAACTATAATAAAACAGCTCTGATCTCACCCACGTGTCCAAGTACTAAGACCGTAGCATTGCAACTGATGCAGTTGAAATTTTGCGCAATGCGTTCTCTCGGGGGGTTGTAAAGCTGACAGTTTCGCTGAATATGCAATGCTAGAAACGTAAAATAATTTCACTTTATAGGCAAAAGAAAAGGTATGAACAAAAATTTCAGATTGGTAAGGTTGCACTGCTCTATCAAAGCGTTAGATTATACTCGTGAAAATTTCTGAGGTTTAAAGGAAAAATGACTAGTGCAATCGCCACATTTATCGATAGGTATATATTTTTAATTTTAAGCATATTGGTTCACCAGTTCTCTAATCGACACAATGTAATTTTATTTTATTGCCCAATATCAAGAACTAATAACATAAAATGAAAAAATTCTGAAGCAGCTATTAGTAACAGCCGTTTCTAAAATAATGCTTGTGCCATAAAGCGCAATATTCGGTTGGGTACCCTACACGTCCAGCACAAAAAAAGTAATAAAGTCGATACGTGTAGAGACCTGAAAGATTATTAATTCATTGAGAGCGTTATGTTTTCTGCGAAACAGCAAACTAAATGAAAAGCAACAAACGTTCAAAGACAGTCAGACATTGCTTAATAATGCATTTTTGCTTGCCAAAAAAATATATATTGAATTCACCTCGGTAAATTTCAAACTTAAAGTCTATAATTTTAAAACACATTGTGTAGGTATTATGCCTTTACCGTTTAGAGCTTTATGTGTTACGTATGGTAATCTAAATTTGGTTGGTTCTAATTGAAAGCTGTGTACATAAATTGAAAGCTATTACGAAATAAATGTAATCCACATAATAATTTAACTGAGCAAAATTATTTATATAGTGCATAATCGATAACACTACGTACAAGATCAGCTTATTAAACTTTGAGAGAACATACTTTAGAAGGCGTTGCTCGTACTAAAAAAGTAAACTGTTTAAATAAAAATGTTCCACATTTACAGCAGTCTTAATGAGATAATTGCTTGCTTAATTTTTCCGCCATTCAAATATATATATATATATATATATATATATATATATATATATATATATATATATATATATATATATATATATATATATATATATATATATATATATATATATATATATATAAACATATAAAAATTGTACCTGACCCCGGATATGAGATTCCACAAGGATCAGCTTTCTTGATATAACATGAGAGTGCAAATGTATGAAGTTGGCAGAATCATAAGACCATAGATAAAAAATATTATAAATACTATGGACCAAAACTATATCACCTGTTACCTAACTGGGTCAAAACTATTAGCTGGCGTAGGACCTTACAAGAGGACTAAGAATAAAAACTTACCCCGTCCGCTTTGAGCGATTAGGGGTTCGGGCAATCTAGTTGGTTGTTTCTTTCGCGTCGCCAGTTCTTGTGTCTCATTTTTATGTTCCTTGCTTGTCGGGGGAATTTTATGTCCTTTTACCATGAGCTCTTTTCCCATTATTGGTACCAGGTCCATATTATGTATCCCTGCAGGGTTTAGAGTGGTACTTCTCATCCCGTCGTCATCTCTCATCTGCACCACTCTTGTCTTCGGAGCAGTTCATTCATCACACTAGCAGCAACAGTGCAGCTATTAGAGTCAGCTCTTGGATGGTCTCTGCTGGTATCCCGTCCGGACCGGAAGCCTTGGCCTTCTCTATCTTCGCTATTCCGTTCGTTCCCCTGTAGTGTGATCGTCTGGGAAAGTGGTATTTTATAATCCGTCTTCTGGATGACTTCATAAGATTATATGGTAGGGTCCGGGGTCCGAATTGTTTCACTACAATTTTGTAGCTCTCACCCCAGATGTCTTTGTTCAGTTTCTCGCATGGGGCCGCCCAGTGACTTCTCTCAGAATTTTTTAACATCCCTGTTAGTTCTTTACATTTTTTTTGGAGCTCAATTGCTTCCGTGACTGCTAGTTGCGAGGACAACCTCCCTTTGCGACGAGTCACATGTCTCCTATTTCTTATACATTCGTTTCTCTTTTCTCCTATTTCTGTGATTCACCCGTATGGTACCTCTGTACGGTTCTCATGGCCGACTACGCAACTTTGTTTCACCGCCTGTTTTCAATTTGTTGGTCAAGCCTACCAAGCCGTCTGCATGTTTTGTATGAACAAAGTAGCTTATTAATAACGTTCGGAGCCCTAGTATATCTAGAAGCCTTTACTGCCTAGTGCCCTTGCTGTTGGGCCTTTGTTTCCGCTCGTTGACATATCTCTCCTCTGCACCACTCTTGTCTTCGGAGCCGTTTATTCATCACACTAGCAGCAACTGTGGAGCTATTACAGCCAGCTCTTTGATGGTCTCTGCTGGTATCCCGTCCGGACCGGAAGCCTTGGCGATTCTCATTTTTTTAGCTGCTTTCGTCGACTCATCTTCCGTAATATTCTTTATCTTCGCTATTCCGTTCGTTTCCCAGTAGTGTGATCGTCTGGGAAAGAGATCTTCTATAATCCGTCTTCTGGATGACTTCGTGAGATTATATAGTAGGGTCCGGGATCTGAACTGTTTCATCACAATTTTGTAGCTCTCACCCCAGATGTCTTTGTTCAGTTTCTCGCATGGGGCCACCCAATGACTCTTAGAATTTTTTAACATCCCTGTTAGCTCTTTACAATTTTTTTTTGGAACTTAATTGCTTCCGTGACTGCTAGCTGCGAGGCCAACTCCCTTTGCGACGAGTCACATGTCTCCTAGTTCTTATACATTCGTTTCTCTTTTCTCCTATTTCTGTGCTTCACCAGTATGGTACCTCTGTACGGTTCTCCTGTCCGACTACGCTGCTTTGATTCACCGCCTGTTTTCAATTTGTTGGTCAAGCCTACCAGGCAGTCTGCATGTTCCGTATGCACAAAGTAGCTTATTAATAATGTTCGAAGCCTGAGTATATCTAGAAGCCTTTACTGCCCAGTGCCCTTGGTGTTGGGCTGTTGTTTCCGCTCGTGGACATCAAATGTTATGTGTGCGTGGTTACTCAGTATCTCGCTATCTTCGACTTTCCAGTTTTGGACTTTTTTCGCCAATCTTGGGGTGAAACATATGATGTCAATTATTGACTGTGAGTTACCTCTTACAAATGTGGGGATATCGCTTCTATTTAGCACCACCAAATCTTGTTTGGCCATTCAATCTTGTAGAAACAGGCCCCTTTGATCAGCCACCGGTGATCCCCATTCTGGTGATTTTGCGTTCAGGTCTCCAAGTATCACGTATTCCTCAACGCTTGGGGTTATTTCATTCACTATCACTTCTAGCTGTCTCTACAATTCACTCCAATATTAGGAGATATGTTGCATCCCAAGAGCACGAACTGCTTCAGGTATAACATGATAAAGCCTGCCCTAGACTTCGTGCTTTTCACCTTTAGATTTCTGTTTTTTACGAATAGGGAAACATTTCATCTGGTATCTGTTATCCACCTCGGTATTTGAATTATATTAATAGTAGTAGTACTAGTAGTAGTTGTAGTGGTGGTTCACTTTAAAATTCAGGTGGATAATGAGACCCAAAAACAATATTATTCAATAAAGCAATTTCGAACCGACGATTGAAAACAAGTTTTTTGTAAAATAGTATTTTCACAAAGCGCAATATTCAACTTCAAATGCCCACACAACCAGCAAAAAAGTAATAAAGTCAATACGTGTATATGGAGACGCGAACAATAATTAATCCACTTAGGGCTCCATATTGCATGCTAGTATAGCTGAAATGCGTCAGGTAATTTGAGTGGTATTCAGCCCGGCTCATGTTTATTTGTTATTCTATAAATACTCGGCATGCTTGTCATCAGTTCCAGCTCCCAAGCAAACAACTTTTGTACAAAACGAGAGAGGTCGGCAAACATGAATTACAATTTTATCTCTCAACTATCGATGGATACCCCAAAATGCACTAAACATAGATTAACAGTCTTTGGATTCTATTTACTTAATTGAACCGACCGGTCAGTTACTTTTTTGTGTGGCGCTTGTTTGTCTACTGGTAGAGTGCTCTCTTTTTAAAAAAAGCCTGGACGCAGCAATTGCGTTATGGTAGTAAATTTTCATAGAAATGATCTGGCAGAAAATATTTTATTATAACTTTTTTTTCTTGTAACATAGAAATATAAATTTTGGCGTATAGTTTACTTTTTATATCGTAAACCTACCTACAAAATTTGGTTATCATAGCTTATTTATTTTTTGAGATATAAATTTTTTTCGAATGAAAACTCAAAATTTTGTCCAAGCCATTTACAAAAGGAAGGTACGTGCCAAATTTTATCAAAATCGGCCCATTATTTTTTGAGTTATCGGTGTGACACATATAAATAATAATAATAATAATAATAATAATAATAATAAAGGCTATTTTATTATATATATATATATATATATATATATATATATATATATATATATATATATATATATAAACATATAAAAATTGAAACTGACCCCGGATATGGGTTCTAGGGGACCTAGTTCGCGCTCATTTGCAAAATTTTCTTTAAAATTCAAAAGTCGGGATCTCCCCAATAGTGAATTTTTTCTACGAAAATTCACCTATAGAAATTACTTCTGGTATTATTTATATTTTTAGGAACACAAGAACTTATATAATCTACAACTTTTAAATAATGCCTCAAAACAAGGCGTTGAATGATTTGATTGTGTTTTATTACATGTGTGCGTAATTTAATATCTTTGGACAGAAGGTTGCAGTTTTCACAATACTGTCCCACTTTTTTGTAAAACTAACAATGCCAAAATCAAAACTGACATGGCTAGAGGGTGTTTGAAAATTTGTCATTTTTAGCCACCCCATCCTTTACATGATGAGATAATAAAACTGTGAAAGCCAATTCTAACATATTTTTTACGTAGAATTTAGCGATGTAACAAGTTTTTCTCTATTAGGCGCGGATTTTGTGATCCAAACCCAAGACTGGATTTTTTAAAAGGAAGACCTATATATGTTTACGTCATTGGATCCGGCTCATTGATATTTTTTTAAACATATACTATTTTCTCAACTCTATCTTAAAAATTCGTCTTAGATTAGACATCAAGATTCTACAAATGGAAGTTGTAAGCCCCTCCCCAGCTTGGCAGATCAAACCGAACAGTGTAGTAGTAGCAGGAGTAGGTATATATATATATATATATATATATATATATATATATATATATATATATATATATATATATATATATATATATATATATATATATGTGTGTGTGTGTGTGTGTGTGTGTGTGTGTGTGTGTGTGTGTGTGTGTAGGGTGTTTCACTTTAAGTGGCGACAATTCATTATTTCATAACGGGTTGGCCTAAATTTTCAATTAAAAAAATAAAGTACTCCAAAAGCTCCACCTTCTGGTATGCATTATTTTAAGATTCGCTTTTTCTACGATAACAAATGAGATCCCAAAAATGGCTAAGGCATATTAGGCATTTTTTACGAAATAAGAAATATCTCCATCGATGTAAACATATCTGTAACCCACAATCTAAAGTTTCGATATCGTAATCTATACAGAGTGTTCACAAAAAATGAAAAAAACTGGACTTCTTTAAGAGTGCCCTGTGTAAACGCTACTAAGTGTCTTGCAAATATTAAGTTACCAATGGAATAAGAGTCACCTATTGTATCAATTCCCACAATATCATCCGCATATATTATACAGATTGTTCATAATAAATACGGAAATATCGAAAAACTGTTCCCGGCGGTTTTGTTACCACATGCGCCATGAAGTTTTAAAAATAAGTCGATTTACAAAAATCGCTTCTAATTTGCAGGAAATAATGCATCATGCTTAATCTAAATTAATTCAATTCAAATAACTCGAAAAAATCATTTAATTCTTACTTTTTATAGGATAATACAGAAAAACAAAAAAAGATAACAAAAGCAGTATTGAGTAAAAATGAACAATTTTAAATTGTACCGATTTCAATTAGACCACTCTGTGCTGCAATACCTTTTTCCAGTCTCTTCCAACAGCTGCTAGTAACTTTTCGTAAAACTTTCGGCGTAATAGATCTACACGTGTCACGATTTTTAAAATTTTAAATCGTTCACATTGGTTGGACAATCTCGATAAACGTTTTCTCTGACGGTACACCAAAGGAAGTAATCAAGTGGTGTTAAGTCGGGTGAGCGGGGAGGCCATCTAATAAAGGGACTGTTCCGTCCTATCCATTTTACCGCAAATTTCATTTACAACCACTCTCTTACCATCAATTATTGCCTTATGCATAGGAGCACCATCCAGCTGAAAGTTCATGTCCTGTCTCAGTCTTATATGTAATCTTTTAAAACATCCCATAATTCGTTTAAATACTAAGAAAATTTTCTGCGTTGAGATTTTCCTCAAAAAAGAAAACTCGTTTTGTGGAATATCCTACACCAGATATTACTTTTGGAAGAGTATTGCCTCTGACCATTATTATCCAATTTGAATTTTGATGGGACCAATACCTTGAATTTTGGGAAGACACCACTTCGTTAGTTGTGAAGGCAGCTTAATAGATAAACATTATTTTAGACAAGAAGGTTCTATCGGTTAAATAGTTTCCTTGGCACTATAATGAATACTCCATTCTAACATCATCGCCATTCTCCAAAGTATGAAAAAAATTGGGCTTATAGGCATCTTGTTTGTTCCGTTTAAGACACCTCCAAATTTGAGTTGGTTTCATGTTAATATTTCTTGCTAGTTGTCTCACACTGGTCTTCGCATTTCCTTGGAGCTCGTCCATAATAGCATTTGTGTACGTTTGTTCACATTTCTGGTGCGCTTTGTGGGAGCAGTACTCTCAGTTCTATCAAAATGCATATTTCCTTTTGCAAGTGCCTGAAACGTCACAGATTTTACCTCAGGATGTCTCTGTTAAATTGTGTAGCAGCCTCTCGCTACGTCTTATGGTTATCGCCCACAAGGCGAATTAATTAAATTTTTTGATTAACTGTTAAAATTCTGACCATATTTGTGTCGATTTCACCAATTGCGTGTAGAACGACTTGCCAAATTATATAAACTGCCAAATAATATCAACTGTAGACGTTTTGGTTATGTCAATGTAAATATTGATTAAGATAGTAGACGCTACCTTGGAAAATCGCAATGAAGATGTTAGGAATATTCATTATGCTGCCAAGGAGATTAGTTAACCAACCAATATAACTTTTTTGTTTGGCGATGAAGTTGTAAACCTACTCTCAGAAACAATGAAGTGGTGTCTTCCCAAAATTTAAGATGCTAGTCCGATCAAAGTCCAAATTGGGTAATAGCTTGCAAAAGGATATTTTTCTGTATTTATTATGAACACTCTGTATAAGATATGCAGATAATATTATGTGAATTGATACACTAGGTAACTTTTAATCCATTGGCCATATTATACTTGCCAGCCACTCAGTAGCGTTTGCACAGGGCACTCTCAAAAAGGCGTTTTTTTTTTTCATTTTTTCACTCAAGTTGTGAACACTCGGTGTAAGTTAGGATATTGAAACTTGTGATTTGTGGGTTAGAGATGTGCCTAAATGATATTTGTTTTTTTTTTCGTAAAAAATGCCTAATACGCTTTAGTCTTATTTGTTATCTGAAAAATAAACATTTTGAAAATCGCCGATCTGTTATAAAATAATGAATGCCACATGTAAAAAAGAAAACCCACTTTGAAAAATAATATTAACTCCATATTAAAGCTGAGAGTACGTAAAAATAATAGTATTTTTATTATATATTATTATACAACGTGATTCATTTCCCCGATAAATTCCAATAGCTTCCTTAAACTAGACTTTTGGAAAAATACTTTCAGACAAAAGTTTCATAACATGTTAAGGTCCATAACCTAAAATTATTTTCAGCTACACAGCATGGTCCATATGTCACTGGCACTAGGTAACTTTGTTTTTTTAAATGAAATACCCTATATATTATTATATTTTTTGATTTTAAATAAAATTTTGATTACAAATTATATGAAGTGCTATGGCATAAAAGTCAATGGTTTTCAAGTTATTCAAGTTTCTTCAAAAAAATTGACAGATGTAGAGTTTTTTCAGGTACTGGTATCATTCGTACACCACATCCGCAATACTTGAAATTCAGCGCAAGTAGCTGACAGGTACCCATTTATCTGGTGGTGGTGTGAAAAGTCATATTTTATGTACAGGCTGGTTGCTAGAGAGGCTCCCATTTGCTGAAATTACAATATAAATTCCTCAAATATTTCAAATGGAACACCCTACATATGAGCACCTGAATCAATGCAAAAATTGATTATCTTTCGGATGGATATGGGTTTTTTACATGTAGAGCTGATAATTTCTGAGTTATTCAAAAGTTATCAATTTAATTGCAACTACGTGATTTTATGATTGAGTTATGGCCGTTTGCACCTTGGCTTCTAGCATTTACGAACAGTGTTTCTCTCCATGGAGGCAAGCGACAATTTTGACGTTAAAAAGACTTGAAAAGAAATTCGAGCTAGATAATTCGATGCTTTTCAGGGCATCAAAATAGAAAAATTTTGCTGCCAAAGGAAATGTTCTTATCAATGATTGAGAGGCTAATATTGTTTTGTCAAAAATCTATCACTTCTGCCTGATTGTTTTTTTTACTTGACAAATGCAAACTATTCTCAAATAATACATTCTCGAACTAACCACTTACACTCAATTGAGTGATGTCACCAGATAGAATTATAGTACAGAATGAACATTAACATTAATGATTTGTTCATTCGTATAGGTTAAACTACTACTACTAGAAATTCTTAAATATAACATCCTGTATATAAGCACCTGAAACAATGCAAAAATTAATTTGCTTTCAAATTTATATCCAATAGCTTTCATCGAAAAGCAATACATTCTCTATTTTTTAAAAGTTACCCGGTAAAGATTCGAATCACAGATTATTTACTTGGAACTAGTTTAATAGATATCAGAGGAGAAATAACAATGGAGTTAACAAGTAATAAATTAAATATAACAAACTGATAATATCTAATGAACGAAAAAAATGAACAAATAAACGAATAATCAACGAACAACAAATAATTATTATTTCAGGAATGGATTATAAAAGGTGCTCGAATTGACGACCATTTTGTTTAAGGCAAAGTTGTAGCCTTCTTCCATATGATTCGTGGAGATTGGAAAGCATTGCACCACTAATTTGCCGAAATGCATCCTGTACTCGCCCTCGCATATCTTCTCGTGTTGTTGGTGGAGTGCGATACACATAATTTTTTACAAATCCCCATAAAAAGAAGTCACAGCAAGTAAGGTCGGGAGACTTTGGAGGCCAGGCTACTGGTTCACTCCTGCCAATCCACCTTCCTTCGTACTCTTGGTCAAGATGTTGTCTAACTACGGCAGCATAATGCGGTGGAGCACCATCATGCTGTATCCACATATCTTGCCTAACTTGTAGCTGTACATGTTCCATCAAGACTTGTAAATCATTAACCAGGAACTGGTGGTACATTGGTCCATTTAGAGGCCCATCAAAAAAATGTGGTCCAATAACGGTATTGCCAATGATTCCACCCCAAACATTAAGCGTCCACCTATTCTGGAAGTTACCAAATCTTGTTATGTGCGGGTTGTTTACTGCATAATGGTGTAAATTGTGCATATTTGGGAGTCCGTTATTATGGAAAGAGGACTCATCCACAAAAAGCACTTTGCGAAAAAAACTCCTGTCCATCTCAATTTGATGCATTGCCCACTGACAGTACCTCATTCTGCGCTCAAAATCTTCATTTCCCAGTACTTGAGCTACTCGGAAGTGGTAGGCATGGTACTTATGAAACTTGAGAACTCGTTGGACTGAGGACTGATCCATATCTAGTATTTTCGCAATAGCTCTTTGACTACGTGTTGGCTCCTCAATCACTGATAATAGAACACCAAGGGCCACATCTTCTTTGATGTCAATGTGTTGTTTTTTTGGTGCTCGGTAAAATACAGACGAATTCTGCTGAAATCTGTGTTTGAGCCTTTTCAATGACAAAACTGTCGGATGTCTTCGCACAGGATAGCGCTGCTTATAAATATGAGAAGCCAAAAGACAATTTCCAGAACATTCACCAATTATGTACACCATCTGTCTCAATTCTTCGTTACTGAAGTTCATTTTTAATTATGTATACCAACTAGAACACAACTACACAATCACACAACAACGAACAGACAATGTTGTCAATACTTGTCAAATCTGACATTTTGGAGAATTATGTCATGACCAGTGCACACTATACAAAACGGAAACAATCCAATCATTATATCATGTAGTTGCAATCAAATTAATAACTTTTGAACAACTCAGAAATTATCAGCTCTACATGTAAAAAACCCATATCCATCCGAAAGATAATCAATTTTTGCATTAATTCAGGTGCTCATATACAGGGTGTTCCATTTGAAATTTTCGAGTAATTTATATTGTAATTTCAGCAAATGGGAGCCTCTCTAGCAACCAGCCTGTATATAAAATATGATTTTTCACATCATCACCAGATAGACGGGTACCTGTCAGCTACTTGCGCTGAATTTCAAGTTTTGCGGGTGTGGTGTACGAATGATACCAGTATCTGAAAAAAACTCTACATCTGTCAAATTTTTTAAAGAAACTTGAATAACTTGAAAACCATTGACTTTTATGCCATAGCACTTCATATAATTTGTAATCAAAATTTTATTTAAAATCAAAAAATATAATAATATATAGCGTGTTTCATTAAAAAAAAACAAAGTTACCTAGTGCCAGTGACCATGCTGTGTAGCTAAAAATAATTTTAGGTTATGGACCTTAGCATGGTAGAAAACTTTTGTCTAAAAGTATTTTCCAAAAAGTCTAGTTTAAGGAAGCTATTGGACTTTATCGGGGAAATGAATCACGTTGTATATTACTTATTGTAATAGTTTTAGAATGGAAAAAAATCCACTTTAAAATATTTTAACATGCTGTCTAAATACGGCTTGCATGAAATAACGATACATCGCACTTTGAAACGTATGTATATCAATGATTAATACAGTACCACATGAGTGAAACGTAATGAATCAACAATGTTTGTAAGTGCACTTGGAGACTCCAAATAACCACAACACATCTCTTTAAGACATGACGATCGTTTCACTAACAAAGTTAGCGCCATCAGAGGATGAAAAATTCTAACTACTTACCACTAACATCACCTTCAATACTGAATCTTAGGTGAAGAACGATACCAAGGGGAGACTAAATTGCAGGCAAATTTTTCAGTGTATTGTATTTTACTTACAGAACGAGGTTTTTGAACTTCCTTTATCACTTTACCTGACAGGTTTCGGAATGTTTATCTGCATCAAAGACAGAGCGCAAGCAGAGGCCTAAAAACCAGTGGCGGAGCTCGGCTTAAGGAACTTTTGTTTTTTATTGCCCTAGAAATACTTTCGTACGCATCTAGCTTCGCTGATGATAAGTTTCAGATTTTCTCTATCAATGTGTTGGTTATTATTCCAAGTATGTTGTGCCTCGGATGAATTATTTACACTACTGTATCTCAGCTGTGCTAGAAATCTAGTCTCAATGGTCCTCTTAGTCTGCCCAGCGTATTTAATATTACAATTTTTACAACCTACCTGATAGACACCCGACATTTCAGTGGCTTTATCTTTATATTTTAGATTACCTAACAAATTTCTTAAATTATTTTTTGTCGAAAAAGTTAGCTGCAAATCGGCTTTCTTAAAAATGCTCTCGAGGCCCCTTGTGACACGGAGTTTAAAAGGTAGTCAAACAATTTTTTTCTCTATTTTATCTTTCGTGAATGCCGTGCATTCTGCTAACATTTTCTTTGTTGTGTGTCTATTAATTAATTTTTACACTAAGCAATTATAATATATTTTATATTGAGCCACGTTCTTAATGTACTATAATTCTATACTATATCTACTTATACTTAACGGAAATTTTATTCACATATTTACTAAGAACTTTAAATCGCCGTTTTTCCGTATTAGCGGATTAGTGGAGTCGATTTCGAGAATATGAACAGAGCGCACACAATTCTTTAATGACTGCTGTCATTTGGCAGAATAACAAATGACAAATCGCTAGCTGGTGTTGTCAGATTAAACTACGAGAAGGATATGGCTTTGAGTTATATTTCTGGAAGGGAGCAGGTGTAGGACAGTGTGGAAGGTCTAGAATCTCTATGGACAGTATAAATAGACGAACGGCACATAGAGTTAGTTAATTCAGTATTGAGTTAGTGTGGTGCAGAATAAATGATCATAGAGTATTAAGCGAGTCAGCAGTAAGTGTTGGTGTATAAGAAGCGATCATAGAAGGCGGATAGTAGAATATAGTTATATGGACATTTAGTAATAGAGAGAAATATTTTTGTTGATAATCGTGTTGGAAAATAGTTGGTTATAATAAATTAGTGGTGTTAAAGCTATGTTTTGTTAGTCATCGAATCCAAAACCCCGAAGAACGCAATAACTGGTGTCAGAAGTGGGATTTTTAAACCGCCAGGGGAAATATTTTCCAGAATATTCGTTGAACAACGGGGAAATTTCTAGAATCTCTGGGAGATCAGGGTCAGCAGTATTTTATAACTGGGTGTGTTTTTGAAACAGAATAAACTGTGTACCAGCTTTAAATACGTATATACCTAAGACACATAGCGCAACATCTAATACGGATACCCGGCCATTGGAAATGATTAAAAAATGGAGCAAGATCCTAAATTAGCGCGAGAAGACGCCAGAAAAAGAGATGAACAAGCGAAAGAGGAACTGAGAAAAGGAAACGAAGAGACAAGAGAGGAACTGAGAAAAGGGGACGAAGAAGTCAGAAAAAGAGATGAAGCCAGAAAAAGGGGCTAAGAAGCAAATGAAAAAACAAAGAAAATTCTACAAGAACAAGCCAGCAGAATTGAGAATATTACTTCATGTGTAGACGAGCGAATAAAACAGGTAAAAGACGAAATCTTCCAGCAAGTAGAAAGCCGAGTAAGGGATATCAGCGACGATGTACATGACAAGCTGACGGATGTACAGGAGAAACCCTAGTCAAGGGAAACATCAGACTCGAAGATAGCCAGGTCGTAAAAATTAAGGTTCCCACCTTTGATGGCTCAGTCCCATGGGGTCTATATATACGCTAGTTCGATGCCGCAGCTACAGCAAATGATTGATGCGAAAGAGAGAAAGCCACTTCGTTAATTGTAGCTCTCATAGGAGATGCGCTAGATGTGCTTCAAGGTATTCCCAGGGAAGAACCATTGAGTTTTGACAGTATTAGA
Source organism: Tillus elongatus (assembly GCA_964006375.1). Classification (NCBI taxonomy): domain Eukaryota; kingdom Metazoa; phylum Arthropoda; class Insecta; order Coleoptera; family Cleridae; genus Tillus; species Tillus elongatus. The sequence continues at coordinate 95,449,475 of OZ023269.1, read as the reverse complement.
CATCAATTAGAGATGAGGTTTGGCCACCAACATTTACAACAGATGTATCGATTCCAGTTGAAAAATAGTTGTCAGAAATCGGGCAAAAGTCTCCAACATCTCCACGCCGACATTGTCAGACTGACATGACTAGCCTACACCATAGCTCAGATTGAGTTTTAAACGAGCTCTCGTTGCAAGCCTTCATTGATACCGTCAGATATACCGACACCCAACAGACGCTGAGGATGGGGGACACAAAAACTTGAATTATGCTTTGGCACATTCCTTTGAGTTTAAAGTGGTAAAGCAAGCGTCAGAAAGTCATGTGTGTCCAAGTCTCCATGCAGTTTCCAAGTCCAAGAAGAAAATAAAACAGATTCATCCAAGACCATGCAGCTACTAGAGAAAATAGCAGAACAAATAAGGCCCAGGTCTCATGGGCACCCAATAAGAGCTCACCGTGCAAATGCCTTGCGCTGCTGGAACTGCGCCAAGGTGGGACATATTGGAGGCGAATGTTGGGCTCTAAGATCACGCGCACGGGAGAAAGTGAAGCTAAGACCTGTAACCGTTTCTCAGGTTAGCGGTCCTGGCAGCCCTCTCGTCGTAGACGGATACGTAAGCGGCAATAATATCCAGATGGTCGTCGACCTTGGTGCACCTAGGAGGATTATTCGCCGACATGGTACCAAGATGGCGAGTAAGAGAGCCAGACAGAGTAAATGGAGCCAGTGGTGATCGGATCCTGGTATTTGGCAAAACTGGCGTCGAGCTGCAAATTGGGACATGGAAGGCAAAGCGGAGAGCCATAGTCTTGGCCATATCAGACCCGATTATAATTGGCTTGGACATACTTTAAGGTCAGTACGCTAAACTTGATCTTGGCACTAATATCCTGACTAACGGCGGTGAAGAAATAATAATGTTGCCTGGCAGTAATCTTGTAGTGCGGAAAATCACCATAGAAGAAACAGCAACACCTGCCGTGAAAGTGTCATTCTAGTGAAGAGAGCTGTGAGACGAAGAGATGACTCAGTTACTCAGTCAGAAGCAAGTAGAAAAGAGATTATGGGGGAAGTACAAGACGAAGTGTGTAAATACCATGTAAGTCTGAAACTAACCCAGAAAAAGGCCAATTAACCCATTTGTTGGAACAGAGCTGATGTCGACTGGAAAAATCGGATCTGCAGAGATATTTGTGCAAATAAAAACACCAAAACAAGAGTCATTGTGCGGAAGAACAACAGCAATTGTGCGGAAGAACCAGTGCAATGTAAGAACTTCGCTTGAAGGGCGCTCCGACATATTGACGAGAAGGAAAGTCATCCGAATGCACACACGAGTAAGAAGCGACAGGATGAAGTCCCGTTATGACGTGCGAGCTAATTCAGCTGGTTTTAAAGAAGAAGATCCGGTATGGTTTTACAATTCAGTACGAGGCAAGGGCCTGTCACGGAAACTACAGAAATTATGGGAGGTCCGTATAAGGTGGTCAAAAGGATCAATGACGTTGTCTATCGCATTCAGAGGAGCTCGAAGATCACGATCAAAGTGGTCCATATGCACAGACTTACGACATACCAAGAAATATTAGAATTCGACCGAGACGATCGAATGTAAGAGGGGGGAAAGTGTGACATCCGTCTATGAGATTTATGTTTATGAACTTAGTTACTTCTATGATCAGAGGCGGGTGGTAAAGTGTGTTGGTAACAGCGAACACTCTGGAGTTATATTTCTAGAAGGGACCAGAAGTGATTTTTTTCTTCCTCAGGGCTCGTCCGCGGCTTTGCCGCCCAGTAAGCACCGCAGCCCTTGGCCTGTTGTGCATGGACCAGAAGGTCTATAATTCCTATGGCCAGTATAAATAGACGCACGACACATAGAGTTAGTTAGTTCAGTATTGAGTTAGTGTGGTGCAGAATAGGTGATCATAAAGTATTAAGCGAATCAGCAGTAAGTGTTGGTGTATAAGAAGCGATCATAGAAGGTGGATAGTGATATAGCTTCTATGGATATTTAGTAGTAGAGAGATATATTTTAGTTGGTAGTGGTGTTGGAACATAGTTGGTTATAACAAATTAGTAGTTTGAATAGCTGTGTTTTGTTAGGCAACAAATCCAGAACCCCGAAGAACGTAATATATATATATATATATATATATATATATATATATATATATATATATATAATACATATAAACATTCCAACTGACCTTGGGTTTGAATTTTAGGGGCCCTAATTGGCGCTCATTTCAAGAATTTTCCAAAATTATTACCATCGGTTACTCTCTATTAGTGAATTTTCTCAATGAAAATTCACTAAAACACGACTATCTCAAAACACTGAACGTGTAGATAGGACAACTAGCAGAAGGGAGGCAAAATTGTATTTAAACTTTGTGCTAGGTTTTAATTTAAACAATAAGAGCTGTTTTTAGTGAATTTTCTTAAAAAAATTCACTAATGAGGAGATCCCGACTTTTGAATTTTGAATTTTTTTTTTCAAATGAGCGCTAATTAGACCCCCAGAACACATATCCGGGGTCAGTTTCAATTTTTATCTGTTATATATATATATATATATATATATATATATATATATATATATATATATATATATATATATATATATATATATATATATATATATATATATATATATATATATATATATATATATATATATGTATCCACACTGATAACTCAAAAAATAATAGGCAGATTTTGATTAAATTTGGTGAATAAATTCCTTTTGCAAATGGCTTGGATAAGTTCGTTATCTAGGAAAATCTGCCTAGGTTTTCCCCAAAAATTTTGTGTTTTATTTCGAAAAAAAATTATATCTCCGGAATTAACAAAGTTAGGGCAACCAAATTTGGTATTTGGGTTTATATCCCTATAGGTAAGTTATCTACCAAAATTTAGCTATGTAGGTCAAAAGACAAAAGAGTTATAGGCATTTAAAGAAAAATAAATTGGGATTTTCCTCAAAACGTCAAAGTTGCGATTTCAAATGTCAAAATCGGCAACATTTAGGCAAACAACTTGAATATAATACGGGCTATGGAAATCAAATCTCTCAAGAAGGATGTTTTACAAACCCTGAAATCTTAGTTTCAACCGTCATTGTCCTTCATTTTACTAAAATGTTTCCAGAAAATTCATTTCAATATAGTCCTTTTCTCTGATGCTTGGCAGTAGCCTTAGCTATATAGTTTATCGTTTAATGGTATATGATTTTTGTCGAATTTTCGTTAAAAATCAATAAAGCTCAATATATCCGTTATTACACAAGATATGAAAAAAAATTGTATATATTAATTATAGGGTGTCTTGAGCTACATCCTAAAAAATATTTCTACAATCACAGGTTGGCCCATAAGTCGTTGGTGATACAAATTATCTTTTTTTTTAATGAAACACGCCTTATGTTATTGAATTTTTGTATTTTCCATCGAAATATAATGCATGTTTTTAAGAAAAGAAATTCTGGATGCAGCAAGTGCGTTATGGTAGCGAATTTTGATCAAATGCTTCATATTTGAATATATAAGGTTGACCAAGAAACGAGTTTTTCCGGGAACATTTTAAGTCTACTTTTGGAAATTTTTGTACATTTTCACACAATAAAGTTATTTTTATGAAACATGGCACATTGTTTTTACTATATAGGTTATACTGGTAACCAAAATTGATGACTGCTTTCTTAAAAAGAAAACACACATGTTTGCAATAAAAACATTTTTATGAAAATTCACTACCATAACGCACTTGCTGCGTCCAGATTTTTTTACTTTATTTTTATACTATTGTTGGATATATTCCAGTTACATGTTTCATGAGTTATACACAAGATGAAACAGACTTCACAATTTTGCATGTGCGCTAGTTTTATCGATTTCACGTTTTAGCGGTTCCTGTTCCTAAATGTGTCACTGAACAAGTATTTAGCTATTTTTTGTAGCTATAATTTACTGTTGATATACATACGTGTGTTTTATTTATTTAAGTATTAAATATAAAATACGGCAGCGATGTGATATTCACGTATCGTACAGAATTTCACTAAAGTATAGAGAAGTCATTCTGCTTAGATGAGATTTTCTGGCTGATTTCAGTCATATATTTGGGCTTTATTGCCATTATTCCTCATATTTATTTCTTATTTCCTATAAATGTGTTCCAGACTAAAAAGATTTATTTGAGATATATACACAATATTCTACCTAATAAATTTCCTTCTCATATTTATGAAGTTCCACTGAAAGCGCTTAGCTCTGTTATATCATCGTCCTTTATGATTTTCAGGAGAATGGTTCAGCAATTTTTTCTTAAGGTGCTGAGGGCAAAGAAATCTTTTGATTATAGTTGCTTAAATGTAATAAACTGAGTGTTTATAGAATAAAAGATGAACAATTCTTCTTTGTGTTTTTAGTTGCTATTCCAAAATAATAATTAATTTCAGTTTATGTTACGCAACTATTTTAAATGAAGTTTACCTAGGCAGACGTAAAACTATATGAATATTTAATTTAGAGAAATATTTACAATAATAGAAAATGTGTTAAATAGGTATAGGTATACACTGTGTCTATAAAGTAGCGCAAAAATGCAATAAAATTGAAAAGGTCCATTGTTAAGAAAAATTCAAAAACAGGTAAATTTTTATTTTCAAAAACTAACTTTTTGATATAAAAATCTTACTCCCATCGTTATACCTCATCAAAGGGTAGCTACTCTTTCGAAATTTTGAAATTGCATGGTGGGTAGTGGGTACTGTAATACATTTTTTTAAGCTAATCCAATTATCTATTCAGCAACACAATTTTTTTGGTGAAAATTATATAAAGTGAGTAACATTTTTATTATCAGTAACACCTAACACAAGTGAAGCCTATAAAAAATTATATAGTTGAGTCTTATCTAATTAAATGTTTGAAATGCCCGCCTTCTTGTGCCTCCCAAACCGTCAGGAAATTCTTGCTGGACTCTATAATCTCTGGAGAATTGTCGGTACATTGAGTTCTAATTCCTGTTTTTAATCCGCCGATAGTATTTGGTTTAATTTTGATTACCAAATCCTTCAAATGACCCCACAGAAAAAATCCAAGGGAGTTAGGTCAGGTGATCTTGCTGGCTACTCGACTGCCCCACGCCTGCCAATCCATCTGTTGGGAAATTGTTGATCCAGACACTGTCGAACATTAACGTCACAATGTGTGTGTGTGTGTGGGAGGGGGGCTGAGGACACCATGTTGTTGATACCACAAGTTATGATTTACCACACCAGCATGGTGTTCTCCAGGAAAAAAGTTCAATAACGCCGGAATTAGATACTGTTGTTGAAATCGTAGATATTGTGGTATATTCATAGTTCCATCAAAAAAGTAGTCACCAGTAATCCTACTCCTAACAATTCCTGCCCAAATATTTACCTTTTGTTGATACTGTGTGTCAATCTGTCGCATCCATCTTGGATTTTCCCTTGCCCAATAGCTGCAGTTTTGGCGGTTAACTTCCCTATGGAGTGTAAAAGTATATTTGTCCAAAAACAGAATATTCGGTACTTGCAAAGAGTTTATATTTTACCATTAATGTTGCACAAAACTGAAACGAGAAAAAGAGATGAACAAGCGAAAGAAGAAATGAGAAAAAGAGACGAAGAGACAAGAGAGGAACTGAGAAAAGGGGACAAAGAAGTCAGAAAGAGAGATGAATAAGCCAGAAAGAGGGATGAAGAAGCAAATGAAGAAACAAAGAAAATTCTACAAGAACAAGCCAGCAGAATTGAGAATATTACTTCATGTTTAGACGAGCGAATAAAACAGGTAAAAGGCGAAGTAGAAAGCCGAGTAAGGGATATCAGCGACGATGTACATGACAAGCTGATGGATGTACAGGAGAAAATGACTGGAAAAGAAGTATGATATTCTAGTCAAGGGAAACATCAGACTCGAAGATAGCCACGTCGTAAAAATTAAGGTTCCCACATTTGATGGCTCAGTCCCATGGGGTATTTATCTACGCTACGCGAGAGAGAGAAAGCCACTTCGTTAATTGTAGCTCTCATAGGAGATGTGCTTCAAGTTATTCCCAGGGAAGAATCGTTGAGTTTTGACAGTATTAGACATCAATTAGAGATGAGCTTTGGCCACCAACATTTACAACAGATGTATCGATTCCAGTTGAAAAATCGTTGTCAGAAATCGGGCAAAAGTCTCCAACATCTCCAGGCTGACGTTGTCAGACTGACACGACTAGCCTACACCATAGATCCGATGGAGTTTTTAAACGAGCTCTTGTTGCAAGCCTTCATTGATACCGTCAGAGATACCGACACCCAACAGGCGCTGAGGATGGGGGACACAAAAACTTGAACGATGCTTTGACCCATTCCTTAGAGTTTGAAGCGGTAAAGCAAGCGTCAGAAAGTCATGTGTCTCCAAGTCTCCATGCAGTCTCCAAGTCCAAGAAGAAAATAAAACAGATTCATCCAAGACCATGCAGCTACTAGCGAAAATAGCAGAACAAATAAGGCCTTCGTCTCTTAGGGAAAAAGTTCAATAACGCCGGAATTAGATACTGTTGTTGAAATCGTAGATATCGTGGTATATTCATAGTTCCATCAAAAAAGTAGTCACCAGTAATCCTACTCCTAACAATTCCTGCCCAAATATTTACCTTTTGTTGATACTGTGTGTCATTCTGTCGCATCCATCTTGGATTTTCCCTTGCCCAATAGCTGCAGTTTTGGCGGTTAACTTCCCTATGGAGTGTACAAGTATATTTGTCCAAAAACAGAATATTCGGTACTTGCAAAGAGTTTTCATTATAGTTTACCATTAATGTTGCACAAAACTGCATCGTTCGGTCTGGATCGTCATCGGATAACTCCTGCAAAAACTGTATTTTATAAAGATGAAGCTTTTCAAGTTTTAGTACTTTGTGTCCTGTCTGAAATAATATTCCATTGTCTCAGACGATTTGCCGAACACTACTGTGGGGATTCCCTTCCACTGCCAAAACAAAATAGTGCATCAGACTTCCAATGTGAGCTTTTAAAAAAAGTCAAAGATAATTTTGCTCTAAAATAACAAGGTAAGCGAATATTTAAGTATTTAAAAATTTCAATGCAAATCCCTATGTTGTGTCATTAGTTGCAGAACCCTGCATAGCTATTTAAGATATTTTACTTAGGTCAAACTTTAACTTTCTAAGTTAGTGAGAAATTGAGTTATAAATATTTAAAAGATTTTTAGAGAAATCGCTATTATAGTCCACTCGCTGCGTCCGTAAACTTTTTGTTTTATTTAGATGCATTAAAGCTATTTTGTTGCGTTGGCAAGTAGTGTGTTTCAATCTTGAAAAGCGAATCGATGGCAAATATTATCAGTTCAAAATTGCTACATAAAAATATAACCTTGGGAATCCACATTCCTTTTTCTCATGTTAATAAATTTCACCATGTCACATTCTATTTCTACATGCAACTAATGTTTCACTCTACTAATGACGTGTGAGAAATTACAAAATTTTAATTATCTAAGCGCCCCATTTGTAATTACTGTAACGAACTTAAGGTAGCAAGATATTATTACTGTCGAATTTACTGCATGGCTATAAAGAACAAACGAGGTCATTTAGACCTACATAAAAACAGTGTTGTTACTTCATAACACACTTACTGCATTATCTCATTACGAAATGGGTTCTTTACTGGCTATTAATCAGAAATTCATTTTAAATTCATTGTTCTTGTCTAGACAAAACATGCTTCTTATCGATTCTTTCTCGCTCTTGTTATACTAGTTGGATTGAATACAGAACATACAAAGTACGTAAATAGTATTGCAACAAATGGGATTAGGCAAAAACGGTTTGACATTTAGGTTTGACATTTGGTGTGGTTAATTTATACATAAAAAGTCTGAACGCAGCAAGTGCGTTATGGAGGTTAATTTTCATAAAAATGTTTTTAATAGCAAATGCGAGCAGGCATTAATCTGATTACCGGTATAGCCTATGTAGTAGAAACAATGCACCATATTTTATCAAAATTACTTGTTGTTTGAAAATGCACAACATTTTCTGAAAATAAACTAAAATGTTGGTTTCCTAGCCAACAAACCTTAGGTTAATAGCAAATTGAGTTATTGAAATATATATATATATATATATATATATATATATATATATATATATATATATATATATATATAAACATACAAAAATTCAAACTGACCCGAGATATGTGTTCTATGGAGCCTAATTAGCGCTGATTTGAAGAATTAAAAAAAAAATTAAAAGTCGGGATCTCCTCATTAGTAATTTTTTTTAAAGAAAATTCACTAACACCCATATTTTGATGTGAGTTTCATTTGTTCTGTGCGACTAGTGTTTGGCAGAGCCCGCCATCTTAAAGTGATGGAAAAGTATATAAACACCGAGTTAATAAAATTTCTTGAAAAACACAGTCTAATCCACGACAGGCAGTATGGATTCCGTCAGCGCAGATCAACTGCTGACCTCCGTTTATTTGTCACCCATTCTTGGAACAAGTCTATGGAACTACACGGTGAATCCCAGATTGTCGCTCCAGACATATCCAAAGCATTCGACCAGGTCTGGCACGCAGAACTGCTTAATAAACTTCCCGCCTATGGCCTACCACCAAAACTCTGTACCTGGACAGCAAACTTCCTCTCCAACCGGAGCATTTCTGTTGTCGTGGATGGTCATTCCTCTAAACTATATCCAATTAATGCATGAGTTCCTCAAGGTTCAGCTTTGGCCGTACTTTGTTTCTTCTCCACATCAATGTCCTCCTCTCTAGCACATCCAACCCAGTTCACAGTTACGCGGACGACAGCACCCTGCACTCAAATATACAATATTCTAAGCCTGCCTCTTTGGCTCAATTAGATGAGGATCGCAGACTCATGGAGGGTTTTGTCTCCGCGGATCTCCAAAAAATATTAGACTGGGAAAGTATAAATCTTGTATAATTCAACGCCACCAAATCTCAGTCTTGCTTTCTTTCCCATAAAAGATACACCAGCCCTAGACCGATCACAACCAAGTTATTCAAAGTAATGAGTCATTTTAACTTGTTGGCATTTCTGTGGATCGAAATGTCAATTGGCACCAACATGTCACATCAATTGCAGAAGCGGCTGCTAAGAAATTAGGTTTCCTCTACCGCGCTCGCAAATAATTTTCACCAGCTAATCTGTATACCTTATATACTTCGCAAATAAGGCCAAACCTCCAATACTGCTCCCACATCTGGGGTGCTGCTGCCGCTTCTACACTCGCTATCGTGGACTCCATTCAGAATAGAGCTACACATATCATTGGTGACCCTACCCTCACCCAAAGGCTGGCATCCCTTGCCCACAGACGCGCCGTTGGTGACCCCTCTCTCTCTCTCTATCTCTCTCTCTCTCTTTTATAGATATCTACACGGGCACTGCTCAGAGGAGCTTTCTTCCATAGTTCCTCCATCTGCTGCCCCCAACACATCTACCAGGGGAACAGAGCGAATGCACCCTTTTACTGTCCAGGTCACCAGACATAGAACATCTTGTTATGCCCGCTCTTTTGTCCCGAGGACTTCCAAGTTGTGGAATTCCTTGCCGGCACATGTTTTTCCTTCTCCTCCGAACCTCCAAACCTTCAAGTCCAGAATTAAGAAGTTGCCTCTTTCCTCCGGTCGACACCCACGGTACGATAGTATTTAGGCTGTAAGCCCTCGTGGTGTGTTGTTAAAATAATTAAAAAAAATGTTTTGAATGGCAACTTATTTTTAATGCGGTGTGATTTGGCAGGTGATTCATTTAGAAATACAATACGGTATATCAAAAGGTTGTTTATAATAATGATAATAGTTTATTTGCACAACAGATACATGCTAAGTGCTCATTCATAATAAAAATAAAGAAATTACTACTTAGGCACAAATAAACAATACACTTATTGAAATACTCATATGGAGTATTTGTGCATGAGACATAAGAATACACCAACACTGGTTAGATAACCGCTAGGAACGAAAAACAGAATAATACAGTACTGAGTGGTAAACGTGTCTTTAGATGACTGTTGATATTGTATTGTTTTCATTTGTTTTTAGGTCTTATTTGCTACGGAAGTAGTCAATGCGAATGTGTTGGAAGGCTGGCTACCATAGCCGTATTACTTTATAGGTGTATTTTCGCAGCAATTAGTTAGCTGCACAGGGAACAAAACCAAAAGAGGTAAAATAGAACACGCTCAGGTTTCTATACAATACAATATCCGTTTGAAAGATGGGCACTTAATTAGAGTATGGCGAAATGCCTTTTTGGGAATATCAAATTTTAGTAAAAATAGAATTCAAAGGTTAATGAGAAATTTTGTGCTTAGGAAGCTGTCCCAAAGGAACCGAGAGATGGCGGTCGAGTAGGAGTAAAAAACATTGACAAGCAAAAAGCATTAATCAATTCATTAAATCAATTCAGTGTGTTGAATCACACTATTGTGAAAGCAAGTCGAATGGCCGGATGTACTTACCATGCGAACTTACTTTTAAATTGCTCTACAATCAATATCTGGCAAAAACTCCGAAAAGTCTGCTTGTGAACACAAGCTATTTCAGAAAATATGCAAATGCTTATTAAAATATTGCATTTGGAACCCCGCATACTGATTGCTGCTCTTTCTGCCTGAGGACTAAAGAACAGCTCGAGTCGATGACATCCGCGAATGGAAGGCAGCATTCGATAATTGTGGAACATCAGCACCACGTCATGAAGGCAAAAGCCCTTTTTAAATTACTTAAATACACTAAACCAAAAACAGTATCCTTTTTATTTGATTGCCAAAAGAATCTGGCTTTACCACGGTTGCCTGAACAATCTGCCTACTTCAACCAGCGAGTAAATTACTACAGTTTTATAGTGGCATGTGGTAGCTCCCAGACTCAGTTAAGACACACAAATATCTTTTGATACTTACGAACCGAAATTCAATCCCCAAAAAATTCTAATGCTATAGCATCAGATGTTCGAGATGTTTTGGCTAACTTCAGTTTTGCAAATTCCGTAACAAAAATAAATTTACTTGCTGACGGCTGTGGAGGCCAAAACAAGAATACCATAATGATGACTTTGCCAGCCCACTGGCTTCAAGAAGAGGCGCCAAAAAACAGTAATTCTCTAGAACCGATTTTCCCGATAATTGGACATTCCTTTATTTCCACTGACCGGGTTTTTGGTCTGGTTAAAAAGGATATAAAGAAGACACCAGTAATTGTGGAATCTTGTCAATATTATTATTTAATTAAGAAACATGCCACTGTTTGAAAGTTGGGTGTTGACTGGGGAGTATTCGACTGGAGGGTAGAGACCAAAAGAGTTGTGAAGAATCCCCCATCATGACATTTTGCGTTGAATAAGGCAAGACGTTTAATTTTTATCAGGAATAACAGTAATGCTCTGGAGCAAGGTCAAACTAATTACCTTACTGACTGTGGGTATCTTAAAGGAATTTGCCAAAAAAAAAGCACTAATTGCAGAAAAAAATGCCTAATAACCAGATAAACAGTTGCAAAAAAAAACACAAATCAAAGGAGCCTATTCTTACTTACGAGGGTATGTCGTAATCTAGTTAACCTATAAACTCTCCAGGATACAGAATGCAAATTAGCTGCCATGGTAGCAACTATGATGTTTTATAAATAAGCTCTCAAAGCTTGAAAACCAAAAGTCAAGTGCTGACAAAACTATGAATTTTTGAAAACAACAGGTCTCCAAAAAAGCTAGATCCTGACGAGAAATAGTTTCGATCAGTTATTAAGTATTTATTTCTGGAAGGGTTATCAGCGAAATAAATGTTTGCTGAGATGGTGTAAACCTCCAGTGAGTAACGTTGGTCTATTTCCGGGATTGTGGCCAACCAACGCCAGGGAGAAGTTTCACCTCACTATCCCTGAAATTCTGCCGAACCCCTGCCTTTCTGTAAGGAGGGGGGATACTGAACGTGGCTAACATCGCATGGACACGGGACTGACGGCTTATGCCCCCTCTGAAGGGCGGAACGTACAGATATTCAACTTTCTCAAATACCATGAACCACGGTTGATGTTAATTTTACAGGTATGTATTGAAAAAGAGAAAGGGGAAGCCTGAGAATCGAACCCAGTACCCTTCGGTTCAGAGGCACATGTTATTACGCCTGGACCACCGAGGCTCCACTATTGTGTTTCGTATGCCGGTATTAAAAATTGACCTGTGGAATTTATATAGGGACGATGATCAATAATTGAAGCACCGGCACTGGCAGGCCTATTTCTGTGACAACTCAAGAAAACATTGATTCTGTCCATGAAAGATTCTTGGAACGTCGACGAATTGGGTTGAAACGTACCTCAGAAATATTGCATATTTCGTACAAACGTCTTGTTTCACATTGTTTATGAAAACTTGAAAATGAGATAACTCTCGGGAAAATGGATTCCGAAATACATGAACGCTCATCAGAAGCGCGCGCGTTTGACATTCTTAAAGGAGATATTTTGAAGAAGAGTACCTCAGAAGTATTGAATATTTCGTACAAACGTCTTGTTTCATTTTGTTTATGAAAACTTGAAAATGAGAGAACTTTCGGGAAAATGGATTCCGAAATACTTGAACGCTCATCAGAAGCGCGCGCGTTTGACATTCTTAAAGGAGATATTTTAAAGAAGAGTACCTCAGAAGTATTGCATATTTCGTACAAACGTCTTGTTTCACATTGTTCATGAAAACTTGAAAATGAGATAACTTTCGGGAAAATGTATTCCAAAATACTTGAACGCTCATCAGAAACGCGCGCGTTTGACATTCTTAAAGGAGATATTTTGAAGAAGATTTCTTTAAAATTTTGGAAACCTGCATATTTTTATATCGTGTTAGTACGTTTCGCTGTCACATTATATTTTTAAATGCAACTAATGTTTCATTTAACTAGTGAACCAAAATAACAGCCTCGAGTACAATAGCCTATTATTACAACACAGTAATACTTTATAAAACAACAGACAGAAGATTCACAAACGAAGCAATCTTATTAAAAGAAAATGAAAGCCGATTCAACTCAACTATGAATACACAAAGGGATAGCTGGTGCTAAAAAAAACACCTGCATCAAAGTAAGGAGCAAACAACCAACGCCTCAGACATATTAATCACGAAGGCAAGACGTTCACTTCTTGTTCACTTTTCGTCACCGTTTAGTTTGAGTAACTTCGTGCTACGTTTTTTATACATCGCACTTATGTTGATATTGTTATTTGATTATTTTGTAACTTATAGTATAAACGCTTAAGTGTATTTCAAATAAATAATCTTTAAAAAGTCTTACGTGTCAACCTTAAAGTTTACTCGCGTGAGAAATTACAAAACTTTAATTATTGGTTTTTTCGAAAACTCCTATCATTTAAAAAAAGTCTGGACGCAACAAGTGCGTTATGGTAGCGAATTTTTTTTAAAATATTTTTAATAGAAAATGTCTTTCTTTGATGAAAGCAGGCATCAAACTTGGTTGCCTATATAGTAGAAACAATGTACCACATTTCATCGAAATAACTTTATTGTTTGAAAATATATAAACATTTTTCAAAAGTCTGGATGTAGCAAGTGTGTTATGGGCGTAAATGTCCATAAAAATATTATCAATAGCAAATGCGAGCAGGCATCCATCTGTTTACCGGTATAGCCTATGTAGTAGAAACAATGTACTATATTTTTTTATCAAAATTACTTATGGTTTGAAAATATACAAAAAATTTTCGAAAATAAACTTAATGTTGGTTCCTAACCAAAAAAGCGTACGCTAATAGCAAATTGAGTTATTGAAATTTGAAGGATTTAATGAAAATTCGGTAAATTTGCAGATTAGCTCCCGAACGCTTTTCAAAAAATTGTTTTCAGAAACATTACTAGGACCCCCACCTGGATGCACAAACCATAAGAAAAATTTCTTGTTCACACCCCCCAAGGAAGGTACGGGACTGGGAGTGAATAGGGGTGCTGGGCGGAGTAGGAAGTAAAAGGAAATATGAGCAGAAAATGCAAAGAAAACTGCTTGAAAGCTGTCTATTTGAAGCCATATCCCCACTAAACCCTGCCTACCCCACACAGCACCCTTATTTGCCCAAGTCACGTAACTTCCTTGGGGGGTATGAACAAGAAGTTTTTCTTGTGGTTGATTCAACGAGGGTGGTTGTACGCACACGAGGGGAAAAATAAAATGCCTACGACGAAGCAGACCCCCCTTTTTGCATATAACCACCCTCGTTGCACAAACCAGAAAAATCTCTTGTTTCTAATCGCCAAGGAAGTTGCGGCACCTGGGGGGAGAGGGGTGCTGTGCGGGGTAGGCAGGGTTTAAGGTGGATATGGATTCAAGATGTGAAAAAGACAGCTTTGAAGCCCGTTTTATCGGAATTTTCTGCTCATATTTCCTTTTTACTACCTACCCGCCCAGCACCCCTACTCACTCCTGGTCCCGTAACTTCCTTGGGGGGTGTGAACAAGAAATTTTTCTTGGGGTTTGTAAATCCACTGGGGGCCCTAGGCAGGTTTCTGAAAACAGTTTTTTAAAAAGCGTTCGGAGCTAAACTGCAAATTTACCGAAAATTCGCTACCAAAACGCACTTACTGCGTCCAAATTTTTTTCTTACAAACGCATCATATTTCTATAAAAAATGCAAAAATGCATTAACGAAGTTGTTCTACGAAAATTAGCTAAAAAAAATTATAGACCGTTAAACCATAAACTTCACTAAATCTACAGCGAAAGCATCAACTTAACTAAACCGACAGCCAAAGCCTAAGAGAAATGTATTTGACATGCATTTTCTGTAAATATTTTAGTGAAATGAGGGGCAATGATGGTTGAATCTGAAACTTAAGGGTTTGAAGCACACTCTTCTTGGAACATATTCTTTTCATAATACGTATTTGTTTCACGTTCTTTGCCTAAACATTGCCAATTTTGACGTTTAAAATTGCGAGTTTGACGTTTTGAGGAAACCTACAAAATTTGTTTCTTTAACTGCCCATAAGTTCTTTGTCTTTAAAGCTAGAGACCTAAACCAAATTCGGCTGCCCTTACTTAGTTATATCCGGGAATATGAATTTTTTTAAAAAGAAAACACAAAATTTTCCGGAAAAACCTGGTCCGCTTTTCCTGGCTAACGAACTTATTCAAACCACTTGCAAAAGGAAGGTACTCACCAAATTTGATCAAGATGGGTCCATTATTTTTTGACTTATCGGTCGGACATATATATATATATATATATATATATATATATATATATATATATATATATATATATATATATATATATATATATATATATATTGCTATGGTATTCTACTTTACTTTATGGGTAGCATATACCTGCAAAAATTTATTATAGAGCTGAGAACATACGTCCTAATCATCAGGTTGGGTTCCTTATAATTACAGCTAGCTTCTACTAATTAAAATTCACTAATATGTGTTATTTAAATTCATTTATTGATTTTCACTTGATCAAAATTACTATCGCTTTGCACAGATGGCTATATAACAATTTTGCTGATTAAATATCAACCAAAAACAATACTTCCGTTAATTACAATCTGTTATACATTCCATTTAATTTATTACACAAATTTTACGGTGTCTATTTGACACACATTAAACACAAACAGAAACGTTTAAAGCATTCAATACATAAACATAAATTGAAAAACCCTATTAAAACATTTAACTGTGCCGATATGACACTTGTTAAATACAAAGAGATATTTTAAAACATTTTTTACATAAATATAACTTGAAAAATCCTATTAAAAAAACATTCTGGTAACATTATAACTAATTACACAATTAATTAAACATGGATACTACATAATCAATATACATCGATAATTCTACAGAACGGTCTCTTTCCGTTTATTTCAAACAAAATTTTTGTTTTTGAAATTTATTAGCACAAAAATATTTGATTGTTGTTGTAAAAATGGTGAAATTCCACCCGCACTGGTCAATTTAAGAAAAGGTAACACTTACTGACATATTTTCCATTGGATTATTTATTGTTCTTCCATTAATACGGACCTTGATTAATTATTATTATCTTTCTCATTTGTCCATGCCATTGATTATTAACGGATTTACTTCGTTAACATATTGATATATTTATTCCATAGTCGTAGCACTCTGGAGGTGTTTTATACCCTCACTTCGATGCACTCTGGAATCTTAGTTATGACGATGATCACCTGGTCTGGTAAAGTGATACAGATGATTTCACTGGATGGACAAGACAAGACAATCCCGGACTCTCTCGGACCGTTGCTTTTATTAACTCTCCCACAGGTGAAAAAACGCTATTGTTCGTCACACACCTGTGTTTAAGTTTTCCGTCAAACCTTTAACGTCTTTTTACGTTTTTTTCTGACGCGCACATCACCTTAATATTCTACAAACCTTTGTTTTTTATAAATGACTTCCGCTCTTTCACTACATTGAGTCTTTAGCTAGCTTGGTCATATATATTTTTTTTATACAATAAAATCAACAAGACTACAATTATATTATCTACAATCTCATTCTCCCTACAAAACTGAAGCATTGTTCTTGGTTTCTTTGTGGATATTTCTAGAATATATAATTTTTTTATTACTCGACTGTAACTTAACATCGAGGGTTGCTACATGGGTCACTGACATTCATGTCGGGCGTTGACATCTCCTGCCAAAACTCTTTCATTGCTACATTAGGGTGTATACACTTATTTTATATATACTAGTATGCATAAATTTCCCGTTTTCCTATTAAAATTTCGTAATATTTCCTATCAATTGCTATCTATAGCAATTCCCCCTTTCTAAAAGTGAGTCTGGATACTGTTTGCTAGTCAGATCATCTTTATTCATTGACTAAAATATTTTGTTCAAAATCGCCTTTTTTGACATTCCAAAATTTTATTTTATTCTAAATCGACTTTTATGACATTTCAATCATTACAACCCTTTATTTTATTTAAAATTGCCTTTCATGACATTCTAATATTAAAACTCTTAAATTTAATTCATAATCGACTTGTATGACACTTTAATAACTAAAACATTTTATTTTATTCAACACCGCTTTTTATGGCTCACCAATTGGTTTTATATATTTCTCTCTTTTGGCAAATCAATTGATTGTTCTATATGATCTAAATTTATGCCATCCCCTGGTTATTTCGACTTATTTAACGTTCCCTCAGATTTCATTTCAATAAATGACAGTTATTGGTATTTTTATTTGTCATATTTTTATGGGGTATCTTTCCTTTCAATCTTATTTCATTATGCTAAATTATCATATCTTTATACTACCATGGAATAGGACTATGTAATACTTCTTTTATTTATCAACTTCTAATAATTTATCTTTTCTACATAACATATACGGTCTCCCTACTTCTGACTTTTCACATACCCCCTATACATATTTCACTATTACTTGCATCATATTATATTTTCATTATTCATTCTATATACTTTCAATATTCTTTTCAATATTCTATTCACATATATACTTCAATAGTTCGGGACCGACCTCTTTGGGATCGCCCTTATACTATACTTCATTTTAAATGACCGATATCTTTGTATCGTTAATCATTTTACTTCATCTTTTTCATATTTCAATCTTATCGCTACACCATCTATACAAATTCTTTCCTATCAATCCGACCCTTATATATTCTATCTTTTTGCTAATTATAATTATTTCTCGGTACTTAACCGGTTTCTGTCTTTTAGACCTTTTACATATTTTTCTCGTCTACTGATTCCATGTTTCCTATTACTCAATAATAATACTAATAATTTTCTATTTTATTTTAACTTATTTCCCCCTTTCTACCGTTGAATTATGATTATATTAATTGACTTATCCAATAACTGCATCTAATTCGAGCATTGCTCCTTATTTATTATCATTTAAATTTTCTTATGAAATTTCGCTTTTCTGATTCGTATTTCTTTGGGTCATTATTTAAATGCCTACTTGTTTTATTTTCTATACTCAGGGTATAAATTCTTCGGGTTATTTAAATGCCTACTTGTTATATTTTCTGTACTCAGGGTATATATACTGTAATTTTTATTTTAAATTGACCAACTTTTCGTCATATAGTTCTAACTAATCAATTTTATTTATTTTGGGAGAAATTTCTTTGTCTGGTAATTTTATTATTTATTTTGTACATTAAAATTCGTCTATTCGGCATGCGATTATCACTTTCATTGCTTAGGTCATATCGGATTCGATCAAATTCATGCAGATTAATTTTTATTTATCTTAAATTTTTGCTTTTTACTTTCGAAATTAAAATTGCTATAGTTGCAATGACGTGTCTTATTATTTACATTGCTTAGTTTATTTCCATGCCAAATATGTCTGTTCTGGTCCTTAACCTTCGGCTTATAAGTTTTAAATTTATTATACTTTCCAGAATCTTTGTTTTTATAAAATTTTTGACTATGATTGTATTTGTATTTATTGTGAAAATTATTGTTTTTAACGAAAAGGTTTCTAAATTTATAATTGCGGCTATTGCTATTATTCTCTACATAATTTTTATTACATTGAAGCATAGTTTCTTGTTTCTGATCACTTTCAATTTTGATATAGTAAAAATAATGTGTTGCCGTTATTAATTTTTCTTCGGCAGTATATATGAATTTTTCCGGGCTCATTTCTAGTATATTTTCGTCCGGTAGTAATTCCTCTTCTATGTATTTTTCTGGGCTTGTTTCTGGTATATTTTCTTCGATTTTAATTAGTTGTTCATCAGTTTCCTGCTCGACTCGGGCTTCATTTCCGTCAATTGGCTCCACAGGCGTTTCGACCTTTTTAATGTCGTACCTCATCATTTCCGTTTCTTCCTGTATTTCGTCACGGCACGACTGTATTACCGTGTCCAGTTCCGTCTTGATTATTTCATGGCTTTCTTGGCATTTTTCTTGCGTTACTGTTACCTCAGTATTCAGTTGATAAATTTTATTCAATTCTGTTAAAATCTCCGTTTTGTTTTGTTGTATATGTTCATATAATCTCCCAAAATTTTCATCCGTATGTTTAATATATTCTTTTTGTTGTTTTTCCAACTTGCTAATATCTTGTTTAATTTCTTTTTTATCTTCTTCCATTTTTTTGAACAAGACGCCGAATAACTTCTCTATTTTTGATTCTTCCTCCTGTCCTTTTACTGTTTGTTCCAGAGGACTTTCCTTGACGGCGCTATTCTGTCCCTTCTCTTTTTCTATTATAAAGGTTTCATCGCCCCGATATTCGGTTTCTTCTTCTTCCTGCGATATGGTCCCTTCTTCCGAACTCGCTTTACGTCCCCTCCATTCCGTGAACTGTTTAGGTTTTTGTGGTTCTGGCTCTGCCATTTTCTCCGAATCTTCAGGTACGCTGATTATAGGTTCTTCAGATTCTGGCCCAATCGGTTTATCACTTTCTAACTGTTTTTCCCCGGACATGTTCAAGCTTGATTTATTTAATTTCCTTGTGAATTTAAAATTTAATTGTCCCCCTTTCTAAGCTTTGACCCTTTCAAATACACCACCTATATTTATTTCTCATAAAACCATTGGTTATGTGTGCAACTTACTGTTTCATATATTAAAATATCATACGGTATTAGAATTTTTGCTAATTTTCAATAAATCGGTTGAATTGATTTAAGTTTACTGTATTTAAATGAGTCGTGCTAATTTATTTAAAATTGGTTTACTTCTAAATCCCTTGTATTTAAAATACTATTACGTTTTCATGAAAATTTGCTTTATTCTAACGTAATTAAAATTTTATTAAAATTTAACAGAAACCCTGTATTTGTGCCAATCATGTGCTATATTGCGAACAAATGTTTATTTTATTAAAATTTTCTATGAAAATAACTTTATTTTTACACACAAAGAAAAAATTTTTTTTAATCATGTTCTTTTTAGGTCAAAAATTTTTTTTTAGAAGCCCCACGACTTGGGCGCCATTTTGCTATGGTATTCTACTTTACTTTATGGGTAGCATATACCTGCAAAAATTTATTATAGAGCTGAGAACATACGTCCTAATCATCAGGTTGGGTTCCTTATAATTACAGCTAGCTTCTACTAATTAAAATTCACTAATATGTGTTATTTAAATTCATTTATTGATTTTCACTTGATCAAAATTACTATCGCTTTGCACAGATGGCTATATAACAATTTTGCTGATTAAATATCAACCAAAAACAATACTTCCGTTAATTACAATCTGTTATACATTCCATTTAATTTATTACACAAATTTTACGGTGTCTATTTGACACACATTAAACACAAACAGAAACGTTTAAAGCATTCAATACATAAACATAAATTGAAAAACCCTATTAAAACATTTAACTGTGCCGATATGACACTTGTTAAATACAAAGAGATATTTTAAAACATTTTTTACATAAATATAACTAGAAAAATCCTATTAAAAAAACATTCTGGTAACATTATAACTAATTACACAATTAATTAAACATGGATACTACATAATCAATATACATCGATAATTCTACAGAACGGTCTCTTTCCGTTTATTTCAAACAAAATTTTTGTTTTTGAAATTTATTAGCACAAAAATATTTGATTGTTGTTGTAAAAATGGTGAAATTCCACCCGCACTGGTCAATTTAAGAAAAGGTAACACTTACTGACATATTTTCCATTGGATTATTTATTGTTCTTCCATTAATACGGACCTTGATTAATTATTATTATCTTTCTCATTTGTCCATGCCATTGATTATTAACGGATTTACTTCGTTAACATATTGATATATTTATTCCATAGTCGTAGCACTCTGGAGGTGTTTTATACCCTCACTTCGATGCACTCTGGAATCTTAGTTATGACGATGATCACCTGGTCTGGTAAAGTGATACAGATGATTTCACTGGATGGACAAGACAAGACAATCCCGGACTCTCTCGGACCGTTGCTTTTATTAACTCTCCTACAGGTGAAAAAACGCTATTGTTCGTCACACACCTGTGTTTAAGTTTTCCGCCAAACCTTTAACGTCTTTTTACGTTTTTTTCTGACGCGCACATCACCTTAATATTCTACAAACCTTTGTTTTTTATAAATGACCTCCGCTCTTTCACTACATTGAGTCTTTAGCTAGCTTGGTCATATATATTTTTTTTATACAATAAAATCAACAAGACTACAATTATATTATCTACAATCTCATTCTCCCTACAAAACTGAAGCATTGTTCTTGGTTTCTTTGTGGATATTTCTAGAATATATAATTTTTTTATTACTCGACTGTAACTTAACATCGAGGGTTGCTACATGGGTCACTGACATTCATGTCGGGCGTTGACATCTCCTGCCAAAACTCTTTCATTGCTACATTAGGGTGTATACACTTATTTTATATATACTAGTATGCATAAATTTCCCGTTTTCCTATTAAAATTTCGTAATATTTCCTATCAATTGCTATCTATAGCAATATATATATATATATATATATATATATATATATATATATATATATATATATATATATATATATATATATATATATATATATAAACACAATTCTCCTAATTAGCGAATTAAAAAAAATTCGCTAAAAACGAGAACCGACAAAAATGTTAGACAAATCTAGCACTACCCTTTAGTCATTATCTTTAGATAAACATTTGTGATAAATTCTGGAAGAAACAGTAATAGTGACACATTTTGCCTGAGACAAAAACCACTCAAATGGCATTTGTTTTCTTGCGATGCCACAATCGCATATTTACTTTTGCTAAGTGTTTAAGGTTTTATTCTTGCAGAATAATGCCAGTTTTTAGATGAGACGGTTTCCATTGCTAACAAAAGCTATCAGGCTCCTGAAGTTGTTTATTTAAGTGACCATTCTAAGTATTATTACGTCGCAAGTTGTACATTTCATAATGTTAGAGTATAATTCGGTAAATAAAAGTATTTCGCTTAATGAACTTTATTATTGAGTAGCAGAACTAAAAACATATTCACGGTATTATTATGCTTGCAATATTAGTCTACTTAATTAGTTTGCTTAGTATATTGATTTAATGCTGTGACTCATCCATATTATTGCATAATTTATTTTGCTGCATTTGCTGGATACATTAATTTAGCTTGTCAATAAAGGTACCTATTTCGTGCTTCTTTAGCAATTTCATTACCTACTTCACAAATTGCTATCATCCTTACCTGGTGAAATCGTTCTATACTAAATACATATGTAGATACATCTTATTTAGCTTCACAACTACTTATTTTATTCAGTGCAACCGATTTCGTCTTTTACGGCATCGTCAGACAGGAAAACGGTTTTTCTGACGGTACACATGTATTTAGTTTCACTACTGCCTTAATTATAAAGTATTAGTATTTTTCTGTGCAAGAGGTAAAAAAAAAACAAAGCTGAGCCTTCAGTTTGGGGTCCAATTTCCATTAACACGAGGAAATCTTAGGCTAAAATTATCGAAAACATAATATATTGTCTCTATGAAAATTGTTGACTTATTTGCTTGCTATTTTGGTGAGACAAAGATGTGTTATTGTTATTTTTGTAACACATCTTACAACTCTTTACCAAAGAAGTAGACTTCAGATTTTTACAATGTTATTTTACCATACAAAAATCATGATATTATCTATAACCAAACTGTAAAGTATTCCTAAACAAGATATTCTGATAAGTACATTGTTAAAAAAGAATTCATTCGCTAATAAAGAAGACAACAGATTACATATAGAAAAGGCCTTCATTTTGCATATAAATTTTATAACTAAGGTGAAGATAACAATATATGACACTATTAAGAAAAGAATGCGAGATAAGTGTTGATTGTAGAAGAAATATTTACCATAGAACATATTATAATACTAGACATTGCTTGAAGTTTGTTATAAATGCCAACATAACTGTTTTGAATATAAAGAAGACTATTACTAAAAATTATATATTTTCTGATGTCATGATCAGTACCAATACCCGACGTCCCAAAAATGAAAGAAACTAATAGATGTTTGATAGATACGTTTCCCCAATAGGCGACACATTTTAATATTGCCCAAAAATATAAGTAAACCTTTCTCCTAAGCTAAAAATTTCTGGATGGGGCACTCTGCCGATACACAGATATAGTTATTGCGTCCTGTTCATTTGCGATAAGCTCTTTCTTTGCCTTGTCCGCGCATTTTATTCCCATGACTTCAATATACGATGCTTTTTTTCTTGTATGACACAAAGATATAAAAATTGTGGTTGATTGTGTTTTAGATCCAAAATGTCACAGAGCAGAATATCACCTTCCGTTAAAGTTTTTAAGTTTCCCGGTTGAAATTGCAATTCGTCATTTTTTCGTCGTCAAATTTTTTATCCGACGAGAAAGATTCGCCACTGCCAAATGATAGTGACCTTGAAGTTGTAGACTCATCAATGTTGAAAGGTATTCATTTATAACGGTAAACTAGCCATTGGCGGGCAAATTCGTCTAGCGGAATTAGTCGTCATCAAAATGGCTATATTTTCTTTCTCATCGTTGGATCCTGCTAAATAATCCGTTTAACTGCTTTTATCAGCTAAATTCTAGCACCTTTGAGATTCATATAGAAAGCAGTTTCATCCCCATTAAAAACTCTTAACGGATTCTTCATTACTTCTATGAGGTATTTTACCTCTATGTATGTCCACATCTCTTCAAACCGTTTAGTAAAATTTTGTTTGGTTACATTTGTTAGAGTTTGCTATATTTTGTCTGAGGTCTTTTTATTGTGGGCTTGGAACAGTTTATACTATTTTTCGTGCAAGTTTTTCCAAACCCAGCTCGTTTGCTAGTCTAGCAACACTAGCTAGAAAAGTGATTTTTGTAACTGGAAAAGCAATTTTTGCCATAGATATCACCCAGTGTGCTGAAATAATTTATTGTTCATTTGTTGAAAGGCTCTGGGCCGAAGTCTTTTTCCTACTGGAAGCTTTCCCTTAACCTTATACATTTATGTCACTATAGGGACTTCATATTTTTTAGCAGTGTTCTTAACGAATTTTACTCTTTTCTCTTCATCAATTGCATCCAGCATGTTTTGTTGGAAGTATTTTAATAACTTATTTTGCTGTTTCAGTATCTGAAAACAGAAAATTTTCCACCAAATCCACTAGTTCATATGACACAATGGGCGAGATCTTAGAAACCAATAGATGACACCCTGTGTCATCCATTGGTGGCCGCGTTGTCTTATCGCGATATCCTTTCTGTGGGTAAACAGTATTCAAATTTTTTACTAATAAAGAATGATACCATAGTAACATCCAATGCCTGACTCGCAATGTCATCTATTGGTTTAACCACTTTTAGCTATACCAATAATTGACACCAGTGTTCCCAAAACGCCTCATAATAAACTAATCAGACAACTAAACACATAACCTGACAATCAACTTTCATTCCCCAACCTTCAAAAATGGTGTTCACTTAAAATATAACTGTGATGTTGAGCACTGCTACAAACACTGATAATTAAGGGGAACTATCTTTTAATTTAAAAAATCTGCTGTTTAAAATTAGGTGTTATCTATCGGCATGTGGGGTGTCATCTATTGGTGATTTTACCTTAAGTGAAAAATTTTCGTTTTATACATTCGTTACAAGGATTTATTTAGGAAATAGTTATTTGTTCTATGCCTTACTATCACATTAACGTTGTTTTCTAGTAAAATATTTCATAGGAGTAAGGGTTTTCAAGGAGGTATTTTAAAATACATGCCACTAACATCAAACGCACTAATTTACTGTTTGGATGAATAATTAAGTTATTAAAATTTTCTGTTAGTTCATAAGAAATTTTGACTGAATACTTTGAAATGTAATTGTATTCTTTAATAAGTGGAATAGTGTGCTTGCTATCTTGTAGTGAGGTGTATTAACATAACCTACTACTGGTCTCACTGCAATGTTTGGTTTATGAAATTTTAGATAGCCATACATTTTTGGTAGTTGTGGACTTTTATATAAAAATATTTCTTTTCTTGTTTACTGAACACATATGTATTTTTAAGTTCATTCTTTAGTTCTGCCTAAAAGGAATTTGTTGGGTCTCTCCTAATTTCTGTTAAATTTTCTGCAGTAATAAAATTATTAATTCTTACGTTGTATGCATCCTTATTTATAGCTACTATTGTATTTGCTTTATCAGCGCCAGTAAAAACTGAATCGTTTTTTAATGTATTACCTTGTAGATCTGGCAGCCACTTCACATTCTAATCTTGCTTGAATATTTGAATTGCGGGTAATATTTATAACTCTTATTAAAAACAGAAATCTCTTCAGCTGTAAAGAGTGTATCGCTAAAGTTTTGTATAGAAGGTGTGTGTTTGTGGGGAGCCCTTTCTCGATTATGTAAGTGTTGTGTCGTTTCTACGTTTCCAATTTTGTTTGCCACTGTTCATTAAATTTCATTTCACCGACTTAAATATATGTTTAGTTATCTAATATATCAAATTCTATCTGATGTACATTATCAGTGAGTTCTGAATGTACTTGCTTTATTTTTCTTAGGGTGCCGTCTTCTCTCGAAGGTTGATGATCATCGTGATTATTTGCAGCTTGTTGACTGCTGCTCTAAAAAGATGATATGATGAACAGTTAAACCACTCTCTCAGACTGCGGAGCTACGGCATTCTTCTTCTTCCCACGCTGCGCTTTGCCATGATTTTATACTGTATGATTACTTGCAGTATTTGGTATCTCGTTCCTCTCATGCTATGGCCTAGGTAATGTAGTTTCTTGATTTTTATATCAGTGTTTAGTTCCGTTTCTTTTGAGAGTCGTCGCAAAACTTCTTCGTTTGTAACTCTATCGACATAGGATACTCTCAACATCCGTCTGTACAGCCACATCTCAAAGGTCTCTATCTTTATCATCATGGCTTTTGTGAGGGTAGCCTCTTCTATACCACATAACAGAATTGTGAATATGTAACATCTTAGCATACGCATTTTAAGCTCGTTGTTTAAAGCTCTGTTGCGGAAAAACTGTTTTTTATTTATAAGGACGCTGCGTGAGTTTTCGAATCTTGCCCTTAGTTCTTTAGAATAGCCGTTATTGCTATTAATTAATGTACCCAGACATTTATATTGGTAACCTTGTTCTATGCTCTGGTTGTTCACTATCAGTTGTATGTTAAGGTTTGGGGTTTTGTGAACACGAGGAATTTCGTTTAGCTTAGATTCATATTTAAACCGTATCGAATACTGACGTCATGTACTTTTTGTACGATTCTGTGTAAGTCATTAGCGTTTTCGGCCAGCAACGCTGTGTCGTCCGCGTACCTTATGTTTGAAACAGGTATCCCGTTAACCAGCACTCCTGCTCTTTCCTCGTGTAATGCCTCTCTCATGATGGAAAGAACACATCCTTGTCGTACTCCGCGTCTGATCTATATCTTCTGTCTGTACATTGTCTATTCCAATGTTTGCTGGTTGGTTGTAGCATAAGTTTTCTATAATTATTATATCTTGAGCCTAATTGTATTTCTCTTAGAATTTTATGAGTTGGTTATGTCGGACTCTGTCAAATGATTTTTGTAGTCCGCTAGGCAAGAGTATACATCCTCGTTGACGTCCAAGCAGCACTGGGTTAGTACGTTTACAGCAGATAGTGCCTCTCTCGTGCCTACCCCGTTAGCCTGAATGTACTACCTTCATATAAAGAGGCAAACTATTACGAATAGAGTACCGTTTATTAGATTCTTCTTTCAGTCAAATTAAGCTGGCTTTTCTAATAGAATTTTTTGATATATTTGATGTTGTTGTACTTGTCAGGAGACGTATTTGGGAATGAACTTCTTTCTTATGCACTCTTGGTCAAACCACGCATTCTGGAAAGCGTTCATCTGCTTGATCTTCAATTCTCTATTTAAATGGGCCAGACCTCTTTAATGAATTAATTGTTGCCTTAGTTGGTGAAACCATTCCACACTAAATACAGACGTGGAGACTTATTATTTGTCTTCACGAAGATACGATTGTCTGAAAAAAGTTTCAAGAAACAAGCAAATAGCATTTAATAATGGCTGCTATGTTAAAAAAAGCCTGGATGCAGCAAGTGCGATATGGTAGTGATTTTTCATAGAAATGATCTGGCACCAAACATTTTTTCATTAAATGCCTATAATTTTTTTTCTTGTAACAGGGAAATAAATTTTGGTACATAGTTTACCTTTTATATCGTAAACCTTCGTGCCCGATTTGGTTATCAAAGCTTTTAATTTTCGGAGATATGAATTTTTTCCAAAAGAAAATCCAAAATTTTCCCGGAAAATCTGATCCCATTTTGCTGGCCAACGAACTTATCCAAGCCACTTACGAAAGGAAGGTACCTCCAAATGTTATCAAAATCGGCCCAATATTTTTTGAGTGATCGGTGTTGCACAGACACACCACACACACACACACACACACATATATATATATATATATATATATATATATATATATATATATATATATATATATATATATATATATATATGTATATATATATATATATATATATATATATATATATATATATATATATATATATATATATGTATATGTATATATATATATATATATATATATATATATATATATATATATATATATATATATATATATATATATATATATATAAATTGTACCTGACCCCGGATGTGAGTTCTGAGGATCCTAATTGGTGAGCATTTGAAGACATTTTTTTAAAATTCAAAAGTCGCGATCTCCCCATAAATGAATTTTTTCGACGAATATTCACTAACAGTAGATAAGATGATAAAAAGAAAATAATATAAATTAGCCCCTAATTTAATTTATTCAAATACTACTGACACAAAGAATAACAAATATCTTTTAATGACTTATTTTGGAAACATTTCAGGAAACATTTCAATAATTTTAAATGCCTGTACAAACAAAAAGATAGCTTTTAAATCTTACAACACAATACGTCATTTGTTATTTAACGCGAAAAAAAAGTTTTTTCACAAAAGCTGGAATTTATAAATTAGCTTGTACACTACATCGGTCAGACTTTTACAAATTTTAATACCAGATACAAGAGACATATTCTTGCTATTTTTCACTAACCATTTATAACGTGTTTCCATTGAACAAATAAAGGTGTTTCAATTTTATCAACACGATTCAACTTCATGGCATCTTAAATTGCTCGACAATTCTAACTTATGCTTGACGTTCACTGACATAACTTAAATGTTAACGTCATTATCAAGAACCAAGTTATTTATGTGTAATACGTGACACATGCTTAGCGGAAAGTAACCATTGTAATGCCTTCTAAGTATTTGCTTGTAAGGTAATTAGCGAATTCCAGGTATACAATCAGATAACATTGTGTTTAATTCTGGATAACATTTTGTTGTCACATTTTGCTTCAAACTGTAAATAAAAAGTACTTCTCTCTTGTTATGGTTTTGTATTTCTTAATTTGGTAAACCATCCTCTACATGCTGTTCCAAATTTTAATAGTTAGATATTATTTTCTCAGAAATTCGATTTTTTTTTCTGACGAGTAACTTTTCAGTTAAATCAGTCATAAAACATTTTATCATAAGTGAATGACTTGACTAGACTTACTTTATACAGTGTGAACCGCAGTTATGGAATGAAATTTGTAATTCGAAGAGAAAAGAAATGTAATAAGAAACGCTCGGACGTCAACTATTTTTTTGGTGTTTACACCTTGCAGTATTAGTTTGTAACTTTCACCCCTCACCATTTCACCCCCACCCTTTGCTGATTAAAAAAAAACCAAACCCCATCAATTTTTGATGGAAATTCAAGGAGCATATTTTTTATTATGGTACCAAAAATTTGGGTACAAAAGTCATATACCGCTACACAGGGTAGAAATTTAATGACTGACTATAAAATTTAAACCGTTTATTCTGTAATGCACAGTTGTTATTAAATAGTCCATGATAATGACTAATTTTTGCATGCAACTTGTAGCGAGAATAATGTTGGATCGTAATTAGAAATCAACAAAAAATGGATTTGTTAAATTTTAATCTGCAGAATCAGGTATCATACATGATGATTTGGCTTCTCCAAGAAACTTACAATTTTGTTTTAATTTTACTTAATAGCGTAAATTTAATCTTACCACAGTAGTGGATAGGAAGATGTGGTTTCATAGAACGGCCTGCGAGATCACCAGATCTTACACCTCTGAAATTTTTCTTGTGGGGACCTCTGAAAAACAGAGTATACAAAGACAATCTTTGAATTTGAACGATTGAAAGGAATAAATAACCAGAGCAAATCATCACACCCGAGGTTTTAAATATATATATAGTCAGATACGAGTTCTACATCAAATTAATTCGCTGTCAGCGAGAAAGTGGGGAACACTTTGAACATTTAAATGTTCAAAACACGCTCAATTTAAATGTTTAAAAAGAAAAAATGTTTCTTTTTGAGTAATTGTGAATTTCATAATAAATGGTATAAGTCAGTCATTAAATATCTAGCCTATATAGCGGTCTATGGGCCCATTTTGGTACCATCAAACAGAGAAAAATATGCTGTTTGAATTTCCGTCAAAAATGATGGGGTTGCTATTTGAAAAAAATCAACAAGCGGCGGGAGTGAAATGGTAAGGGATGAAAATTACAAACTAATGCTACAAGTTGTGAAAAAAATGTTGACATGTCCGAGCGTTTTTCATAAAAAACATTTCTCTTCGAATTATGAATTTTATTCAGTAACTGCTGTTCACACTGTTTACAGGCTGATCCAAACGTAATGACACAGTACATCCCAAGGAACGTGATCACATTTCAACTAGAACCTCAGTGGTTCAGGGGCAAGAACGTGTGCCTATGAACCGAAGGGTACTGGGTTCGATCCCAGGGTTCTCCTTTCACTTTTTCAGTACAAACTGTAACGTTAACATCAACCGAGGTTCTGGCATTGTATGTGAGCAAGTTGAATGTCTGCATGTTCCGCTCTTCGGAGAGGGCGTAAAGCCGTCGGTCCCGTGTCCATGCGATGTTGGGCACGTTAAAGATCCCTACCCTCCTTACAGAAAGACAGCGGTTCGGCAAAATTTCCAGGACAGTGAGGTGAAACTGCTCCCTGGCGTCGGTGATTGGCCATAGTCGCGGAAATTGGCCGACGGTAAAAAAACAAAACACACACACACTTCAACTCAATATAACTTTGAAAGTTTTGAAGAAAGAGAGATGGGGCAAAAACAGACTTTCAGGGTTCTTTTCCAAGTTTTTTCATATACAAACAAAAATCAAATGCGAATCATCTGTTGAACTTATCAATATAATTGCATGTTTTGTGTGATACATATTATATTAATATATATATATATATATATATATATATATATATATATATATATATATATATATATATATACTTTATTGGCTGCTGTACTCTCGGTGATTTGTTATTTGTTTACATGGACTGCAGTTTCGGACCTTCCTGGTTCATCATCAGCACGCTACTGACTTTGATCATTCATGTGTGTTCTATGTCTCAAGTTGTACGTGACGCATGCGTCTTGAGCTTCGATTGGTCGGTTTATAGTTGTTTGATTGGCTGTGTTTTCGGTCTGTGCCGATTGAAACGGTTTCCTGTTTTCATTACTGTGTTGTGATAATTTGTCTATCTGTATGGCTTTTATTAATTTTTGTTTAAATGTTTGTACTTGGATTTGTTCTGGAATTAATTGTCTCTTATTGTTTCTTTGTGGAATGTAGTATTGTTCCCAGATTTTTATTTTTTTGCGGTGTTTAATAGGTTTTATTAATTGTAATTGGTCGATATCTGGTTTTTGGTGTTTTATGTTGTGAATGTGTGTAGCTACGTTTGATTTGTAGCTAGGTATGTGGATTTTATCTACTGCTGTTATATGTTCCTTGAACCTTGTTTCTGATGATTTTGTTGTCATTTCTATCAATTTTTATTGCAATTGCTTACTGTCATAGAAAAGATATTCCTGAAAAGACAAATAATTAATTTCCGTATGAAAGGTAAAGGTTATAAAATTTTTTTATAAATCTGAATTGTTTAGCTGCTATTTTCTTGCAATAAAAATGATTTCCATAAAGTTCGCTACCCTAACGGACTGCTGCGACTAAATATATGTGTATACAGTGTGCTTTACTTTAAGTGGCCACAATTCATTATTTCATAACGGGTCGTCCGATTTAAAAAAAATCCTCAAACAAAGTACTCCAAAAGCTCCATATCCTGGTATGCATTATTTTAAGATTCGCTTTTTCCATAGCCTACTATAATAACAAATTAGGCTTCAAAAATGACTAAAGCATATTATACATTTTTTTTACGAAAAAAACAAATATCTATCGATCTAGGTACATTTGTAAGCCACAAATTCCAAGTTTCAATATCGTAACTCATACAGTGTTTACAACTTGAGTGCAAAAAATGAAAAAATCGACTTTTTTGGAGCGCCCTGTGTAAGCGCCACTGAGTGCCTTGCAAATATTAGAATGTCAATGGACTAGGAGTCACCTAGTGTATCAATTCACACAATATCATCCTCATATATTATACAGAGTGTTCATAATAAATACGGAAACATACCCTTTTGCAATGTATTCCCCAATTTAGACTTTGATCGGACCAGCATTTTAAATTTTGGGAAGACACCACTTCATTATTTCTAAAGGTAGCTAAGTGAAGATTGGAACCTGCGATAAGCAATGATAAGTAAAATGAAGTATATAATTTCTTATTCTCCGATGACGCAAATTTTGTTACTGAAACGATCATCAGGTCTTTAAAAAGATATGTGGTGGTGATTTGGGTTCTCCAAGTGTAATTATCAGTGCTCATCACAGGTTCCAATCTTCACTTAGTTAGTTTCATAAACAATGGAGTGGTGTCTTCCCAATATTTAAGATGCTGGTCCGATTAAAGTCCAAATTGCGTAATACATTGCTTAAGGGTATGTTTTCGTATTTATTATGAACACTCTGTATAAGATATGAGGATGATATTGTGTGAATTGATACACTAGGTGACTCTTAATCCAATTAGAATGGCAATTCTGATATTTGCAAGACAATAGCGTTTACACAGGGCATTACAAAAAGTCGATTTTGTTCACTTTTTGCACTCTCTATAAGTTACGATATTGAAACTTGTGATTGTGGCTTACAGATGTCCCTAAATCGGTAAAGATATTTATTTTATTTTCATAAAAAAATGCCTAATATGCTTTACTCATTTTGGGGCCTTATTTCTTATCGTAGTAGGCTATAGAAAAAGCGAATCTTAAAATAATGCATCCCAGGATCTAGAGATTTGGGTGTACTTTTTTTTTGGAAAATTGGCCGATCCGTTATGAAATAATGAATTGTTGCCACTTAAAGTGAAACACACTTTATATAACTGGAATATAAAAGATGAAAAAGCAAATAAATAATCTCCGTATAAAAAGCAAAGTTTATTAAATTTTCTTATTCATTCTTTTAAATCTTATCAATGTTTAACAATCTTTTTGTAATAAAAATCAGTTTCATAAAAAATTTGCTACACTAACGTACTGCCGTGTCTAGACTTTTTATATATGTAAATATATATATATATATATATATATATATATATATATATATATATATATATATATATATATATATATATATATATATATATAACTGGAATAGAAAATATATTCCTGAAAAATCAAATAATTAAGGTAGTAATTACCTCTATATAAGATAATTTCTAAATAAAAGTTCGCTAAAAAAAGCAACTAGAAAATCACTTGTATAATAAAGTATCAAACAACTTGATTTGGTTTAAAGACAGCAATTAATAGAAGATAGGGGTCAGGTTAGTAGTAACTTAACAATTTCTATTTGACCCTAGAGTACTATCAATTAAAAACTATCGGACATCCATAAATAAGGTACTCAAAAAGGTAATATCTGCTATACAAAGGGTTAGATAATGTTATAACAAAAGCACATTGTTGTGTAAACGATACTGTTATACTGCTCAATAGATCAATTCTACCTGCTTGATACCGATCAATACAAGGTATTAAAGAATTATTGTAATTTTCTGCTAGAAAAAGACGGAAACAGAGTCATTAATCACAGAGTTTTCTATTAAGTTGTTATATAGTGCTTCATATGAATTCTAATTTTAGGACATCTACCTATATTTTATACTTGACGCTTGACATTTATGGTAAACTGTTACAAAGTATCTTAAAAATGTTTATATAAATGAAGTCAAACCTTCAATAGGAATGAAGATAAAAGTCAAATCTACCCAGCCAGAAATAAACTTTAATTAAGTTAGCCAGTCCCTTTTTGTACTTTTCAAAATCTTTAATTAATAATTGTAAAACCTTACAACTATTTAATTCTCTAAGTAAAGATTGGAACTTGTGATGAGCACTGAGAAGCACACTTGGAGAACCCAAATCACCACAACACATTAAAAAAAAAACCTAACGATCGTTTCACCAACCAAGTAAGCGTCATCAGAGGATGAATAAATCTGAAATTTTCATCTTCTGATTACGCTAACTTTGTTAGTGAGAGGATCGTCAGGTTTTTTAAAATGTGTTGTGGTGATTTGGGTTCTCCAAGAGTGCTCACTATTTAATTCTGTTACTTTGTTTCCCATTAGTTTTTAAAATTGTGTTTATTTATTCCTCAATGTTTACCATCGGGAGCTTTACTGATTTCATTAATTTTTGTTTAGCACATACCTTCTAACTTGTTATACAAATAATTTGCCTATTTTTACTTAGCTAGATTTTTGGAATGTATGTATATGTCAAGCCTGAAGGGCTTTCACACTTCCTCAGGGGAACATTCACTCATCCAGATATCTCAGATACCAAAGCGACTAAGCTCAGGTGGAGCCCTTTCCAAGTTATGGGGCCTTGAACGACAACGCGACACATCCTCATTTTGTAGAAATCTCCGCACAGTGTGGGCAGTTTCAAGTATTACCGCTTTCTGCATAACATTGTAGAGGTGCTCTCCAAAGCCCAGTCTCTTAATGCCCTCTCGAAGATTCTTAGGAACCACACCAGTTGACGACATGACTATCGGGATCACTCGGCCATTACCTGCCTCTTTACTGGCATCTCGAGGTCTCTGTACTTAATGATCTTCTCGTTGTACTTTATCTCTAGATTATTGGTTTTCCGAATGGCCACATAAATCGGCGTCACTTGTTTGCAGGACTTATCCACTATTATATCTGGCCTGTTGTGGGAGGTCCGATCCCAGTACAACCTGTATTATGAGTTATCTGGAAAAAACTTAGGAGTGTATTTTTAATAGGACACCTTACTAAGTTAAAAGTCCCAGTTTCAGAGTTCTTGATGAATTATTCTCGCAACTGCGTCGTACCCCTCTTTGTGCTATGTTACAGCAAACGCTTGATATCCACCGGTGATGTGCTGGATAGTCTCTCATGACTGACACTCAAACCTGTATTTGTCATAATATCTCCAACTATATACTTCAAGAAGTTTCTTGTTGAAATGACGTGATCTTGTATGGCCAGCAAAGACCCCTTGGTGTCTGCAAAGATTTATCCGGACACCAGCCAGTAGTTTGGAGAGGCTTCTGCATCCAAAACTGCAGCTTGTCCTGGTGAGTCCGATGGTGACTTTGCATTTCACTTTCTCTTAATTGTAGCGGTGTTGAATCATCTGCCTCGCATATGATACGGTGTAGTTCAGAAGTAAGCGCCTGTTGACGGAAATATGTACCCAGGTTCAGTACCTGCTGACGGTCCAACTGTTTACCAATATACACAGTCCTTTTCAACCTTAGTGTCAAAGGAGTAGGGTTACTCCTTTAATGGCACCACGGGGGTGATGCTTTTTAATTTTTTTTAGGAGTCTTCGCGCCTTCCGTTTTAGATTTTTGTTGTCCGTTTTACTCCAGTTCACAACACCAATTTAATAGCTAAGTGCAGGAGATGCATATGTAATAAAAGCTTTAATCAGGTTCTTGCTGTTGATATGTGCTTGCACCAGCTGCTTTACTCGTTTCGTAAACTCCTTTGTCAGATATTTCTTCATTATTGAGTGGTTTATTTTCCTCCCAGTTTGGTGTATACACATAATACACTTCTACATCGATTGATGCAATTTGCCGGCAATCCTGCGTTTTATATACACCTGGTCGTATCTTCCCTTTTACTACACATAAGGCGTGACATTTGTCAAGCCCAAACTGCTTGTCAATGTGTCTATAAAATCCTTCCACGATTTTAGGGAGTTGTTCCAGCTGGTTCCCTGTAGAAGCCATCAGCTTAAGATCATCCATATACAGGACGTGATTTAGCATTAGCAGCTTCCTGCCATTGCTTTTTATGCCGAAGCCATATCTGGTAGAGTTCACGCGGTTTGGTAGTGGATTCAATGCAAGGCAGAACCACAATGGACTTAAGTCCCCTTGCAATTTACCTCTTCTAATTGGTATCGTGCTGGTTACGATGCTATCACCAGTTTGTATCCGTAACTGAATTTTGGTTCTCCAGGTATACATCGTGTACTCTAGGAGTCTCACGATATAAGTATCGATCTTATAAATCTTCAGCACACTTATAAGCCATTCATGTCAAACTGAGTCAAATGCCTTTTTGTATCCAACACGATATATTATTATTATTATTATTATTATTATTATTATTGTCTTTGTTTTTTTTCCATATGTATATAATTGCCGGGGTTTTGGATTACCCAAGACAAAGAGTACTTGTACGCACTGTAAAAAGAGCACGTATTATGAAGAAGCCAGAACACTCTTGTAACCGGTGTAGGAGTCGCACACCAGCGGAGATATTTTACGACCGCCGTCCGTGACCAAATGTATTTGGTGATGCTTATTTATGACATCGGGTTCCCTTGAAACGATTGGGGGATGATTTTTAGTCCTGGCTCAAAAAATTGCGGACAATGTTAGCAGTGCCCAGCAAAGCAGCCTTCTGCATTGCACGCGTGTGTTTTTCGTGAAGTTGTAACCTCTTTGCAGCATCTTGCCATTCTTTTGGAACCAGTCCATTTGCGGACAACACTATTGGAACTATCTCAACTTCTCGCAACCTGTACACGTTTTTGAACTCAATAGCCTGCGGTTGGTATTTCCTCTTTTTCTCAGCAACTGTTGGTACAATGTTTTTATCCATGGGGACCGCAACATCAATTATTATCGATTTCTTCGCTAGCTTACCACTATAATTATCACTATTATTATTTTAATTATTATTTACGTTACATTTAAATAGTTTCTACATAATGAAATTAATATTATGTTATCAAAATGTTTACAATATATTTACTATGACTGAACTGACTTTTAACACAAAATAATAAAAGGAAAAAATATCTTTCCACCTCCTAACTATGGGAAGGTTCTCGTGAGATCCGCTGACCCAACTATACACTTCGGTGTTGTTAACCATCTGGTATTATGCTGGCAGAAATTTGATACTTCAGTGAATGTCGAACTATTGCATTCTCTGATGAGTTTGCATTACATTTTACAACTATTAACATACAACGGTGAATATACAAGGGTAATATTTTGACAATTATTGTTTAATGTTAAGTTGCTGTACAAATCTAAACAAACATCTGTCAAGCTGCCTGTAAATTAATACATTTTTGTGGTTTATGTGAAGCCGTAAACGTGCAAAAATTTATATATATATATATATATATATATATATATATATATATATATATATATATATATATATATAGGTGTCCCAATAGTGTGTAATTCCGCTATATATACTTACCTTAAGAGCTTTGAACAAAATCTTTTTGCGATTACCTAGGCTATATCGGGAAAATGTGTGTGTGTTTTGTTTCTTTAACGTCGGCCTATTTCCGCGACTATGGCCAATCACCGACGTCAGGGAGCAGTTTCACCTCACTATCCTGGAAATTTTGCCGAACCCCAGCCTTTCTGTAGGGAGGGTAGGTATCTTTTACGTGCTCAACATCGCATGGACACGGGATCGACGGCTTTACGCCCCCTCCGAAGGTCGGAACGTGCAGACATTCAACTTGCTCAAATACAATGCCAGAACCTCGGTTGATGTTAATTTTACAGTTTGTGCTGAAAAAGTGAAAGGAGTACCCTGGGATCGAACCCAGTACCCTTCGGTTCAGAGGCACACGTTCTTACCCCTGAACCACCGAGGTTCTATATATCGGGAAAATATATTTAGCTTTGTGGAACTTCCGGTTACACCAAAAGTAGCGTTAAACGATATTAATTAGAATAAACAAACAGGGATACGATTTCGCAATTAGCTTTACTTTAAACGCAACATTTATTAGACGTAAGTAAGCTTAATTAATGGAAAAGTAAAAACTGCTGACTCCGTGATAAGGAGACGTTCAGCTGTCACCTCACATTGTTCACATGCCCTGTGCCTCATACAGTGAAAATATTATAATGTTTATAAGCGGAAGTATGACAAACCATCATAGCTCGAAAACCATTAACTATAGCTATAGGAAAACTAGTACTACTTAGATCCAGAATTTAATGGTCTACCTGACCACCCCAAAAAATAAATAGTGTGTTCTGTTTAAAAAAGACAAGTTATGCCACTTTGAAATTAAATATGTTGTAACCCAAAAAATACAGCCTGCACAATAATGGCAAATTATTCTTTAACTATTTCAAAGAATTAAATGTCGTCTATTGATATTTAGAATTTAAGGCACCAAAATTCAAAACTCAGCCCACAGCATACGTTTGAAGTAACATATAAATCGGAGCTAAAGCTAATGATACACAAAGTCACACTTGTTTCTCAATTTCTTTCTAAATATCTAAAAAAATTATAACATTCTATTTGAAATAACGAAGTTGATAGTTGCTTCTAGTGTAACCGGAAGTTCCACAATGTATTTTCCCAATATAGCCCAGATAATCGTATGAAAATTTTTTCCAAAGTTTTTTAGGATAGCTCTTAGGGTAAGGGATATATAGATGAATTACATACTATTGGGACACCTATATATATATATATATATATATATATATATATATATATATATATATATATATATATATATATATATATATATTGTAGGAGTCCAGTTTTAAGGTTCAATTTTTTTTTGGACTAGTACTCACCACCTAAACAGGGCTAGAATTTTAGTCTTCGGAGGCCCGGACTGGCATGGAACATCACCGACACCCTCGACATTTAAAGAGAGAATGATTACAACTCATGGTATCTGAACGCACATTACCAGCCAACTCACCGGGGGTCTTTCAGGCCTAGTCGGGTTTTGCTTCCGGGCTGCAACTACCTTCGTCATGGCGGCTGATAGTCAGGTTAGCGCTTCACCTCTTCCAGCAGTGACATTCCCCGTAGCATTTTCGTCTCATTACAAGATGCAGTTACATGAAAGAAGAAGAATAATAGACATCATTAGTAAGCGCACATAGGCAAGTTTATCTCGTAATGACTCGGTAACCCAAAGCTGATGCCACAAAGGTTAGCTTGGACAGAACTAGAATGCTTCAGGGCATGCCAGAAGACTCGGGTAGTGCCATATAGGCTACTACCACGTAGGTCACTCAAGGGAATCTGGGTTAGCCTTTAATCTAAGTAAGGCCATACAGATTATGGATGAACTGCCGAAGCTGATTTCACAAATCCAAGAAGCGCTTCGCAGTCCAATGTAATGAAACTAATGGACGGAGTCTAGATCACTGGGCACTTGAAATGTAGCACAAGGCACAGTGATCCTACAGGATGGGTCTCCCAAAATAGTGTATGCCATACAGGCTGGGTATCACAAGTTATAGTTGTCCTACAGGATGGGTCTTACAAAGTAGCGTATGCCACACAGGCTGGGTAGTGCCACACAGTTCACTGCCACGTAGGCCACACAAGGAAAACTTAGCCCTCAATCTAACTAACATCACACAAGCTAAGGATGAACTGCAGAAGCTGGTCCACAAAGCGGGGACGCGTCACATAGTCATGTGCTAAGAAGGCTCATAAACACAAATGCAGGTTCCTCGGCAGTTGAAGGATATCACAAGTTACAGTATGCACAACAGTCAGGGTAGCTAAAGTACGCCACAGAGGCTGGGTACCTTGGACGGGGTTTAGTTGGTTATGATCAACAGGATGTAACACGGATGGGTTGGGGCACGCCACACAGGCTAGGTTATGCAACGAGTGCTAGTGCAACACATGATAGTGCCACGAAGGCTGGTGCCGCTTAGGCCGAATAAGTATAGGTTAGTTGGTTGACTGTATGGAGTGTGCCACACAGGCTATGAAGTCGCCACGAGGCTGGCTGGTTCAGAGGAGTAAAGCTAGTTACGGTTAAGAGGAGGTGACCTGGGTAGGGACATACCACACAGGCTAGGTAATGCCACGAAAGCTGGTGCCACACAGGCTTTTGCCACACAGGCTGGTGCCACACAGGCTGGTGCCACGAGGGCTGGTGTCGCTTAGGCTGGATAAGTAAAAGTTAGTTGGATGACTGTCTGGAGTGCGCCACATAGGCTATGGAGTCGCCCGGAGGCACAGCTGCTTCAGAGGAGCAAAGCTAGTTGCAGTTAAGAGGAAGTGACTTGGGTAGGCACATGTCACACAGGCTAGGTAATGCCACACAGGTTGGTGCAACGAAGGCCAGTGTCAGAAATGCTGGTGCCACACAGGCTGGACAAGTAAAGGCAAGTTGGGTGACTATTTGGAGTGCGCCACACAGGCTATGGATTTGCCATGAGGGGAGTAAAGCTACTTGCAGTAAGAGAAGGTGACTTGGGTATGAAAGTGCCACACAGCCTAGGTAATACCACAGAGGCTGGTGCCACGAACGCTAGTGCCACAAAGGCTGGTCCCACGAGGGCTAGTGCCACAAAGGCTACTGCCACGAATGCTGGTGCCGCTTAGGCTGGATAAGTAAAGGTCAGTTGGATGACTGTGTGGAGCGCGCCACACAGGCTATGGAGTCTCCACGGGGCTATCTGTTTCAGAGGAGCAAATCTAGTTGCGGTTAAGAGGAGTTAACTTGTGCCACACAGGTTGGATAAGTAAAGGTTAGTTGGAGGGCTATCTGGAGTGCGCCACACAGGATATGGACTAGCCACGAGGCTGGCTGGTTTAGAGGAGTAAAGCTACTTGTAGTTAAGATGAGGTGGCTTGGGTAGGAACATGCCACACAGGCTAGGTAATGCCACACAGGCTGGGGCCACCAAGGCTAGTGCCACAAGGGCTGATGCCACACAGGCTGGACAAGTAAATGTCAGTTGGATGACTGTCTGGAGTGCGCCACACAGGATATGGATTCGTCACAGATATGGCTGGGTTAGAGGGATAAAGCTAATTGCAGTTAAGAGGAGGTGACTCGGGTTGGAACTTGCGACATAGGTTAGGTAATGCCACGAAGGCTTGCGATAGGAAGGTTGCCACGAAGGCTGGTGTGGGTCAAAAAGAAACTACTAATAAAGGTGGAATGTAACAAACAGACGCATAGTCGAGTGCTAACCCGATATGCAATAGGTACATCCTGGACGAACTCACCCTTACACTATATAGCATAAGTAGGAACATACAAACATAAATGAGACATAGTACACATATAAGCGAATAGTAAGAGCTCTTGAAGAAGACCATTAAAACCATCGAATAAAAGCAAATAAATATATTTTACATACAACTTACAAATATATTATATGCTTGAAGCTTCTGTGGAAAGCTGTTAAGCTAACTATAGACATATATACAATATACAATACTGATACACAATGGATGGTAGCGGCTTCTGAAACAAGTTGTTATAATACCAGATAATCATGTAAGATATCTACGGGTGTTCTTACGTGTCCAGAACTCCTTTCTTAGGGTGATCCAGCAACAATCACCTAACTTAGGACTATTATATTACTCAGTTTTTTTTTTTTTTTTTTTGTTCCCTCAGGGCTCGTCCGCGGCCTTGCCGCCCCGATAGCACCGCAACCCTTGGTTGATTGTGCATACCCCTAGTCTTACTCCACCCATTCCAAAATCACTGTGCCTTGAACTAGTCTGCACAGCGATTGGTAGGGTGAAGTTTTATATTGCTCTGTCTCCGGTCTAGAGTGACCGTAGATCAGTTGTCTTTTCCGGTCCAGAGCTATACACTCGCACAAGATGTGCTGGGCTGATTCCTCCCCCTCGCCGCAGAGTCTGCATGCGAGGTCCCCTTCGAACCGCCCCATTTTATGTAGGTGTTTCTTGACGGCCATGTGTCCCGTCAAGAGACCTGTTGTGTTTCTGAGCTGTCCTCTGCTAAGGTTTAGCAGCTCCACAGCTCTCTTTGAACTGGGTCCGTCAATTATTGACTTCCCATGTCTGAGCCCTGGACAGTCCGCCCAGTACACCTTGTGTTGGTTTCTGACCCAGGACTTAATGGCTCCCCTGGCAGTGCTCTTTGACACGCCCAGAGCCGGTTCTGGTCCCATAAATGGTTCTGCT
This sequence comes from Tillus elongatus, assembly GCA_964006375.1. Lineage (NCBI taxonomy): Eukaryota > Metazoa > Arthropoda > Insecta > Coleoptera > Cleridae > Tillus > Tillus elongatus. The sequence continues at coordinate 95,407,859 of OZ023269.1, read as the reverse complement.
GACCCCCTCTTTGCGAGACTGTCAGCTTCTTCATTGCCTTTGACCCCCGAGTGACCCGGCACCCAGATGAGGGTCACCTCATTCTGCCCAGCCAGGTCGCTCGTCTCGTCTCGGCACTCACTCACCAGCCAGGAATTTACCCGTGGGCTACTTAGTGCCTTAAGGGCTGCCTGGCTGTCTGTGGCTATGAGGATCCGCTTGTTGGTGTAGCCCCTCCTCTTGTTCTCCCGCACACAGTGCAGGATGGCGTACATCTCGGCCTGAAACACCGTTGCATGGGCTCCGAGGGAAATACTGTGACTTACCCTCGGTCCTTCCGAGTAAACACCTGCCCCCGTCCCACGCTCCCCGCCAGATCCGTCCGTGAACCAGACGAGCGCGTCCCGTGGTATGCCCGGTGTCTCCTCCCGCCATGCCCCGCGATCAGGGATTTCCACTGTGAAGTTGTTTTCCCTGCACATTCGCGGGCTCGCGAAGTCTGACCTCATTTCAAGCATGGGTTCCTTCACGATCTCCTGAATTTTGCAGTGGCCCCTGAAGCCTGGGTTGATCTTCAGTCTACCATTGCAGGCTAGTCTGTATAGTCCTAGCCTGGCCTCTCCCATAATAACGAAGTGTAGGGGGGGTAGATCCAGCAACACCTCCATGGCGGCTGTTGGGGTTGAAGACATGGCCCCTGTGATGCCTAGGCAAGCCATCCTTTGGATCTTGCCTAGTTTTTGTTTGACACTGGATTGTGTCACCTTAGGCCACCAGACCAGTGCCGCATATGTTAACGATGGTCTGACCACCCTTGTGTACAGCCAGTGGGCCATACTAGGTCTTAGTCCCCACGTTTTTCCATATAGCCGCCTAGTGACGGCTAAGGTCATGACTGCCTTACGCAGTATTTTTCCAATGTGACCATTCCAGGTTAGCTTAGAGTCCAATACGACCCCAAGATATTTTACCTCCCTGGCCATTGGAACGCTCCTACCGTATAGAGTGAGAGTTCTGTGGCTTTCACACTTCCTCCTCCTCGTAAACGGCACGACGGTTGCTTTCTCGGGGCTCACCCCGAGCCCTTGATCAACCGTCCACCCTTCCACCACTTTCAGTGCAGTCTGCATACGCTCTCACACTGCCTGTGTGACCTTTCCTCGGACTATGATGACAATGTCGTCCGCATAGCCCTGTACCTCATACCCCCCTCCCGAGAGCCTCCCCAGCAGGCCGTCCACGACTAGACACCAGAGCAAGGGAGACAGAACGCTCCCCTGCGGACACCCCGCCGCGACCCCCGCCAGCAGAGTCCCTCCCGCGAGTGAGGTGAACACCGCCCTGTCCCTGAGCATGGAACCGATCCACCTGCAGCAGGTCTCCTCTATTCCACGCTCCCGGGCAGCTGCCAGAACCGATCCGAACGAGGTGTTGCTAAAGGCCCCCTCTATGTCTAGGAAGGCCCCCAGCGCCACCTCCTTGTTCTCCAGCGTATTCTCCAGTTTCAGCACCAGTTGGTGCAGTGCTGTTTCTGTTGAGAATCCTGCTCTGTATGCATATTGTCCGCAGTGTAGAGGATATGCTTCCAGTACACCGCCCCTAATGTGCCGGTCGAGCAGTTTTTCCACTGTTTTCAGCAAGAAGGACATGAGACTTATTGGCCTCAGGGACTTTGCCTGGTCTGTTGGACGCCCAGGTTTAGGAATAAATACAACCCTGGCCAGTCTCCATGCCCTCGGAATGTACCCCAGAGCCAGGCTGGCCCTCATAATGAGGGTAAGCACCGGCGCCAGTATATCTATCCCCTGTTGGAGCATGATGGGCATTATTCCATCAAATCCCGGCGATTTGTATGGCTTAAAGCTGTTAATGGCCCATCTGATTTTGCTCCAGGTAACCACCTCTTTAGCGACTGTCCAGTCTACTCTAGATGCCCGCCTATAAGGCGCCTCTATTTCTGAGTGTTCCCAGTCCGGAGGTGATTGGTTTATTATGTTACAGCCGGGGAAGTGCGTCTGGAGTAAAATTTCCATAGTTTCCTCCCCCGAGCTTGTAAAGCCTCCCGTGGGTGTTCTAAGGGAGCCTATGTTAGTCTGAGGGCCCTTAGACAGGATCTTGTGTAGTCGAGCACTCTCGGACGTGTTTTCCACTTCTTCGCAGTGCCTCCTCCACGACTCCTTCTTGGCGTCCCTCAGTCTTTTGTTATAGGTCGATAGGGCCTGTCTATATTCATCCCATGCTCCCGACCTTTTGGCCGCGTTAAACAGCTTACGAACCTGCGTCCTCCTTTGCCTGAGGTCCTCGTTCCACCATGGGACGTTCCTGGTGGACACCCTCATTTTCAGGGGGCAGTTGGCGTTATAGGCCGAGGTAATTGCGTCTCGCAATTGGACTGCTGCAATCTCGAGGTCTATTGAATCCCTTATGGCCCTCTCAACCCCCCGCAGTTCCACAGCTAGGTCTGCCCTGTAGGCTTCCCAGTCCGCCTTGCGGGGGTCCCGGTACCATACCGTTTCTCTTTCGACTTTGGCGATTTCAAACCGGATGTATCTGTGGTCTGAGCTACTCACTTCCCCAGACACAGCCCAGCTTTTAACAAAGTCACCCAGAAACTGGGTGGAAACTGTTAGGTCTAAAACTTCCTCACGCCGTGTTGTGACGAATGTCGGTTTATTACCTCTATTCAATATGTCTAAATTAAATTTCATAAAGAATTGTAAAAGTGCCTCACCCCTAGAGTTTGTGTCCGAGCTACCCCACAACTCATGGTGCGCATTCGCATCCATGCCGATGATGGTCTGCCATCCACCTGCTCTGCTACCCACCATCAGCTGCTCCAATTCGTTGGGTGGAGGAGGGTCCGTGCTGTCCCCTGGCAGATAGGCTGACGCGACAGTAATGTCCCTCAGCCCATCCGCTCCTCCACATCGGATTTTGATCGTTGCCAGGTCCCTGGAACAGAAATTCATTAGAGGGAGAAACTCTATCCCTTCCCTGACAAAAATGCAGGCCCTCGGATTCTCGCTGGACCTGCTGTAGATGAGCTTTCCATTAGCTCCGCCGAGTCCCTTGATCTCTCCTTTGTAGGAGTACGGTTCCTGGATGAGGGCCACATCCGTGTTCCTCAGAGCCATTAGTAGTCCGGCCGTGGCTGCCCTACTGTGTTGGAGGTTGACCTGAAGGAACCTAAGTCCCATTAACCCTTAATTGCTTCCCCAGTGGGCGGAAGCTAACCCTTCCCATGCCCCAGAATGCCTTGAAGGAGGTTCCTTCAAGGGCTCTGTAAGATGTCGGGTCGATCGAGAAGGCGAGCGTCTGTCCTTTCTCCTCTGCCTTCCTGCTTAGAACCGACCAGTGTTGCGTCCCCAGTTCAGGGTTCTGGATCTTAAGTCTGCTGATCACCGTCTCCTGCGGGACGGTGTCAGGGATCCGTACGAGGACCTTGCGTCTCTTTGGGAGTTCCTTGGGCTCGACGGCTGTCAAGTCCGCCCCCTCCCAAATCTGACCGAGGCCCCCGATCGTTTTCCGCAGCCAGTCCCGCGACTGCGGGCCGGCACAGGTTATCCAGAGGATGCCCCCCGTCAGGCGCGTCCGGTGGAACTGAGGCGGGCTCTCCCCTTCCTGAAGAGAGTCCACTGCAGCTACCACCGCAGCCTGGATCAGGTCCGCCTTCCCCTGGTCTAGCGTGACCTCAGGATAGCGTCTGTCAATCACCGCCATCCCGAGGCCCTCCGCAGCCTCCCTGTAAGAGCCAGTCTGCGCCGGTGTTCCGGCCTTAGTTCCTTTGGGAGGTCTGTCTGTAGTAGGCGTGCTAGAGCCAGAGCGCGGCGTCTTCCGACTCGCACTCTCCTCTTGCGCCTTTACAGGCACCCTGGCCCTTTTGGAACGTCTGTCTGTAGTGGGCGTGCTAGAGTTCGAGCGCGTCCTCTTCTGACCCGCACTCCCCTCTTGCGCCTTTACAGGTTTCTCGACCGTCCAGGTCCCGGCCGCCATTTTTTGCGCCCTCCGGAGCTTCTTTCTTGGCGCCCCGGAAAGACGCTTGGACTGCCGGGGCAGTCCCTCTACTCTAACAGTAGAGTCCTCACTGGTGGAGGGGCCCCCGGAATCCGCAGAGCTCGCCGCCCTCCGGTGGGACCCAGCCTCCAGCTTGGGTGTCGGGGACAGGTCTCTGGCCGAAGCTACCCCCTGATCCCCCGTATCTACGCCGGTCGTGGGACCTCCAGAGTCCGCTGCCGCACCCTGGCTCGTCTCCGTTTCCGGGATAGACTCAAGGCTCAAGTCTGTAGCCGGAGCCACTCCTCGAGCCTCATTGGTTTTGGTTTTATATGTATTTATAATCTTCATGTTGTTCCCACGAGAATGGGGGAAATACTGTCCACACCATCAGAACCCCCTGTGTGGTGCAAGGCGGGTTACTCTGGAGGGTTGCCTGGTACTCCAGAGGTTCCGTTCACGACACCATCGCCCTGGTGCCATCCATCCATAGGCACGGGTCACGTGACACCGTAGATTGGGGGAGTTTAGTTCGACCTCCTTGTCTAGATCCGTCATGTTTAGTTATTAGCAGGGTCACCTCGTGCAGGATGCGGATTTTTACCGCGCATGACGGTCTTGGGGAAAGCTTCATCGGGAGTTTATGTTGTTATTTCCACTTCCTCAGCTTGCCCCCTGGAGTCCTTTGGCCCGCGACTCCTTAACCCCATATTACTCAGTAGTTAGACTGCATGCTACCTTGGGATTCATTATTGATAAAAGATGGTTACGCATCTATATTAGTCAATATAACCCCCGTATAACAACGACTCGTTCGATCATCGTGGAAGATTACTTTACTACCCCTCGTATTATAACTACCTTACTACATTTCGTAACATAGGTCATTTACTACTTCTCGTATTATAACGAATTTACTACTCCTGGTACCTAATCCTGGTATAGGAATTACAAGAGTGACGCTCCTATTTTTATTCATATTATAATAGGCAAAAGGTAGCAGTACCGTCTATCTTGCGAAATACACTTATAATACACTATGTGAAAAACTGGAACCTGTGATGAGCACTAATAAGTACACTTGGAGAACACCCAAATCACCACAACACATTTTTCAGAGACCTTACGATCGTTTCGTTGACAAAGTCAACATCTTCAGAGGAAGAAAAATTCTGAATTTTTCTTCCTCTGAAGATGTTGACTTTGTCAACGAAACGATCGTAAGGTCTCTGAAATATGTGTTGTGGTGATTTGGGTGTTCTCCAAGTGTACTTACACTTATAATAGTATTATCTTACGTACCTGCAGTATTCCTGGAGTCTTTGATGGTCAGCAAGTTGTTCTTTGCGGTTACTTTGCTGTATTTTGATTCCTTATACAGGACTCATCACATAATACCACAGCATAATCGTATTTCTTATGCTGTGATAATACGTTTCTTATTATTACTTCTGGAGCCACATGACCCGATGGAAGGTCGTATGATATAAGCTTCACCTTCCCTCTAATTTAAAGCACATTCACATACGGTCTGTTGTCAATGCTCCCTCTTCACCCACACCTGCTTAACTTGCCACATCGTTATCGACTTCAGACCCCTAAATTACAGCGGGGAACAGCACGAGGTCTGACAACGTAAACACTGACTTCAGCGGCTGGACTCCATTGTAAACTATATAAAATAATGTAATCGTAGAACTAATAACATTTTATACGTAAATTACATGACTCTCATTTCTACTCGTACAATATATATATATATATATATATATATATATATATATATATATATATATACATATATACATATATATGTATATATGTATATATGTATATGTATATGTATATGTATATGTATATGTATATGTATATGTATATGTATGTATATATATATATATATATATATATATATATATATATATATATATATATATATATATATATATATATATATATATATATATATATCAACACCGATAACTCAAAAATAATAGGCCGATTTTGATGAAAATTGGCGGGTACTTTCCTATTGCAAGTGGCTTGGATAAGTTGGTAGTTAGCCAGGAAATCCGGAAAAAATTGGGTTTTCTTTCGGAATTTTTTTTTACTTCCGAAAATAACAAAATTATGTCAAACAAATTTAGCATGAGGATATACGTTATAACAAGTAAACTATAAAGCAAAATTGAGATGTACATGGAACAAGAAAAAAAGTTATAATCATTTATTAAAAAAATATTTAGGTTTCATCTCTATAAAAATTAACTATATTTCGGATGATAATATAGGGTAGTTAATTTAATATTACTCTAGCAGTTATTTTAGCTGGGTTAAGTTAAAGGCAGTTTTAGGTAAACTTCACCCACATCAAGATTTTCATTATTGCAGAGATGCAGAGTCCTCTTATCTGTAATTGGAGTAAATTAAATTCATTTCTTCGGATTCTTTTATTCATTTCCTTTTGATTATACCCGCGTAATAGTCTAAACCGGTTACAAAGTGGAACAGGCACTTGTAGAGCCCTGAGAAGTACCTACATCTGTATATAGTACGGGACGATTTCACAAAGTGAGGACAATAACAGGCGATGAACTATATTGTACCTTGAAGAAATAACATCGCTATAAGGTTGTATAAATAATGCGAAACGGTCTTACGGCAAATTAGTCCCTAATTTGATCGGTGGGTGTGATTACATATGGGGTCTTATATAAGAAGATTTTTCATAGCATTGAAACTAACTTTGAATTTTCCTTAATAAAAAAAAAACACAGTTGTGATTTGTTAATTTCACACTTATTACAATATTTTTAAAGTTCTCTTCGGGAGAAAAAAAAAAAAAACGTTACCACACACCCGATTATTTTGTACATTTAATGTATATTAAAAATATATGACAATATTCTATGGTATGAAAACCACTTTGTTGAAAACACGCGATCTCTGTTATGTCCACGTCCGATTTGACACGAAACGCAATATTATTGTGATAAATTAATAAAAATCACGGTTGACATGTAAACACTACTATTTTTTTTAGTGAATTTTCTTTTAAATATTCACTAATGAGGAGGTCTCGTGTTTTGAATTTTGAAAAAACTTCTTCAAATGAACGTGAACTAGGGGTCCGTTTCAATTTTTATATGCTTATATATATATATATATATATATATATATATATATATATATATATATATATATATATATATATATATATATATATACATATATATATATATATATATATATATATATATATATATATATATATATATATATATATATGTACTCAGAATCTCATTTCAGGGCTTTAGACGTTTCATGGACAGATAAAGTAATTACTAAACTTCTTGGTTATGTCATGCTTTATATATTTCGTGTCAAATGGACACATCAACAGAAGCCTACAATGAAAACAACAATTAAACAACGTTCAGGTACAAGACAAAGTATTTTCTTACCTATAACTGAACCAAAATTAACTAGAGGAGCATCAGCAGAGACCAACCAATTATTGCGTTTCGTGACCAGGCCTGGGGACATTGTCACAAGACATTTACACGCACACACATAAACAGGCGCCTCCAATCGGCGTATTTACATAGTCATTTTGTTGTGTGTGTTTTGTTTATTTAACGTCGGCCTATTTCCGCGACTATGGCCAATCACAGACGGCAGGGAGCAGTTTCACCTCACTATCCTGGTAATTTTGCCGCACCCCTGCCTTTCTGTAAGAAGGGTAGGGATCTTTAGCGTGCCCAACATTGCATGGACACGGGACCGACGGCTTTACGCCCCCTCCGAAGGGCGGAACGTGCAGACATTCAACTTGCTCGAATACAATGCCAGAGCCTCGGTTGATGTTAATGTTATAGTTTGTACTGAAAAAGTGAAAGGAGAACCCTGGGATCGAACCCAGTACCCTTTGGTTCAGAGGCACACGTTCTTATCCCTGAACCACCCAGGCTCTAGTCATTTTGTTAAAACATCGTTATATCATTTAAAAAAAAGGCCGATGTAAATCTCAAATCCAGCATGCTTAACCTCGTATTGAATTCTTTCTGACCCGAATGACAGTTGACATTTGTTGTCATTGACCACCGTAGAGCAAAAATAAAGTAACAAGAGCAGAATATATAGAACTTCAAAAAATAAGAAGTGGTCTTCCATTGACTAAGTTGGGCTTAGTGGGACATCTGAAAATTTGTCATGTTTGAAGGATAAAGTATTTTTGGCAGATATTTTCTTATATCCGCCCAAGTTGCCATTAAACAGATGCACTTAAAAATGACAGGAGAGTGTGACTTCATGTTAACATAGTAACTTGATATCCTGAGGGGATTGTTGACATGCATTATCTCCACATGTTGGGAAATCGGAAAGGGTGAGCCAGAACAGCATGAGCAGCCCAAGGAAGAGATAATATACGAGGGTTTTTGGCAATTTTTGTTATATACACCAATTTCCGTTGAGTAGATGCGTTAAAATGACACAGAAGTGCCCTTTCATGTTGCCAGAGCAACTTAAAGGCCCGAGGGGCTATGAAATAGAAAGTTTTTGTGGTCTCAAGTCAGTTGATCAGATCCGGGTAGAGGGGGCATGGTGACCTTTCGGTGAGCACTAGAATAGCCCGTGATACGTGACATTCATAACGGTTTTCTCATCAACCACCTGCCAACGGAAGGATGCACACACGAGAGACAGAACGTTAACCTTATGTTACCCTATGTAACATCCTTGCCTGGAGTGCGCCTACGAAGAACCGCAGTGTTAACTTTATGTTATTCTATGTAACATCTCGGTCTGGGGAGCGCAGCAGTGCGCCTATATTATTGCTGCAGCAAGTGGGTGGTCGAAAGATAGCAAAACCCAACAATTTTCGGGGAAGATGAAGACCGCAATGTGAACTTTGTGCTACCCTATGTAATATCTTGGTCTTTGGAGCAGATTAGTGAGTTTCTACATCTTTGTGGTCAGCGATGGGTCGAAAAATTGAGAAATCCGGTAAAGTCGGGCAAATAGGAGCAGAAACAGGTTAGAAGTCAAGGGCGAGAGGATATAAAAGCTGGTCGTCACACACACTAGGTAGGTGGATCTCTTGTGTCCAAATACAGTAGATAACTATAAATAGTTATTAATGTCAGATCTCAAATTAATTGTATTGTTCTCTTGTATTTAGCACATATCGAGAAAAGTTCTCTACATAAAAGTCGCGATTTAAAACGTCAAAATTGGCAACATTTAGGCAAAGAACCTGAAACGCAAACGGGTTATGTAGAGAAACTGTCTCAAGAAGTGTGTTTTACAAACCCTTAAGTTTCAGCTTCAACCGTCCTTGGCCAATATTTACAGAAAATTCATTTCATATAGAACTTTTCTGTGATGCTTTGTCAGTAGTTTTAGTTATAGAGTGAAGAAACAACTTTGTACCCCTTTTTAAGCACATTGCGCGCATGGAGGAGTCTGAAATATGGCATTTGAAAGGAGCGCAAAATGATAAAATGTATGTTAAATATGTGCTATACATAGATTAAACAATGCTTTATTTTACTTAGACAGTCGGATTCCCCGTTCTGAGCTGACCGTCAATTAATACGTGAAATGTCAAACACACAAAACTCTGTGATCAAACAGACGCACTAAGATTATGGAGGTATACTCTATGACACCAGAACATCAATAACGTTCAAACTTAAAAATTTAAAGAATTACGGTCCAATTTTGACCACTGCACACCACTAGTATGGTTTAATACCCTATAATTTTTATCGAATTTTCGTAGAACAAATTCGCTCATGAGTAAACCGCGTCTTTTGGATTTCGAAAACATTGCTTCAAATGAGCGCAAACTAGGACAGGGTGACGAATTCCTACGGTAAAGCTCAATATTGCCATTACTAGAAAAAATTGTATTCGTTAATTATAGGATGTCTTGAGCTACATCTTATAAGAACATTTAGACAATCAGAGGGTGGCCCATAAGTCGTTGGTGATATACATTTTCTTTTTTTAAGTTGAACATTATATTATTTCATTTTTGCATGGTTGCAAAAAAATCTTAGCGTTCAGCGTTTTCGAGTTATTTCAATAAAATTGTTTTAATTTTTTTTGCACATATCCAAAAACTATGATACGGCGTTTTTACCAATATATAGCAGACTCCCTTGAAAATGGCGCATTCAGAGAGTTTTCGTTTATATGATTCTTGAAAAAAATCGAGGTCCCATATACAATTTTTTGGGTGTTCCCGTAGAAATCATTGTTTGTAAAATTTTTGTGAAATTTTGGTAATTAATAATAAATGTTTAGTGAGTTATTTTAAAAAAAGTGATTTCGGATTTTCATGAAAACATTTTTTTGCAAGTTTTGCCGACAAAGTTTCTGTGAATAATTATATCTTGGTAGGTGGGTAAATAGCTTGAAGAAGTTTGTTGGTCAGCAAAATCGGACTAGCTTTTTTGGGAATATTTTAAATTTATTTTCGGAAAATTTTTGTACTTTTTTTAACAATAAAGTTATTTTGAGGAAATATGTTACATTGCTTCTACTATATAGGTTATACTGGTAACCAAATTGATGCCCCATTTCATTTAAAAAAATGACATTTGCTATTAAAAACATTTTTATAAAAATTCGCTAGCATAACGCAATTGCTGCGTCCAGGCTTTTTATACTACATTTAGCAGGTGGTAGTGGAATTTCCCATTATGTAACAGTAAAGGATTTTTTCACGCCCGAGGAGGTACCACCCCATACATCAAGGAGCCGGTGAAGTCCCAACGGACGTTTCCGGCTCTGGTGTATGAGTCGGTTTCCCTTATAAGCAAAAATGATGTTGGCTCCTCCTTGTATAAAATATTCCGGAGGCAAAATACCCCTCCATTCGGATCTCCGGGAGAGGGGTGTACAGTATATGTGGCCTAAATTCTAACCTGAACTCCGTCCACCATTTCCTCCAGGCTAACAGGCCCCAACTCCTCTTCCTCACCGAAACCCAAATCAGTGCCAAAACAGCCACTAATCACCTTAATTTCCCGGGGTATGAGCTCCTTACTGCCTTTAGATTGCATGGAGACGTGTGCGCATACGTCCGTAGCAATCTACCCTGCACCAGACTTCCCAATTTAGAAGCTGGAAGAAAAGACATACTATGGATAAAACTCTCTCTCAGGGCTGCAACTAAATTCATCTGTTGCATTTACCGGTCACCTTCTGACAACAACTTTGTCCAGCTCTTTGACTACCTTTCTGAAAAAACCGACTATCTGATTTCTGAATATCCTTCCTCCGAGGTCACTATTCTTGGCGACTTCAATGTCCATAATAAGGAATGGCTAGGATCTTCAAAAACCGATCCACAAGGGAGAGCAGCGGAGGCCTTTGCAGTCAGCAATTCTTTGGCCAATATGGTTCAGCAACCTACTTACTTTCCTCGTATCCCAACACACAGCTCAAATCCCTTGGATCTCCTTCTTACTACAAATCCTGAATGCTATAAGATATCAGTCACCGCCCCCCTTGGTCGCTCAGACCACGGCATGGTCACTGCTTCCTGTGCAATGCAACCCGAGGTCACACAGTCATCACACCCACGTATCGTTTGGCACTACAACTCCGCAAACTGGGACGAAATGCGGGATTACTTTTCCTCATTTCCATGGGCGTCTGTCTGCTTCTCTCATCCTGACCCCTCTGATATCTCAGAAAACGTCACCGAAATTATCCAAGCTGGCATGGAATTATTTATTCCACGTACACAGAAAACCTCTTCAGGCACTCAAAAGCCCTGGTTCTCTAAATCCTGTGACAAGGCCAGACTTGAAAAGGTCAAAGCTCACAAAACGCTTCTACACAATCCCAGTCAAGAAAATCGTCAAGCATTCAACGACGCAAGAAACCGCTATGTCCGCATTCTTTCTGAGGCAAAAAACTCGTTTAATAACCACATCAAAAACAAAGTCCTCTCAAGCTCCAACGGCGGCAAACCCTTCTGGACTCTTGCTAAGTCTATTGGGAATAATTTCTGCAAGAGCACGTTCCCACCTCTCGTCTCCGGTGATGAAATTGTTTCTACCGCCCTGGGCAACGCTGAACTTTTTGCTTCGTTGTTCGCCGGAAATTCTACTCTCAACCCACCTCCAAATGTTCAACCACCAACAGTCCCCAACGTCGCGCATAAAATGACTGATATCATTTTCAAAACTAAAAAGGTACGAAAGATGCTCTCTTCTCTTAATACCAGGAAAGCCTCTGGCCTTGACGAGATCCCAGCAATTGTTCTCAAAAAATGCGCACCAGAACTTGCTCCTGTCCTGACTCGTCTGTTTCAGATATCTTACAATAAAGGCATATTCCCTAGTAACTGGAAAACTGCTCGAGTACAACCCATCCCCAAGAAAGGATCCAAAGCGCTTCCTAGCAACTACAGGCCTATTTCTCTCCTTTCAGTCATCTCTAAAGTGATGGAAAAGTATATAAACACCGAACTACTAAAATTCCTTGAAAAACACAGTCTAATCCACGACAGGCAGTATGGATTCCGTCAGCGCAGATCGACTGCCGACCTCCTTTCCTTTGTCACCAATTCTTGGAACAAGTCTATGGAACAACACGGTGAATCCCAGATTGTTGCTCTAGACATATCCAAAGCATTCGACCAGGTCTGGCACGCAGCGCTGCTTAATAAACTTCCGGCCTATGGCCTACCACCAAAACTTTGTACCTGGACAGCAAATTTCCTCTCCAACAGGAGCATATCTGTTGTTGTGGATGGCCATTCCTCTAAACTGTATCCAATTAATGCAGGAGTTCCTCAAGGTTCAGCTTTAGCCCCTACTTTGTTTCTTCTCCACATCAATGACCTCCTCTCTAGCACATCCAACCCAGTTCACAGTTACGCGGACGACAGCACCCTCCACTCAAACATACAATATTCTAAGCCTGTCTCTTTAGCCCAATTAGATGAGGATCGCAGACTCATGGAGGGTTCTGTCTCCGTAGACCTCCAAAAAATATTAGACTGGGGAAGTAGAAATCTTGTACAATTCAACCCCACCAAAACTAAGTCTTGCTTTCTTTCTCACAAGAGATACAGCAGCCCTAGACCCATCACAATGAACAACCAAGTTATTCAAAGTAATGAGTCCTTTTCTCTTGTTGGCATTTCTGTGGATCGAAATCTTAATTGGCACCAACATGTTACATCAATTGCAGAAGCGGCTGCTAAGAAATTGGGTTTCCTCTTCCGGGCTCGTAAATACTTTTCACCAACTAATCTCTATACCTTATACACTTCACAAATAAGGCCAAACCTCGAATACTGCTCCCACATCTGGGGTGCAGCAGCCGCTTCTACACGCGCTATCCTGGACTCCATTCAAAAGAGAGCTATACGTCTCATCGGTGACCCTACCCTCACCCAAAGGCTTCCATCCCTTGCCCACCGACGTGCCGTTGGTGACCTCTCTCTCTTTTATAGATATCTGCACGGGCACTGCTCAGAGGAGGTTTCCTCCATAATTCCCCCACCTGCTGCCCCCAGCAGATCTACCAGGGGAACAGAGCGAATGCACCCTTTTACTGTCCAGGTCACCAGACATAGAACATCTTGTTATGCCCGCTCTTTTGTCCCGAGGACTTCCAAGTTGTGGAATTCCTTGCCGGCACATGTTTTTCCTTCTCCTCCGAACCTCCAAACCTTCAAGTCCAGAATTAAGAAGTTGCCTCTTTTCTCCTTGTCAACACCCACGGTACGATAGTATTTAGGCTGTAAGCCCTCGTGGTGTGTTGTTGACATAAAAAAAAAAAAAAAGAAATTCATCAGAAATAGCCAGTAAAATGTAACCCACTAACTAACTAAGGCTAACACTACCAATGAATTAGCGGTAAATTTATAATCAGTAAACATCAGTTTACCATAAATAGGGACAGATATGCACAAACAAAATATTTGTGACAATTTGTTACATGGTACTTATTGCCTGGTTAAACAAATGTGCCGTTATATTAGAGTCTCAACTGTATTTTAGGTAAATCTTACCTTAAAGCTCATGGTATCCGTTTCGTCCCACATATATGAATATTTCACAAACCCTACTAATTTTAATTTAACTTTGTAATTTTTTAACCTAAAATCGTTTCGTTGAAGTTTGATTTTAATCTCTTTGAGTTTACTTGTTATGAAAGAAGACCAAAGAAACTCAGAAAGCACTTTGTAGATGTCAGATAGGACAAGTAAACATTTCTTTTTTCATTTTGTAAAATCATTGTTATGTTTCTTAATACTTTAGATTAAAAGTAATGTAAGTGAAAGGTCGCAAAGATCAAAAGCAAATAATTTAGTAAAGCAAACACAAAGCCAGACTTAATTAAAGAATGCACACTTTTGCTTTCTTAAGTCCAGCTCAAAACCAGTGATGATGTAATTCTTTGTAATTTTATTTTCAATTTACTTTTCTAGAAGTTTTCTTTTAACACTTTCTTGGAATATTTTAATGGTCCCTTAAGGCCAGACGTAATTATATATCCTAGTTAGATGCTAAGTAAATTCACGTTTAAGAGATGTATGCTTCTCGAAAAAAAGACTTTTGTTGCCATGTTTGTTTCAAATACGATATTTTTAACATTCTTGAATTTTTGGTAATGGCTGGACAGGTGTAATTCTGATGATGTGGTTTATTATCGGAATTAAAGGTCGTAAGCTATGGGTCATAAATTTTGTCGCTGACAATGGCTGTATTGTTCACATACGAATTTGCTATTTGTACATGCCATTGTGCTAAATATGGAATCCAGATATAATAGACATGTTTATTTGGTACCTATGTACATAAATTGTAGGCTACTATACGCATGTTTCATGGCTAGGTAAATATATATTTTTTACACTTAACTATTTTTTTAACTGCCTGTTTAAATAAGTACACTTGGAGAACACCCAAATCATCACAACACATATTTCAGAGACCTTACGATCGTTTCGTTGACCAAGTCAACATCTTCAGAGGAAGAAAAATCAGTATTTTTCTTCCTCTGAAGATGTTGACTTGGTCAACGAAACGATCGTAAGGTCTCTGAAATATGTGTTGTGATGATTTGGGTGTTCTCCAAGTGTACTTATTAGTGCTCATCACAGGTTCCAGTTTTCACATAGTGCCTGTTTAAAGACAAAACCCCAATAAAGCTTCTTCTTTAGGTGAATTTTCATTAAGAAATTTCACTATTAGGGAAGTAACGATGGTAAGACTTTCGGAATTTTTTTTTCAAATGAGCGCGAATTAGTTCCCTTAGAACACAAACCCAAGGTCAGTTTAAATTTTTATATGTTCATAAATATCTATATCTATATATCTACATCTACATCTATATCTATGTATATATATATATATATATATATATATATATATATATATATATATATATATATATATATGTATATATATATATATATATATATATATATATATATATATATATATATATATATATATATATATATATATATATATATATATATATATATATATATATATATATATATATATATATATATTATATATATATATATATATATATATATATATATATATATATATATATATATATATATATATATATATATATATATATATCCGAGCGATAACTCAAAAAATAATCAACTGATTTGAACGAAACTTGGCACATATGTTCATTGTATTAAGATCACAGACGAGTTCGTATATCAGCTGTAACGGATACTTTTTCCCCCAAAACGATACAAAAATATTTTTGAAAACGCTTTATTTTTGTAAGTATTAGATCACCTGGAATGACATTTTACATGTGGCTAGAAATGGTGTAAATAAACCAATGTTGTGAATTTTAAGTAATTTGGCTAACAATATTTAGAGTTTTTTTCAAATTAAAAATTAAATCTGAAAGATATGCGTTGAAACGACTTAGTGATTAAAGTCCAATGCTTGACAGACAGTGTAGTTAACTGTCACGCGTAGATTGTTTCATACAACAGGTGTAAACCATACATCAGCGGTAACGAAACAAAATAAATAACAGGCATAAAACATACTACCCGAACCAATAATCGTGAAATCTCGGCCACAAATATCGCAAATGACAGACGACATAAAATTAAAAATTTGTCAAGTATATAATTCTTATTTAACCGGGCGATTAAATCAACTTTTAAAATACAGTATATTTGTAGCTTGGTAAACGGCCCCAAATACAGTTTTAGACTGAAAGTGTAGCATAATATAGTGGAAATCAAGCAAAATCAAGTCAAGTCTCTATAAAAAAGCTTTTAAAATAGCTTCTTTTTATCATTAAACTTAAACATAAAACGTAATATAAGATCTAAACAATCATTGAATGTGTTTTAATGACAGTTCTACTAATTTTGTAATTAATTGTTGCGTATACTTTTAATATAATGTATCATAACCCGGGCATGAAGCCCGTGCCAAGTATCATGTAAATTAAACATTACTTAACGTATCCTTAGATAGATCCGTGTTAGCGTGCTTATCTTCTACGCAGAGGGTTGCGTGATCGATTCCGGCTCCATAAATGTATGATTTCTTTTTGTTTTATTTTGGCATTTGGAGAAGCGATAGTATACAGTGTGTCCCAAACTGGATGAGAACGTATTGCTAGCTCCGTTATTAGTAGAGATAGGGAGACTGTTAAATTAGCAATGTTTTGTAGAATTTTATGCTAGTTCCAAATATGACTTGTATTTTGCCCTGCCTCTTTTCGTTGTCGAGTTATTTTGAAAAAACCAAAATTCGTCGACTTCTTTTTTTCTTCAATATCTAAGTAGGCGTTGATCTGACACGTCTAAGACTTGCACATTATCAGAACACTTTTTATAGAGTAATCTTTTTGTGCTATTCTCAACTGTGGATTGTCATTTGTTTTCGAGCTACAGGTATCAACGTTTGTTTTTATTATGGCAGCCATATTGGTTTTTTTGCTCATGTGATAGCCTGTGAAAAGGGCTCTCCAATGATGTACAAGATGCTTGAGAAATCTTGTAATTGCGCTGACAACTTTGAGAAAAAGCGCTTGGAGGATAGTAGGCTATAAAATCCAATACCAGAAAACAAATGACAAAAAAAAGTGTTCCTAAAGCTGTAGGCCCTGGAGTCTAACAATAGACTTCTACTTTTAACATAATTTTTCGTAATGATTCACGATATAATATTGTGACTTAATTTACAATACTCAATTAGGTAATAATGCCAGGTAATATTATGTGAAACAGTTTGATAACGAAACCCGGCAATGACATATAGACGCTTAAACTCCACAAAACAACACAATTCGAAACGGAACTCAACAAATAATAAAATAGGAACTTAAAAATGCACTAAATAGAAAATTGTTTAATATGTCCAGCGTTTTGTTCAATGCAGTTTATACACCTTTTTGAAACATGCCTGCAAACTCTGGTGAGGGTGTTTATGTTAATATGATTTATAGCTTCCGTGATTCTGTCTTGTAATTCATTGATATTTTGTGGTGGATTGAATTGTTGCACATTATTCTTCAGAGTACCCCAAAACTAAAAAAACCATGGGTGTTATATCAGGACTTTGAGCACACCAATAAACCGGCCCATTGTTACAAATGACACAATTATCAAAATTTTGGTACAAACATTCTTTGACGATCCTAGGATTGTAAGCTGGACAACCGTCTTGTACCAAATCTCGTCTAAATTATCATGAACTCTTCTAATTGTTGGTAATATATCATTTCTCAACAGATTAAGATATCTTTCCCCAGTTAAATTATGTTCAAAAAAGAACTGACCAACAATGAAGTTACCTGAAATTTATTAAAGCTAACTGTCTAATCTAAAAATACAAATAACAGTTTTCTAATAAGCCGCACCAAACATTAATACCAAATCTGTCTTGCAATCGGCTCTGTTTCTTTAGATGAGAATTTTCATTTGCCCAATAATGCCTATTATGGCGATTATACACACCACAATTTGCAAATCTGAATTCATCAGTCCCTATTATTTTCAAATGAAAATTTTCATCTTGCTGACCTTGTCCTTGATACCATCTGCAGAATTGAAGTCGCTTAAGGCAATCGTCAACATTTAAGCCTTGTACGAATGTAGGTTTGTATGAATGGTAATGACCTTGTTTTAATACACGGTGTACCGTACTGTTTGAAACTTCAATTTGTTCACCATAAAACCGAACAGATTGCGGAGGGTTTTCGTTTGAAACCTGTAAGACGGCATTATTTCTTTCTTCATTTCTAGGCATTGGTAGTTTCTTTGCGTGGAAGCTACTGTCGTTCAATAGATTGGTCATTATCCTGCAAAATATTTTGGTGTTTGGTTGTCGTCTTTCTTGGTAGTTGTTTTGATATGAATTTGCAGCTGCCTCAGCATTTCGGTTAGAACGAATATTATAACATTCCAACATGTCAAAATATTCTTCATTACTGAACATATTGTTGAATAATATTTAAAATAAACAGGAAACAAACTATTTAGTACAAAATTTTAAGCAGCTTGTTAAATACACTTCAAGTTGTTGAGATAATTAAGAATGACAGTATTCTTAATTGTTGCGATAGTGTTATATCCATAGCAACCTTTCTTCTGTTGTTTTTCAGTCGACTTACGTTTAAAAATCAAACAATTTTTAAAGGCGTCTTCGTAAATCATTAATCTGCTATTGTTGAGTTCTGTTAGTAAATTTAGTTATTTACTAGGTTTACCTATTTAATTAAATTATAACCATTTTTTAGGATAATGTTGTAAATGTAAAATATCATAGTGGGCTGATTCATTGGTGTGCTCAAAGTTCCTATTTTTATCATATCATTACGAAAAATTATGTTAAAAGTGGAAGTACATTGTTAGACTCCATGGCCGACTGCTTTTTAAACACTTTTTTTGTCATTTGTTTTCTGGTATTGGATTTCATAGCCTACTATCCTCAAAACGGTTTTTCTCAAAATTGTCAGTGCAATTACAAGATTTATCGAGCATGTTGTACATCATTGGAAAGCTCTTTCCACAGGATATCACATGGAAAAAAATTCCATATGGATGCCATAATAAAAGCAAACGTTGATACCTGTAGCTCAAAAACCAATGACAATCCAAAGTTGAGAATAGCACATAAAGATTACTCTGTAAAAAGTGTCCTGATAATATAATAAGTCTTAGACATGTTAAATCAACGGCTACTTAGATATTGAAGAAAAAAGAACGACAAATTTTTTTGTTGTTGAAATAACTCGAAAACGAAAAGAGGCAGGGCAAAATACAAGTCATATTCAGAACTATCATAAAATTCTATAAAACATTGCTAATTTAACCGTCTCCCTATCTCTAATAATAACGGAGATAGCAATACATTCCCATCCAGTTTGGGACACACTGTATAGATTTCATACCCTTTGAAAAATATCTCATTTTTGTTATAAACGCCTGAATAACTTTGTCACTTTTGAGCCTGAAATTATAATCTTGTTGTTATTAAAAAAACCGGTTTGAATAGATTGACTAAAACGAAACATTCAGGTGACTAATAAGGCAAAATAACTGTCAGGTTTATAATTTGGCAGATGCTTTACTGTTCTAAATATGAATATAGTTTCCTTCTGGAAAGCTTTTGTAACTTTAATTAAATTTGTAATACAAGTTACTTTTAAAGAGACACTATCTATAGATAGAGCAAAATTTAATTTTTTAGTTTCATAGAAAATTGAGTTTTGGGAATTTTTCTCAAACGAAGTTAGAACACAAGATTTTTTTGATTATAGAGAGATATCGATGGTAACATTTTCGAAATAATTCCTCAAATGTGCGGGTACTAGGACCTCTAAATTCGATTTTCAAGGCCTGTGTAAGTTTAAAGTATTAATTTTAGTAATATGCTCTATAACAATAGTGTACAATACTACTATAATGCACTTGCTGCGTCCCGAAATTTTTTAAAACATAAAGTTGGTCGTGTACAGGCTGAATATTAAATTTTATTCATTAGTTGTTGTTGCCCTTGGTGAAACGGTCCATACTAAATATATATGTTTTTCTCTGCAACTGGTTTCGCCTATCACGGCATCATCAGGCAAGAGAAAATTAAGCTTATTTTTACCCATCGATGATAACGATAAATGAAAATGGGTTGCTTTATGGAATTTAGATAAAGAAATTCTTGAAAAATTAAAAAAAATACAGATGTGTCTATGTAATGTATGTTGTTATTTAAGAGAAAAATAAAATCCACTTATTGTAAGGGTCCGTTTTTTTCTTCAAATATATTGAACGCAACCCTTCGATGACATAAGGTTACAACCCTCTTGATAAACAGTAGAAGTAACCTATTATAATGATCACAATCGACTAAGGGTCACATAATATAATTAAATAGCGCAATAGTCAGTCACCAGTCGATACATAAATTAGCAGTTGTCCTATCTACTTAAGAGTAATCATGCTAAAAGTTTATTACTTACCAGAATGATGGCGAAGCCTTAAGGTACGGGCGTAATGAGTCGGGTGAGCGGGTGCCAAAAGTGTCCAGTAACATCATCACAAACCTGTGTTTAGATATATTCCTGAACACACCATCGTTCATCTAAAACACAACTTATATATATATATATATATATATATATATATATATATATATATATATACGAGGGGCATTTTATTATTAGTTTATCAAACATTTACCAATTACACGCTCCACTGAGCGACTAAACATCAATATACATTAAACTAACATTAAGAGCAGTTTCTACCTAATGCTCCACTGAGCCACATTATAAACTCTAACGAACGCACATCAATGCCTCAAAACTACTTCTAAACAATGTCTTTAAATACTGAAATAATAGTTACTCAAACAATAGTTTAACCTGTGTGTTTAGTTGGGTGCTCTACCCTAAACTAGGTCCGTGCCGGCTTCCAGGTGTGCAACGAGGCAAAAGGTGAACTCACCACGATGCCCCACCTAGAGTGCTCGCTACAGCCAGAGCTGAATACCGAGAACTGCAATATACACAAAGGTGAACTCATCATGATATGCCCTTCTCCAAGTACCCCACTCCTACACTGGCACTGACACGTGCAATGAAACAAAATGTGAACACACCACGATGTGTCTGTCAAGCTACCAGATCGGCTGTCAAATGCAACAACGGTTCCCACTGTGAATCATAAGAAGTGCAATGAACACTAAGGTGAACTCACTACGATGTGCCCTCTACAATATCCCCGCATCGACAAGAGTAGGTGCAATAGATACCTACAAAGAGCTCCACTATACCCCTACCGAAATATGCCGATGCCACTAAAAGAACCGTGTTGTGGTTACGTCACCCGAGCCTGAAAGACCACGCCTCTACCAGTATGACGCCCTACTGGGTGACCAAACAGCAATGATGTCACATACACTTTTCAAACTATAATCAATACTTTCAAACAAACTTTACTTCATCTACTTTCTGCAAACAGACATAATTCAATAATTACTTAATTTATTAATATTGACCTAATCTCGTATAAATAACAAACTCAAAATAAACCTTAGCAACACAAATGATTACTTAAAGCCCCTTTTACAATCAAATACCTATCGAAATTGCTTTTCAGTTTATAATCAAACAAATAATAAAATGAACAATGAATAAGCAACATGCGTTCTGTGAGAAACTCACCCTTTATGGAGGTATATAACGTGCAATGCACATTTCACTAATGCCGAGCATATTTTAATACACAGCTCAGGTTATGCTTCACACTGAATTATTTTCACGGAACAAGTTATGATTTTCTGTAACTGACGCTAAGATGGGTATAAAGAGTGGCCTTGGAGTCAAAGATGATATATTATTAAGACGCTAACTGATATACATTGTAATTCCACAGCACGTGTACCCCTACGTAAACAATTTTTAAACGCGCATCGCTTAACTACTCAGTTCATATCTAATGGGACAATATTGTTACTAGAAACTTGTTCACATAATAACGTGTCTGCTAAATACGTACAGAGTGTTCACATAATAAAATGACGTTGTGACCAGTGTTAGAAAATACATTCCTTACATTTATACCCATCCACGATAACGATGAATGAAAATGGGTTGCATTATGAAATTTAGATAAAAAAATTATTGAAAACTAAAATAAAAATGACAGTTGTATTTATGTGATGTATAATAATATTTAACATGAAACTTATGATAATAATAATCAAAGCAACAATCATAATAATAAAATAACTGGTAACACAGCATGTTAGGGGTCAACAGGATTTTTGAATTTTTTTTCTAGAAACATGCTTAAAACATCTCCAGTATGCATGACCAAAAAATAAAACTGTTGTGGTTGTTATATAGATATCAGTTTATATAGATATGTGTCCCTAATTAGGGAGGCCGAACTTGCTGTTGGGTGTATTCTGGCTGTAATTTGGTATAGCGCACTGACGAGCTCTAATGAGAGCGAAACCGGTATGCGTTTCCCATTATAGTCGGAATGCACCTGGCCTTATATAGATACATGGACCCTAATTAGGGAAGAAAGTACCAGGGCTAGAAATTTTTTAAATCGTTAGTTAGTTGTACACAGTTTCTATGTATATAACACATTGTGTTTATTAGAACTGCCGTCACAACGTATTACCTGGCTACGCCAGCGATGGCGACACTTTTACATCTCACTATGTTATTGTAGAAGTACGTTATACTGATCTGATGGTTCATTTATTTGTTTATCCACAACTATCGAGCCCACAACTTTAGAAGAAGTTTCCCAAATAATCAAATCATTAAAAAATAGGAAAGTTCCGGGATACGATGGAATCTCCAACGTAGCCCTGAAAAACCTCCCCCGTAAAGCCGTGGTATTCCTAGTTACGATTATGAATGCCATGCTGCGATTTCAACATTTTCCTTCTATGTGGAAACTTGCCGACATTATCAACATCCCCAAACCCAGCAAAGATCCGCTGTTCCCTCAGAACTACAGGCCCATTAGCCTGCTACCAGTCATCGGCACAATCGCCGAAAAACTGATTCAGAAAAGGCTAGCTTCATTCACCTCAGAAAATCATATCCTCCCAGACGAGCAATTCGGATTCTTCAGACACCAGCACTCCACGACAGACCAAGTCCTTCGTGTGGTGGAAAACATCACCGAAGGATTTAATAAAAACAAGTCAACTGGTGCAATATTTCTTGACATTGCTCAAGCCTTCAATAGGGTTTGGCATGCGGGCCTCCTAAACAAACTTCTATCATTTAATTATCCTCTCCCTCTGATTTTGATAATCATGTCATACCTGCAACAGAGGAAGTACCAGGTCAAACACATGGGAGCCAGATCTAGGTCGTACCCAGCCACGGCTGGTCTCCTGCAGGGTTCTGTTATCTCCCCTTTGCTGTACAATATATTTGCCGCAGACATTCCGACAATCCCTCTAAACGTGACTTACGCACTGTACGCAGACGACACGACCATCCTCAGTAGCTCCACTCGGCCGAGGATAATAACCGAACGACTTCAGACTGCCGTAGTCAAACTGCAAGCATGGTATAGGAAATCCCTTCTAGCCATAAACCCCGATAAATGTTCAGCTGTCCTATTTTCCAAGAGGAGACACACACCTCACGAACACGTTTCATTAGACAACCGTCTAATTCCCTGGCAAGATTCCGCCAAATACCTCGGGGTTTTCCTCGACAAACACTTAACATGGCGCCCCCATGTCGATCACGCCCGAAAAAAGCCTCGATGTTCATCTCGAAGCTGTTCCCACTTCTAAATAGAAGTTCCAAATTGTCCATGAACAATAAGTTGCTCATGTACAAAGTCATTATCCGGCCAGCCTTGACCTATGCATTACCTGCATGGGCCACCGCGGCCGCAACACACATCAAGACCCTTCAAATCATCCAGAACAAAATTCTGAGAATGGTTACCGGAGCGCCATGGTTTTTCCGAAACAGTCAGATTCACTCTGATCTGGAAATGCCTTCGATTCTTGAGTTCATAACTCAACTATCCGCAACTCAGTTCGCAAAAGCCGCTTTTTACCCAAATGCTCTTCTCCGTAGTGCCACCGACTACGACGAGCAACTTCCACATAAGCATAAGCGTCCAAAGCTTATACTTACCCGCTGACGCCCCCGCGGCAAAAACAGAATGGAAACATTCATACCCAAAAAGTCATTGTGTGTATTCTTTCCGACGGAGGTATGGACTAAGGTCCGGTACTCCTTTGGGAGGGAGTTTTAGTGAGTAAGTGTACTAAGAGTACGAGTCTCACAGTACCTCGATATCCCACGGCACTACGGTGTCGTGAATGTCGTGAATGAGGTCTACATGGGGCATCTCTCGCTCCTGTATAAAAAAAAAACCAAAAAATAATTGTTTATCAAAATTTTCGTAATCTACAAAATTTCTGTTTCCTGAAAATAAAAATATTCTTCTTGTTTTTTTATAAGTCTGATTATTCTTTATATCGTCTAAAATTCTTTTAGGCGAGATTGGGGAACAAAATAGTAAGCATGGGTGCGACTGTTAGTATTATTTGTTGATATCATTATTGGGGTAGGTCTTGTGTTTACTTCGCCTAACCACTTAAGAGTTTTTAGAATATGTTCTATTTTGTGCAAAAAGATCCATATTAGAAGCTGATTATCCTGGAAATGGTTGCCTGACTGGGTATCTTTAAAATAACTTTGTTTACGGGTATTCGTAAATTGGGGTTTATATTTTGTGTGATTTTATTAAACACGCCTGGTTTCTGTGGCTATAAAAGTTAAGTAAGCTAATAGAAATGAGATTAGACTTTTCCTTTATAACGTACAAAAATTTCACTTCCATCAGCTCATTGTCAATCCGGTGACATTCGATCAGTGCTGCTTCCAAATGTGGAATGTTTAATAAACGTAAATTACAATGGTAAGGTTGGCAAATACAAAATTTTAAAGGCGGTAAAGCTGCTGTTTTTCCTCTATCTTTTTAAAAGTTTTTATCCACCAATCTAATGCCTGTGATGCGCTTATAATTTCCTAAATAATGCTACCAAAATCAGTAGGCGTTTGATGTTTTTCTCATATAATTGGTTGTGAAGTCAGTCGTGAGCAAATCACGTACCTCGGATCTGAATATTGTCATTTTCAGATTACTTCAACATTTTCCCATGATTTAAAGTGATTAAAATATCACGAGAATTTCTGGTATTTTTAGCTTTAATAAACTATGTTATCATTCTATTGAAATACAAATCTTCAGGTGTTTTGTTTGGTTTTTTAGAACTTAAATTACAAGTTATACATTGGTTTAAAATATTTTAATTATTTTAAAGATAAAACAGTTAATTTACTAAGTTAGTAATACGATCCGACAGAGTAACTTCATTAGCAATTGGCAGAAGTCTAATAGGTGATCTATCAAAATAGTGGATACAATTTTGGTTATAAAATAAAAAAAAGTCTGGACGCAGCAAGTGCGTAATGGTAGCGAATTTTCATAGAAATGTTTAAATGTTTTTTTTAATGAGACATAAGATTTAGAAAATATAACCTCCATAGTAGATACCATATACCATATTCCATCAAAATGACTTTATTGTTTGAGAAAGTACAACAATTTCCCAAAAAAACCGGTCTGACTTTCCTGACCAACGAACCTATCCAAGCAATTTACACAAAAACTACACCTGCTTTTTCTGCTTATTGGTAGAAATAAAAAAAAAATTAAATACATGAAAATATGCAGTTTTTTCACGAAAACTCGCCATTTTGTTTTACAAAGATTGGCAAAGTAATCTTACACGAAAATTATATACAAAATTTTTACGAAAAATTAAAAAAGTTTTTGACAAAAATTTGCTAACTACTTTTTTTTTTCGAAAAATCGAAAACAATTTTTGTACTTGAATTTGAAAACACTCTTTTTATAATAACTTTTAAATTCATGATTAATAGCATTTCAAAAAAGTTTGCCGAAAACACTGAAAAAAATTCCTGAGATAAACTGACCAGATATTTTATATACGAGAATTTGCTGATAAGATACATAAAATTTTAAAATTAGATACCTATCTGTGGTATTGTGGTGATATGGGTTTTCCATGTGTGATTATCAGTGCTCATCACAGGTTAAAATCTTCACCTAGTGTACAGTATGTACTGAAAAAGTGAAATAGAAAACCGGAATCGAACCCGATACCCCTAGGTTCAGAGGTACACGTCCTTACCACTGAACCACCGAGGCTCTGATTTGACATCTGTGAAAACAATTTATTAACTACTTGCCTATATATTATGAAAATGTAAACATAAATAATGTAAAATCTTATTAAATTATTTATTTATTACCTTTTTTCTTGCGTCTCGGATGTGCTAGTGTCGGTGATGTAAACTTATCATCTTGAACTGCAAATGTTGATGGCTGATCAATTACTGGTGAGGATGGGTCTTCCTTTTAGAGGTCTGATGACATGAGACTAGATGATGGTGGTCGCTTTGAGGACTCTGTTACGTGTGTTTTTTTTGCGGATTTTCAATTCTTTGTTCTTCGTTACCTTTGCTTTGTGCTAACTGCAAAGTGTGTGTTTCATTGTCAGTGTTTGGGCACGTTTTAGCAATATGTCTGCTTCTTTTGCATGCAAAGAAAATCATTTTATCGAAGGTTAGAAATATTATGTAATCTGTGTCTTTGAAATATAATACAGTAGAGAAGGAGAGTTCAAACAAATCACTTTCAGGTGGAGAAACGTTTACTTGTCGCCTAAAACAAAAAACATGACTAAACATACAATTTTCTTGTCCAGTTCTTAAAAATGTTATTGGTGATACTAGTTTGAGACCAAGGTTCACAGGCACGGAGACTGGCCAGGGTTGTATTTATTCCTAAACCTGGGCGTACAACAGACCAGGCAAAGTCCCTGAGGCCAATAGGTCTCATGTCCTTCTTGCTAAAACAGTGGAAAAACTGCTCGACCGGCACATTAGGGGCAGTGTACTGGAAGCATATCCCCTACACTGCGGACAATATGCATACAGAGCAGGATTCTCAACAGAAACAGCACTGCACCAACTGGTGCTGAAATTGGAGAATACGCTGGAGAACAGGGAGGTGGCGCTGGGGGCCTTCATAGACATATGGTTCTGGCAGCTACCCGGAAGCGTGGAATAGAGGAGACCTGCTGCAGGTGGATCGGTTTCATACTCAGGGACAGGGCGGTGTTCACCTCACCTGCGGGAGGGACTCTGCTGGCGGGGGTCGCGGCGGGGTGTCCCCAGGGGAGCGTTCTGTCTCCCTTGCTCTGGTGCCTAGTCGTGGACGGCTTGCTGGGGAGGCTCTCGGAAGGGGAGTATGAGGTACAGGGCTATGCGGACGACATTGTCATCATAGTCCGAGGAAAAGTCACACAGGCAGTATGGGAGCGCATGCAGACTGCACTGAAAGTGATGGAAGGGTGGACGGTTGATCAAGGGCTCGGGGTGAGTTCCGAGAAAGCAACCGTCGCGCCGTTTACGAGGAGGAGGAAGTGCGACAGCCACAGAACACTCACTCTATACGGTAGGAGCATTCCAATGGCCAGGGAGGTAAAATATCTTGTGGTCGTATTGGACTCTAAGCTAACCTGGCATGGTCATATTGGAAAAATACTGCGTAAGGCAGTCATGACCTTAGCCGTCACTAGGCGGCTATATGGAAAAACGTGGGGACCAAGACCTAGTATGGCCCACTGGCTGTAAACAGGGGTGGTCAGACCATCGTTAACATACGCGGCACTGGTCTGGTGGCCTAAGGTGACACAACCCAGTGGAAAAGAAAAACTAGGCAAGATACAAAGGATGGCTTGCCTAGGCATCACAGGGGCCATGTCTTCGTGGTCAGACTTCGTGAGCCCGCGAATGTGCAGGGAAAACAACTTTACAGTGGAAATCCCCGATCGCGAGGCATGGAAGGAGGAGACGCCGGGCATACCACGGGACGCGCACGTCTGGTTCACGGACGGATCCGGCGACGAGCGTGGGACGGGGGCAGGTGTTTACTCGGAAGGACCGAGGGTAAGTCATAGTATTTCCCTCGGAGCCCATGCAACTGTGTTTCATCAGGCCGCAATGTACGCCATCCTACACTGTGTGCGGGAGAACAAGAGGAGGGGGCTACACCAACAAGCGGATCCTCATATCCACAGACAACCAGGCAGCCCTTAAGGCACTAAGTAGCCTACGGGTAAATTCCTGGCTGGTGAGTGAGTGCCGAGGCGAGACGAGCGACCTGGATGGGCAGAATGAGGTGACCCTCATCTGGGTGCCGGGTCACTCGGGGGTCAAAGGCAATGAAGAAGCTGACAGTCTCGCGAAGAGAGGGTCAGCAGAACCATTTATGGAATCAGAACCGGCTCTGGGCGTGACAAAGAGCACTGCCAGGGGAGCCATTAAGTCCTGGGTCCGAAACCAACACAAGGTGTACTGGGCGGACTGTCCAGGGCTCAGACATGGGAAGTCAATAATTGACGGACCCAGTTCAAAGAGAGCTGTGGAGCTGCTAAATCTTAGCAGATGACAGCTTAGAAACACAACAGGTCTCTTGACGGGACACATGGCCGTCAAGAAACATCTGCATAAAATGGGGCGGTTCGAAAGGGACCTCGCATACAGACTCTGCGGCGAGGGGGAGGAATCAGCCCAGCACATCTTGTGCAAGTGTAAAGCTCTGGACCGCAAAAGACAACTGATCTACGGTAAGTCTAGACCGGAGACAGAGTAATATAAAATTTCTCCCTACCAATCGCTGTGCAGACTAGTTCAAGGCACAGTGATTTTGGAATGGGTGGAGTAAGACTAAGGGTATGCACAATCAACTAAAGGTTGCAGTGCTATCAGGGCGGCAAGGCCGCGGACGAGTATACTTCGAAGAGTAAAGACCTGGTTGAGAAGTACTCTGGGAGATGAAAGGTTGACGGGTTTATGTTTGATGAGTGTGCATCGAGATTTAGTAAAAGCAAATCGGGAGCAATTCGAAAATGGAGTTTTTGATAATTTTGTTGCAAATCCAAGACTGTTATTAAAATAAAAATATTATCTACTTATTTATAATGTGGCAACTAATGAAAAGAAAGAAAACCCAGTGTACTTTTTTAATCTGCTTCCTCTTAGTTCAGATCCTGGGTATGCCCTTGGAATAAACTTAATCTTATTCTTTTATTAATTCAAGTATAAAAGTTTTCTAAGTAAAATACAGGTTGGTCCATAAAAATAAAGTGATACTTGTAGTGTGATTTTTTAGATAAAATTGTAATTAAATCAAGAACCATAAATTCTGCACACACCAAACCTACAGTAAGAGAGTTTTATATTTAGACGTAGAATTAAAACATCGAATAACACACAGGTGCTCCATAAAAAAATATCAACCTTGTACTACCCTGATTTTTTGGCACACTCTGTATAATAATTTTAAATTGTGTACCTAGTAACAAAAAAACTATAATATACACAGTTTATTTAAAAAGTTTAGCCATAAATGTTTGAAGTAAAGTATTCAATTTTTCACTTACCCCTGTACAGACTTGTTCCTAGGAAAACAATCCAGAATCTTCCAAGTAGAAATGCTTGATATAAATCATACAAAGAATACTTATGTAGTGAGCCGTATATGCCTTTTCTTGCTGTACACGTTGTGATTCTTTATTGGTTTACGTGGACTGCAGTTTCGAACCGTCCCAGTTCACCACCAGCACGCTACTGACTGTAATCGCTCCTGTGTGGTCTACGTGTAGGATTGTAGGTGGCGCCTGTGCGTTGAGCTTCTACTGGTCACTTTACTGTTTTATGATTGGCTGTGCCTTCACTGTGGTTTGATAATTTGTCTGTTTGTATGGCCTTTATTAAGTTTTCTTTAAATGTTTGCACTTGAATTTGTTCTGGCATTAACTGTTTCTTATTGTTTGTTTGTTGAATGTAGTATTCCAAAAGATATATATATATATATATATATATATATATATATATATATATATATATATATATATATATATGTAGTGGCCCATTGAAACGATCTGGCAACCATAACTACGAGGAAAATATTTTGTCGAAAAAAAAACTGAAATACTTCAAGGTTGCTTGTGAAGGAAACAACTTTTGCCGCAAAAAGTATAGCTCAAACTTAACCATCCTAAACGGGGGTGTCATGCCTCAATTTTTTTTCAAATGGGAATATAGGTCATGTGATAGCACATTGAAAATAGCTTTTGGTTTCCTATACATTGCTTTTTTATTTTTGAAAACCGCTCTATTCGTTTAGAGGATATGGATTTTTGAAATATCACTAATGCATTTACCGAGAATAATTGTATATAATTTGTTTATAGTGTGATATTGTATAATTGTGGAAAAGAAAAAAGAAAATGTATGATGCCTATAACCAGAAAAAAAAACAAAATAAAAAAATATAAAAACAAATAATAAAAAAAATATTCAATTTTATATATATATATATATATATATATATATATATATATATATATATATATATATATATATATATATATATATATATATATATATATATATATATATATATATATATATAAACAATAATAAAAAATATAAAAAAATATATAAATAAATAATCTAAAAAAATGAAAAAAAAAGGAATAAAATAGGTATAACTTAAAGTATAAGTAAATACTAGAATTGTAAGTATAGGTCTAGATGACTAAAATTTGTGTGATATGGCAATTCTGCATGAAAGTGCAATCTTCCTACTTAAATTGGAAATTCAAAGTAACTAAAAAAGTCTGTGGCCAATGAGACTACAAGCTCGAGGCCAAACCACTCTTTACACACACACACACACACACACACATTTCCCGAGAAATCCTTAATGCTTGAGTTGAGCTTCATCAGCGTCCACGACAAGATGAAAATGTTGTCAAAGGTTTGCGTAGGTAATAAAAAGTCATTTAGATTGAGGTGCTCCAAAAAATCAGGCAAAAATTTGACCAAAATGTATGCTGGTCAATTTAAACATTTATTGGATTAAAGTTTAGTTCGTTGGTATTTTGGTCTATTGGCTTAATAGTATGATTGGTCCTAATTATTTTCAACATTTACTTTAATACTATGCTAAGTTTTAAAGTGAAACGATTTAGTTTTTTAATTTCTCGGAAAATTCATTAGTTATATTTCAAAACTTCATATCTTCCAAAGCAATAGACCGAATTTCAAAAATAAAAAGCCGCATATAGGGAATCAAAAGCTCTTGATAACTAGCTATCACATAATCCCTATTCCTATTAAAAAAAATTGAGGGATGACACCCCAGCCTAGGAAGGTAATGTTTGGGATACAATTTTTGCGGAAAAAGTTGTCACCCTCACAAGCAAACCTGATGTATATATATATATATATATATATATATATATATATATATATATATATATATATATATATATATATATATATATATGTATAAAGGAAATGCAGATTAATCACACTAAGATGCTAAATTGATAGGAAAATTCATATGTATCTACACACACACACACACACACACACACACACACACACACATATATATATATATATATATATATATATATATATATATGGATTTTCCTATCAATTTAGTATCTTAGTGTGGGGAAAACTAAAGAGCTTAAAGTATTTTGTCATTTATTACATTTTTTACATTTAAATAAATTGACATACAATTATGAACTATTTTATATAAAAATCGTGCTTGAACATGGAACGTTTACAAACTAACTTATATAATTAACACAAGAGCAAGAAATCTACATTGATATATTATAATATTAAAATCACTTATATTTGCATAAGCGAGTGTCAAATAATTCCGGTATTAAACGATTTTTACAATATTTTAATAACTAGAGCCTATGAAATAAAGGGGAACAGAAAACAATAATGCCTCATTATCTGCGGATGTCAGTTTCTCCTTAATATTAAGTATACCTGAAATTACATAATATTCTTGACCAATAATTTCACATCCCATCGAAAATGAGGCAAATATATTGACGCGTTCTAGTTATACAATGTTATAAGATCTCTTTACATTGACATAACCAATGCACTGCAGGCGGAATTGATTTTATAAAAAAAAAATCTAATGCTGTGAAACAGGTCGTTCTATTATCAAGAAACCTTGATATATGCTTTTTAAATGTATGCAAGATGTTGACTAGATTCAAGGCAATTTGTGCGTTACTGTGTCTTTTAAACATCAGCACATTTCCACAACCATGGCAAGTTGCCGACGGCAGTGAACAGTTTCATGTAACTAACCTTGAAATTCTACCAAACCCTTCCCGTTATCTCCATGATATTTCAAATATAATTACATAATTTTTTCAGTCCCTTATATAGGTAATTCAAAAATACTGTTCAAATTACTGCATTTCTTATATTATTCTTCACCGTGGCTAAACGAACACGTTTAAAGCCAACAAAACATCGAAAAAAATATTCTACGAAATTAAAAAGTACTACTGAGTTATTGGACACTCATATATTATATTGACTTTTAAAATTATACATTTTAAGTAAGTAGTCTTAATTTTAATATAAGAGATAATTAGAGGGTAATTTCAAACAGTGTTAATGTAAACTCAAAAGTATAATAATAGATGTGAAAAGATCAATAAATTGAAACTTTTAAAAACAGATATATTTTATGTGTTTGTGGGTTATTCCGTTCAAATCGTTGGCACAAAATTATCTTGTTCTATCCAATTTCAGACAAAAAATGAATTATATACCATAAATGTTCCATTTATAATCGCACAGAACTATTTTATGGAATAAAACAATTATTAGTAAATAAATATGAAATATCCCCCACATCTGACAGATCTGGTGGAATTGTCGTTTTCTTTGTGCTATGTTCAACGGTAATATTTCAAATCACAACTAGACTGTTGGTAGAGAAGAATAAAAAGGAAGATGAAGAATAGAGAAAACATTGAGTTAAATAATAAGGAAAATATTGGAAACACCTAAAAAAGAGGCATAGAAACGTTCAGTGATAAAAATCCTACGAAACATCAGAAAGAAAAGAAGGAAAGGGAAGAAAAGACTCTAAGGGCAAACCTGGGGGTGCCAAAACTGAAAAATAAAACATCTAAATCAAAAATATGTGTATTCAAATGCACGAAAAAATATCTTGTGAAAAATGTTAGTTATTACATTAACATTGTGAGCTTTAGATGACCATCAGAAGGGTCCTTTCTACTTAAAATATACGAGAATATTTTAAAATGAGAAAAATAACTAATTTAATAAATAGCTACAAATAATTGTATTGCACCTGTTTTTTTTTTCTTGTCGCTACTGTAAAAATTTTCGCTATCAAGAATTTCTAAGAATAGACTATTTTTCTAAATCCCATATACAGTCGGCAAGTAGCGTCTCTAGTAGAAACGACAAAGGATATTCCTAATAACACCAAAAAATAAGTTCACAATAGGAACATCCAGTTCTGTGGTCCCTCTACTGCAAAAAAATATTCCCGTAAGAAATATATAGAAAAATACAACAATTCTTGTTAAATCTGTTCAGTACTATAAATATGCATAAATATTAAATAGCGAATGTACCTAACGCTGGCTTTTTATAGACCAAAAAAGAATTATGTGATGAGTGAGAGCTATTTAAAATCCTACTAAAAGGGAAATAACAATTTAAGAGAAACACATTGAATGTGAAAACATTGGCGATGAAGAGATAGATAAAGATAGAACAGGGCATTCTAAATAGCCTAAAATAGGTGTAGTGGCATTTGATCTTGAAAATGTTTTTTCTTTCGAATGCAAACATTTCAAACTTTTTCCATAAAAATAAATCGCGCAGTTATAATTTAACTGTGTTATTAAGCAAACTAAAGTTGTGTACAACGCTCCCTCGTCCGATTTCTTTAAACAGGTACACACATTGAAAGTAAGTACCCTTACTAAAATAATAGTGAAACTGCCTTCTGATAATCCTGGGAAAAAAGTAACCTTGTAGTCGTATCCTTGCTTTCCGTAAAATTAAAATCAACAGGAGTATTGCTTTGCAACATTTTTTCATAAACGTGCCTCCGAAATCCCTAAAAATACACAGTAGAATTTGAGGATCCAGGTGATGGCAATGTCCAAGAAATTGATGCAGCATAGAGCTGCATCGAAACACATATTCATGATCTTGAAATTTAAAGTCTACTTTTACTAATACGCGCATTCCTGTCTACTACAAAGCCATAGAAAAATAAATACAAAATGAACTGAGGACCAAAACCGAAAATAGCTAATAATTGACATCCAAATCAAGAAAATATTCTCTTTTAGTAAAACAAAATGTATTACACTAAGTGAAGATTGGAACCTGTGATGACCACTGCTAAATACACTTGGAGAACCCAAATTACCACAATACATCTTTTTAAAGACATGACGGTCGTTTAACTAACACACTTAGCGGCATCAGAGGATGCAAAGGCTGGACGCAGCGACTAGGTTATTGTAGTGAATTTTCATAGAAATGCTCTGGCACAAAATATATTTTTTAAACCTTTTTTTTTCAAACTTAGAAATATAAATCTTGGTATGTAGTTTCCTCTTAATATCATAAACTTGCGTACCAAATTTGTTTACCATAGCTTTTTATTTTTGGGCAGACAATTTTTTTCCGAAAGAAAACCCAACATTTTTCCGGAAAATCTGTTCGATTTTTTTGGTTAACAAACTTGTCTAAGCCACTTACAAAAGGAAGGTAGGTGCGAAATTTTATCAAAATCGGCCCATTAATTTTTGAGTTTTCGGTGTGATATATATAAATATATATATATATATATATATATATATATATATATATATATATATATATATATATATATATATATATAAATTGAAACTGACGCCGGGTATGGGTTTTAGGGGTCCTAGTGCGCGCTCATTGGATGCCATTTTTTTCAAAATTCAAAAGTTGTTCCCCCAATTAGTAATTTTTTTCTAAGAAAATTAATTAAAAATTCTGACTACCCACTTCTAACATCACCTTTTATACTGAATCTTAGGTGACGATAGATACCGAGAGGGAGACTAAATCGCAGGTAAATATTCTGTTTATTGTATTTTAATTGCCGGACGAGGTTTTTGAATTTCCTTTATTACTTTACTTGACAGGTTTCGGAATGTCTGTCTCCATCAAATATAGAGCGCAAATAGAGGACTACAAACCAGTGGCGGGGCTAGGTTTAAGGAACTTTTGTTTTTTATTGTCCTAGAAATCTAAATACTTTCGTACACATCCAGGTCCGCCGGTAGTCTAACATTTTTGATAAGTTTCAGATTTTCTTTAGGGACGTGGTGGGTATTATCACAAATATGTTGTCCCACGCATTACTTGTCTAGACTACCATATCTCAACTGTGCCAGATGTTCACGAAATCTAGTCTGAATGGTTTTCCTTGTCTGCCCAGCGTATTTAGGATAACCATCTTTACAACCTATCTCATAGATACCCGACTTATCAGTGGCCTTATCTTGATTTTGCGTATTACCTAACAAATTTCTCAAATGGTTTTTTGTCGAAAAAGTTAGCTGCAAATTAGTTTTATTTAAAATGCTCTCGAGACCCCTTGTGATATGGGGTTCAAAAGGTAGACAAACAATTTTTTCTCTATTTCATCTTTCCAGAATGTTTGTGGTGTGTCTATTAATTCATTTCTCCAATAAGCAATCTGAATATCCGTTATATCTGGTCACGTTTTAAATTTAAACAAATTTTATTAATCGATTTACTATGAAATATAAACCGGCAGTTTTTTGTGCAAACGTATGATGTGAGTCATTTGAAATGTAACTTCGAGTTGTAGTTTCCTTCCTGTGGACATCGAATTCAAGAGAGCCATTATTTTTAATAACTAGTACATCTAGAAAGGGAAGTTTACTGTTAACTTCTAATTCGTGGGTGAATTTTATTTAATCAAATTGACAGTTCAGTCTTTTAATAAAATCACCTACTTAGCATATATTTGTGTTAAACACTGCAAAAATATCATCCACATAAGGAAATCATACTCTAGGAAAATACTCACTTTCATTTTATAAATCGGTCTCAAATCTACTCATGCAAAGGCCCGCAATGAATGGAGACAGTGAGTTGCCCATTGCCGTGCCTTCAATTTGTTTAAAAACTCATTATTAAATTGAAAACTATTTTTTATACAAAGGTTTGTTAAATGACATAAGTGAAGAGGCTTGCAAAGAATATGAAAAATGTTTTTTTACAAAGGTTTGTTAAACAACATAAGTGAAGAGGTTTGCAAAGAATATTTAACTTTAACAAACCTTTGTATAAAACAAAATAATTTTCAATTTAGTTTTTTGTTGTGGAATAAACTGAAGGCCCTGGAGTGGACAAACTACTCTCTACATTCATTCCGGAGTAGCTCATGAGTAGCTTTGAGACGGATTTAGAAAATGAAAGTAACTATTTTCTTAGAGTATGATTTCGTCATGTAGACGACATTTTTGCAGTGTTTAACACAAATATATGCAAAGTAGATGATTTTATTAAAATACTGACCTGTCAACTTGATTGAATAAAATTCACCCACGAATTAGAAGTTAACAGTAAACTTCCTTTTCTATATTTACTAGTTATTAAAAATAATGAGTCTTGAATTCGATGTCCACAGGAAGGAAACCAGCACTCTAAGTTACATTCCAAATGACTCATATCATACGTTTGCACAAAAAACGGCCGGTTTAAATTTCTTAGTACATAGATTAATAAAATTACCCTTAAGTAAAACTAGCTATAGTATAGAAATAAAGTACATTAAAAACTCGGCTAAATATAACGGATATTCGGATTGCTTATTAGAGGAATTAATTAATAGACACAGAACAAAGAAAATGTTAGCGGAATCCACGACATTCAGAAAAGACGAAATAGAGAAAAAAAATTGTTTGCCTACTTCACAAACCGCCTATCACAAGGGGTCTCGAGAGTATTTTTAAGAAAATTGATTTGCAGCTAACTTTTTCGACAAAAAATCATTTTGAAAATTGGTTAGGTAAAACGACAGATAAACATAAAGCCACTGAAATGTCTGGTATCAATGAAATAGGTTGTAAAGCTTGTGATCTTAAATACGCTGGGCAGACAAGGAGAACCATTGGGACTAGATTTCGTGAACATCTGGCACAGTTAAAATACGATAGTGTTGACAAGTCATGCGTGGTACAACATATTTGAGATAATAACCGCCACATTAATAAAGAAAATATGAAACTTATAAAAAATGAGAGACGGCTAGCGGAGCTGGATGCGTACGAAAGTATTTATAATTCTAGGCCAATAAAAAGCAAAAGTTTCTTAAACCGAGCTTTGACACTGATTTGTAGTCCGCTGTTTGCGCTCTGTCTTTGATGCAGATAAACATTCCGAAACCTGTCAGGTAAAGTGATAAAGGAAGTTCAAAAACGTCTTTCGGCAATTAAAATACAATACACAGAAAAGTTGCCTGCAATTTAGTCTCGCTCTCGGTATCGTTCTTTACCTAAGCTTCAATATAAAAGGTGATCTTAGAAGTGAGAAGTTAGAATTTTTCATCATCTGATAACGCAAACTTTGTTAGTGGAACGATCGTCAGGTCTTTAAAAATATGTGTTGTGGCGACTGGGGTTCTCCAAGTGTACTTAGGAAAATGTATATTGTGTACTAAACACTCCCCTAATTTATAGTTTAAATTCACTTTTTAAGATAAAGTTTTCCAATGCGTTAAATTTCACTATAAGGGAAACCAAAAAATGAGTGTCTCAGATTGTGATAAAAGTATATCTTAAATTTAACATAACGTCGATATGCACAAAGAAAAGAGGAACACTTGAAACAGTTGACAAATTATGTTTCAAATACAGAGGAGGAATTATTGAACAAGACCCTCTCTTATATATTAAAACAAGTGAAAAAAGCAGGGAAACGAAAACAAACAAAGAAACATGGGACCATCTAAACGCAAAAATGGGTAACCTAGTACCTTTTGAGGATATCGAACAGAATAATTCTTGGCCGACGAAATATCTGTTGGGTTTTCTGTATGTTTCTGAACCAAGAGATTATTTTAGTAAATTATGAAATTTAGTAGTGTCATCTGTACGAATTTCGAACTAAGCACAGTTATAACAACGCTAATTTAAAAATCTGATTAACATACTGTAAGATAGTGATTGTAATATACATTGTCATATAATAGTGACATATGATCAATAAATTTAAATTGTAAAAAAAATTTTGAATTTATAATTTATGCTGATATTACAGGTATCACTTTGTTACTCTTTATCAAAAGAACAATTTTATAAATTAGGAGTTTTAAAGTTGAGATAAATTGTCAAAGTAGCGATGTATTTACGCGATTATTTACGTGACTAATCAGCGGAAAATAAAAGTTCAAAGTCCGACGTACTACTTGAATTAGAAGCATCATCGTCTGTCATACCTGTACGAACAAATGTCATGACGCCTGGCGTAGCTTGTCTGCTGGAAATTGTAGAGCTCGATGCAACTGCAGTAGCAACAGTCTGAAATCCGGATGTACTTGTAATGTGAGAAGGATTGAGGTCTGATGTATGTGAAATATTTTTTTCTGGTGTTGTATTTAATCGTTTTCTAGAGATTTTTGTTAGATTCAGTTCACGTGGCATATTATACTGTTTTCTCAATATTTCCACATCTTGATCTTCACTCTTACGTTTTGCAGCAACTTTATTTTGATTTTTTGGCCCAATCTTAAACATCCTGTTGCAGTTTTTACAACGTTTTATAGGTACCCCTTTGGAATCATCAGATTTTCCAGCCATCAGTAGGAAAATACTGCCAGCAGCGGGAAAGTAGCTTTTACATATGTCACACCGAAGAAGGTCTCCTACACTTTGTATACGTATTTTTTCTAAATCATCAGCATTACCAAAATTTTCGAATACTACTAAACCTGATGTGCTTTTAATTTTAA
The DNA here is from genome assembly GCA_964006375.1 of Tillus elongatus. Classification (NCBI taxonomy): domain Eukaryota; kingdom Metazoa; phylum Arthropoda; class Insecta; order Coleoptera; family Cleridae; genus Tillus; species Tillus elongatus. The sequence continues at coordinate 95,368,849 of OZ023269.1, read as the reverse complement.
AAGCTTTCAAAACTGACTCCTCATTGGATAAAAGAGTAGGGTTTGATGTATCTGTAACACCATTAGTTTCAAAGCCATGGGTACGTGAAACCATTGAAGAATTAAGGACGGATGTACCTGCACAATTGGAAGTCTGAAAACTGTGATCACAAGCGACATTTGGTTCTTTAACGGCTGATATGCTTTCAATATTTTCGGTTTCTTCTATCTTTGGTACACCAGTTTTTGTTGCAACCGGCAGATTTTTTGTGCTTTTAATTTTAAAAGCTTTCAAAACTGACCCCTCATTGGATACACGAGTAGGGTTTGACATATCTGTAACACCATTAGTTTCAAAGCCATAGGTATGTGAAACTATTGAAGAATTAAGGAGTGATGTACCTGCACAATTAGAAGTCTGGAAACTGTGATTACGAGCAAGATTTAGTTCATTAAGGGCTGATATGCTTTTAATATTTTCGGTTTCTTCTATCTCCTGTACACCAGTTTTTGTTGCAACTGGCAGATTTTTTGTGCTTTTAATTTTAAAAGCTTTCAAAAGTGACCGCTTATTGGATACACGAGTAGGGTTTGACGTATCTGTAACACCATTAGTTTCAAAGCCATAGGTACGTGAAACCATTGAAGAATTAGGGACGGATGTACCTGCATAATTGGAAGTCTGGAAACTGGGATTACGAGAAACATTTGGTTTATTAAGGGCTGATATGCTTTCAATATTTTCGGTTACTTCTATCTCTTGTACACCAGTTTTTGTTGCAACCGGCAGATTTTTTGACAACTTTTGACTTCTGTGTTTGTTTTCGGTAACATTTAGAGTTTTCCGGGTACATTTCATGCAAAGTTGCACTGGGTGATCTTTATAATTTTGTAATATTATCAAGGATGCCGCTTTGGTAGTGGGCAAGTAATTATCACATAATGCACATGGAAAATGCTTATATAGTCTATTTTGTACTCTAAATTTTATATATTCGTCACAGTGCACACAGTACATGTAACCAAGTTGCACCTCTCCACATTGAACCAGTTTTGGGTAACGGGTATGGCACGTATGACAGTTAAAGAACTCACATTTAGTTCTAAACACCGTAGTACCTGTTCTCATTCTTATATTTTTTTCCTGCAAAAACACACCCTGCCTTATAATAATAATAAGATATATACAAGAAGAACTTACCCAGCAGGGAAGAATTCCTCACAGATAATGTTTATTGAAACGATCACAGTATAAGCGGAAATCACTGTAGTATTCTATAAGTTATTTCAAACACCACCGTATATATATATATATATATAGAATGGAAAATGAATATATTCTAATACTAACACCTCGTAGATATAAAATTAAAAATAAATATATTCTAATACACCTCAAGAAGTTGTAAACTTTAATAAACAGCAGGACCGTTACTGTTATAGGTTATGTCAAACACCACCTCGAACGTAATATAATGGAATAAAAACTGCTTAACATTTGTTAAGTGGAGGGGGTAGAGAATGACATTTTGGAATGTGCCAATCTACAACGAAGAATACGAAATGATTCATCTGATAAATAATTTCCAATGAATTGAATGCAGCTTTTATCTTATTAATGTGTCTTTATATGATATCAGTATATTTGATAAACCTATTTATAATACATGGTGTTTTAATAATAACACAAAATTCATAGAATGTAAGGGATTTACATTACACACGTATTGAATTTCAAATATTTTATAGCTTTGTTGATAGTGGTCGGCTTTATTAAGTTAAGATAAAAAGGGTCTATCTATTTACATGTAATATAATCTTATAATCTGCGCAGAAGAGATTACCTGGTACACCGCTACATATGTTTGACTAGATTGCAAAAGAATGCTGGATATAATGTTATAAAAGTCTTCAATAACCTACCGTTTGAAACAACACTCAAAGCAAAATTTCAAAAATACATATTGTAAAAGGCGTTTTACGATATGGGTGAGTATTTTAATGCCACTGATTTGCAGCTAATTTTGACTTGACTTGGCGCTTCCTGAACAAGGCTACCTTTTAATTATATTTCGGGTGTTTCGGTTTGTGTTTTATGATGTTGTGTTCTTTTTCAGTGAATTTTCGTAGAAAAAATTCATATATATATATATATATATATATATATATATATATATATATATATATATATATACATACATACATATATATATATATATATATATATATATATATATATATATATATATATATATATATATATATATATATATATATATATATATATATATAATTTGGCACGTACCTTTCTTTTATTAATGGCTTGTATAAGTTCGTTAGTCAGGAAAATCGGACGAGGTTTTCCGGAAAATTTTGAGTTTTCATTCGAAAAAAATTTTCTCAAAAAATAAAAATGCTATGATAACCAAATTTGACAGGTATGTTTACGATAGAAAAAGTAAACTACACACCAACATTTAGATTTCTATATTACAAGAAAAAAAAGTTATAATGAAATATTTTGTGTCAGATAATTTCTATGAAAATTCACTACCATAACGCACTTGCTGCGTCCAGGCTTTTTTGTCTTTTATTTATACATGCAATTTTAAGGTGTTTTATATTTTAACCTGTTATACATTTATTTGAAAGTGTTTTATGTTTTGTATTAGTGAATTTTCGTATAAAAGATTCACTAATGGAGAGATCCCGACTTTTGAATTTTGAAAAATTTTTGGCCAATGAGCGCGAACTAGAACCCTTAGAACCCATATCCGCGGTCAGTTTCAATTTATATATATATATATATATATATATATATATATATATATATATATATATATATATATATATATATATATATATATATATATTTATATACATATATACATATATAAGAACCTCGGTGGTTCAGAGGTTGGAACGTGTGCCTTTGAACCGAAGGGTACTGGGTTCGATCCCGGGGTATCCTTTCACTTTTTCAGTACAAACTGTAAAATTAACATCAACCGAGGTTCTGGAATTGTATTTCAGCAAGTTGAATGTCTGCACGTTCCGCCCTTCGGAGGGGGCGTAAAGCCGTCGGTCCCATGTCCATGCGATGTTGGGCACGTTAAATATCCCCACCCTCCTTACAGAAAGACATGGGTTCGGCAAAATTTCCAGGATAGTGAGGTGAAACTGCTCCCTGGCGTCGGTTATTGGCCATAGTCGGGGAAATAGGCCGACGTTAAGAAACAAAACACAACATATACACACACATATAAAAATACACATAAAAAATGTGATTAGCAGCGCTCAGCATGGCTTCGTGAGGGGCCGCTCCGCGACCACTAACTTAATCAGCATAACTGAATATATATCTGCTGCCATGGACAAGGGGTCGCAGACGGATGTTATCTACCTGGACCTCTCCAGGGCCTTTGATAGATTAAATCACGATATTCTTTTGAGGAAACTGGATAACATGGATTTCTCACCGAACTTGCTGAAGTTTATGGAATCATATCTTCGTGATCGAGTTAGTGTTGTCCACTATCATGGGTGTCAGTCCGTGGAGGTCTTGGCTGAATCAGGTGTTCCTCAGGGATCTGTTCTGGGACCCTTGCTGTTCAATCTGTTTATCAACGATATCTCGGACGTTATCGAATTACCCCATCTTCTGTATGCGGATGATGTAAAAATCTTCTCATCCATTGCTGGTCTCTGCGATTGTTCAGTGCTTGAGAGATGTTTGCGTAGAGTTCAACACTGGTGCTCCATTAACAACCTCCCACTGAATATTAAAAAATGTGCTGTAAAATCTTATACGCTCAACCGCCGTGTAATCGAGTTTCCATACTCCATGGATGGACAGCCTCTTCTAAGACCTGCAACCTTTAAAGACTTGGGTGTCGTCTTTGACTCGAAACTCTCATTCGTGGAGAACTGTGAACATGCTATTGCTAGGGCATCGAAGACACTCGGATTTCTTATTCGCAATTCCGGTTCGTTTCATAATGCAGACACCTTGAGGCTCCTGTTCTGTGCCTATGTGCGGCCGCATCTGGAATATGCCTGTGTGGTCTGGTCTCCTCTGTATGACGTCCATATAGGGGCTCTTGAGGGTGTCCAACGGAGATTTGTAAAGTTCCTTGCATACAGAGCGGATCGGGTGTATCCCGCTACCGGTACACCACAGGCCGATTTACTGTCGAGGTTCTCATTGGAATCTCTGCAGGCTAGGCGTGTTTACTCTGCTCTCTCCCTGATACATAATTTACTGCACAGTAGGATTGTCTGTCCTGAACTGTTGCGCACTCTGCTTTTTCACACCCCTAGAGTCAACTCTAGAAGTCACGACTTCTTTTATCTACCGCCACCTAGGACCAACGTTAGGCTTAACTCGCCGATTTACAGATCGTGCTCCATTTATAACAGCGTGCATCAGTCAATAGACATATTGTGTTGCGGTGAGTCTGAGATGAGACACGTTGCATCGCTGCTTGGTAATTAGTAGAACTTTACTATGTTAATTTTTATAGTGCATGATTGCATGATATGTATTGTATTCATACTCTTAATTTGGGATAATTCCCGTTGAGTATTTGTAGTAAATAAATAAATAAATAAATATATATATATATATATATATATATATATATATATATATATATATATATATATATATATGTATCACACCGATAACTTAAAAAATAATGGGTCCATTTTAATAAAATTTGGCTTGTACCTTCCTTTTGCAAATGGCTTGGACAAGTTCGTTAGTCAGGAAAATCGGACAAGTTTTTCAGGGAAAATTTTGAGTTTTCATTCAAAAAAATTTTTTACCCCAAAAAAGAAAGAAGCTTTGATAACTAAATTTGGTAGGTAGGTTTAAGATATAAAAAGTAAACTATACACCAAAATCTAGATTTCTATGTTACAAAAAAAAAAGTTATAATAAAATATTTTGTGCCAGATAATTTATATGAAAATTCACTACCGTAACGCACTTGCTGCGTCTAGGCTGTTTTTATATTTACACTTTCTGTACATTTATTGGTATTTTATATATACGTCGTTTTTTAATATATTTTATTTATACATGGTTTTTATTATTTTGCTTATAGTACGTTTTTAATATTTCTTATTTATACATTGTTTTTATGTTTTATTTATACATGTTTTTTAATAGGTTTAATTTATAGAGCGTTTTAGATTTATACATACACTTCTGTTTCTATTTGGTTTAGTTTTAGTCGCTCAGTTGTTTGTTTTAACTCTTGACAAGTCTAATTTGCCGATTCAATTTTATTGTTTTGTTTATGAAGACGGGTTCACCAGTATTATTATTATTATTATTATTATTATTTTTTGGTAAATGCAGTAACTGGCTCTACGCTCAAGCGGGCCTTTGTAATTGTTATTACTTGAGCCAATAAAGTATTATTAGTATTATTATTATTATTATTATTATTATTATTATTATTATTATTATTATTATTATTATTTTATAGCATTTAGTTATTTCGACTCCAGTTTTTAAAACTAATTTTAATCACGCTGCATTCCAAATTTTTTATTGGTGTATTAATAAAATACCAATATTTATCCAAAGATAGTTGGCTCTTCGGTTGCTAAGACATTACAAATTCAAAATTTCTTCATGAATTGCGAAATGTTACTATCTCTGACTGCATTGGCCCCTGCGTCGTGAAGATATTCGATCGCTCACAAACGTGGCGTACAATCTTTTCTATCTGATCGAGTAGATCACTCTATGGTGAATATTATAATTCATGTAGCTGTGGAGCAACTCTAATAAACGTTATCCAAGCCTATTATTTATTAATGTAGGTGCACGAGTAAATTCTTAGCTGGGTGTAAACGAGCATCGCACAAATAGGAAGCATCAACAAGTGCACATAAAAGCGTAGCTTGGAAAAAATAGCCGCGGGCTGCATGTCACTCAAGAAGCTTAAACGACAGCTGGGAACAGTTAAAAGCGAGTATGTTAAGAAACCTAATGGACTTTCTGGATAAACTAGAACCATATGAAAAACGAAAATATGTTGGTTGTAAGTAAACTAGCGCCTGATAAGCTGCGTATCAAATATCCAGAGGCAAAGAGCCGCACACCTTTAGCAAATAACTGATCCTGCTAAAATTCAAGTTATAGAGATAATGCTTGAGAATAATAATTTCAAGCAATTTCAATCTTATATCTAATGATACTGCGACAAGCAGATTCGCGATATATCTGAGGATCTAGAGCAATACATTTCCTCCAAGCCCTGTGGTGAACAATTCCAAAATCAGATTGATTAGGTAACAGATGGCCACAAGGATTGCCATTTAAATACATATGTTTGAGTTTGTGATGAAACGTCAGCAGTTGAAGAGTCATTGTATTGAAAACTGGTAGAAAATAGAGCAACAGCAGCCAAGTTGTTTAATATTTAGCATATTTTTTTTAAGCAGCACGTAATTAATGGAAAAATATGTCGAAAAACGCAGAGAAGTTGTTCGAACAATATATGGTAGCTTGTAAAGCTTAAAGGTTCACTATTTTTGTTGTAATGTTCTAAAAATCAGCTATCTCTACATAAACCATCTCCTCAAAGACTCGGTGAATATTTGGTGCTTGACGGGGAACCTGAACAGGAAAAAGTGGATTTCCGTGGCACAGTCCACAGCAACTTAAATATTCAAACATATCAGGACTGTCTTTTACCGATTTTATCGTTCTACCTATTAGTAACGCATTACGCTTACTTAAAGGATCTATCAGTCGTACCCACCCTTCTGTTTTGGCTGTATTAATATTTCTCTGGATATCCTGTTGATTTTTCCTGGCCAGATGAACTTCCCACACTTCCCAATCACAGCGTTTACTGACAACTTTGGAAAAGCAAAGCCTGTGCTAAACACCAAATTTTCTATGCTAATCCAGTCTCTATAAGATATCCCCGTTTTCATTTGGTCTACTCAGCTAAAACTACTCCCTGGTGTTGGTCCAGTAAAAATTGAGATCGGTTGCAGGAAAGAACAAGCACTTGTGAAGCCACGGAAAAAGTTTACGGCTGTATTAAGTATGGAACGGTTTCACTGAGTTGGGGCAAATACAAACAACCAGATGTGCTATTCAAATTGAATTAAGTCCTAAAAGGTTTCATCTCGTCCGAATTGAATTTGTCATACAAAAACTTGCTAAAAAATTAATCGGAATTACACAACGGTAGAATGAAATGAGACTAAAAAAAATAATTAAAAATTGAAGTCATTAACTGAGATTAGAACGCGTGTTATAGGAGTCCATTATTAAATCTTCACAACTTCCTTCACCTCTCGGTCATTGTCGACATGACAGGTCTATCTACTAACAGGTATATCTCTAGTATATTAATTTTCTAACGTTTTGATTATTTACACCATATAAGTTCTGTTTAAAATTGATTTTTTTTCATATTTTAACGAAATGAAGGAAAATGGCGACAGACACACAGACCTAGTAGCTTGTTAGTCATTTAGAGCCGCATTTTTACCTTAAAAAGCGCTAATGCACTAATCTACCACTACCGGGATTATCAGTTTTGATGATTCAACTTTTTTTTAATCAGAGGCTTGTAATCTCTTTATATTTTAAGATAGAGATCTCAATTTTGGTGCAAAGGATACTCTTTATGACAGAAACCAGCGTAGAAAATTTAGTTACCATTGTTTCTTAATTTTCGGAAATATGAATTTTTTTCGAAAGAAAATCCAAAACGAGCTTATCCAAGCCATTTACGAAATGAAGGTTCTTGCCAATTTTGATCAAAATCGGCCCATTATTTCTTGAGTTATATATATATATATATATATATATATATATATATATATATATATATATATATATAAACATATAAAAATTTAAACTGACCCCGGATATGGGTTTTGGGGGTCTTAGTTTGCGCTTATTTGGAGAAATTTTTTCAAAATTCAAAAGCCGGGATTTCCTCATTAGTTTTTTTTCTAAGAAAATTCACTAATAATATTCTTCCAGAACTGCTGGAAAAGGGGTAGCTAAATGTTAGGCGAGACATGTGGTACATTGATGATGGGACTTCCTGCTCACGGGGCACGCGTTATCAGCAACTGGATTGATGAGAAGTTCTCAGTATATTGATTTAAAAACGTCGGGTACTTTCTTGTGGTAGTTTTTTGGTCTCTGTGGTCTCCCCAATTAAACCAATGTGACTTATTTTTATGGAACCACATGAATCCACATGAAACTACTGATGTATGCTACTCCCGTGAACACAGCAGAAGAACCGTAACAAACGATTCAAAATCAGCAGAACAAATCACGTTGCGACAAGCGCTAATGCTACAAAAAATTTGGGCGTCAATGCAAAGAAGACTCGAAGTTTGTGTTGATAACAACGGTCAGGACTTTAAACAGTTCTTGACTGAACAATTTTATGTGGTGCAAACTTAAGGAGACAGAAAAAGGGCTTGAGATTCTACATCTATCTCAGTGGAGTTTTCTTTACACTTTATTTACATTAAGAACATAATGCTATTTGTTCATCATGATTGTTTATTTGCTTATATTCTTAAAACATCTGGGTGAGAGACAAACGATATTACCATGCAAACTCGGAGAACTCTTCGGCAGAGACAAAAACGCTCTACATGCTCTAGAGCCGACTTTCGAGGACGAAGTGGATAAAATAACTCCAAACTTAAAAGAACGTAAGGCACCTGCGTCGGATGGAATACAAGCGGGTATCCTACGGCAAATCAGCAAGAATATAGTGCATCCGTTAACCTACCTTCTAAATGTTTGCATAGAGCAGGGTTTCTTTCCAACAGCATTAAAGAGAAGTATAATTAAACCCATGAATACGGCCAAGGCGAAGTCAAGGCTTGGTAATTAAAGGCCAATCTCGCTTATGTCAAACTTAGCTAAAATATTTGAGAAAATATTAAGAACCAGATTGGTAGCCTTTGCAAAAAAATATCATCTACTTTCGGGAAAGCAGTATGGGTTTAGAGAAAATAAGTCAACACAGGACACCATTGCTAATTTCATTGGACACATATATAATAAAATGGATTTGGGAGTTCCTGTGGCGTATGTGTTTGTAGATCTGACCAATGCTTCTGACACCGTTTGTCACGATTAATTACTGGATACAATGGGGAGACTGGGCTTCAGGTGAACAGTCCATGGTTTGATAAAAAGCTACCTAAGTGGCGGGCTGCAGAGTGTGGCTGTAGGCGAGGTCATGAGTCAGCCTGAGGAGGTTTAGTATGGTGTTTCACAGGGAATGGTCTTGGGTCCCATTTTTTCACCTTGTACATGAGTGATCTGTTTGACATTGAAACAAGGGGGAAAATCGTAAGCTACGCAGATGACACAGCGCTCATATATTCCAAAAAAACTTAGCTCAGTTTGAAAAATGTAATACAGAAATATTTTTAGGAAATAATGTATTACTATAATGAAGAAAAATAACAATCAATTTTTGAAAAAACTAACATTATGTTTTTAGGGACTTTAAAAAATACGGAATAAGATCGTAGTGGAAATACAGACCTAGGTTGTAGAAACATGCTACAGATTCGACGAAATACTTGGGAATATAGATAGACTCTGACTTGAGGTGGAGCAGGCATACAGAAACGCAGAAGAAAAAACTCAGATCGCTAATACCAACATTGATTTTTCTAAGAGACTTGGTTAGCTGGCGAAAATTATTGATTATGTATGACACACATGGCATAGCTCAGCCCCTATTAACATACGGAATAATAGCCTGGGGTGGAGTTATAAAAAAATATTATACACAGCTAGAGATAGTTTAGAAGTCGCTGAAAAAAATAATCTCTAACAACGAAATAACATATCCCACAGCTCTTCTTTTTAGGGAGTCTAGGATTTTTGATTGTCGAAAACTTTTTGTGAAATGTTTGCTTTTGTTTTGTTCCAGATGATTTCATTTGCTGCCTCCGATAAGTCTCCAATACGCAAACAGAAATACACGTGAAAACGCATATGTTCCCAAATGTACAAAGACGATTAGTCAGCGTAGTTTTACTTATTTGTATCCCAAGATATTTAACGAGGCGCCCAGGCACTTAAAACAGACAAACATGTCAAGGGCTTTATTTGTTAAAACAGTGTCAAGTTGGCTTGGATAAATGACCAGATTGAAAGCACATCAAATTGTAGATATAAAAAAACTGGTACAGCACAGAGTGACCAACAGTGATTATGCAACGGCTTTTATTGCATTTGTTGAGGAAATATTGACTGTTTTCACTTACCTGGGTAGTGCATTAACGGATAGATAGAATTTTGCTGTGTGTGAGAAGGTGTGTGTGTGTGTGTGAGCGAGCGTGCGTACGTACGTGTGTGGGTGTGCGCGCGTGCGTATATGCGTTGTGGAGGTTTGGGAGCCAGCCTCATAACGTTCTAGGAGGCTGGCTACCATAGCCAAATAACTTTATAGGTGTGTTCTCGCTATGATTACTATAGCGCACCGACGAGCTTTAATTAGAGCAAAACCAGTCTGCGTTTCTAATTACGGTGAGAATACGTCTGCCTTACATGCATTGTCTAAATAAATGGGCCAGGGCTGACAATTTACCAAATTGTTAGTTGGTTGTACACAGTCTCTATCTATAACATTTTGTGTTAACTATAGCTGTCGTGACAACATACTACCTGGTTCAGCACCGAGATGGGGACCCTGTCGTACACCCCACACTGTTCATCTCATACGTTTGCACAAAAAACGAGCACTTTAAATTTCTTAGTAAATAGATTAATAAAATTTCTCATGAGTAAAATTACATATAGTGGAGAATTGGAGTACATTAAAAACGTGGCTAAATATAACGGATATTCGGATAGCTTAGTGGAAAAATTAATTAATAAACACAGAACAAAGAAGATGTTAGCGGAATCCATGACATTCAGGAAAGATAAAATAGGAAAAAAATGTTTGCCTACCTTTTCAACAGCGTATCACCGGGGGTCTCGAGAGCATTTTTACGCAAGCCGATTTTCAAATAACTTATTTGGATAAAAAAAATTAAAAAAATTTGTTAGGTATTACGAAAGATAAAGATAAGGCCACTGAAATGTCAGGTGTCTATGAGATAAGTGGTAAAGATTGTAATCTTAAATACGTTGGGCAGCCTAAAAGAACCATTGAGACCAGATTCAAGGAAAATCTGGCACAGCTGAGATACAGTTGTGTAGACAAGTAAAGCGTGGCACAACATATTTGGGATAATAACCACTACATAGATAAAGAAAATCTGAAACTTATAAAAAATGTTACACAACCAGCGACGCGAAATGAGTACGAGAGTATTTATATTTCTAAGGCAACAAAAAACAAAAGCTCTTTAAACCGAGCGCCGCCACTGATTCATAGCCCTTTGTTTGCATTTTGTCTTTGATATAGAAAATATTCCGAAACTTGGCAGGCAAAGTTATAACCGCAGTTCAAAACCTCGTCTGGCAATTAAAGTACAATACACAGAAAATTTCTGATTTCGTCTCCCTCTCGGTATCGGTCATTACCTAAGACTCAGTATAAAATGTGATTTTTTATCCTCTGATGACGCTAACTTTGTTAGTGAAACTATCGTCAGGTCTTTAAAAATATGTGTTGTGGTAGTTTGGGTCCTCCAAGTGTACTTATAAGTGCGATATATTTGTAAAAAGCTCCCGGTGAGATAAATAATGTTAGTAAAAGATACAGAATGTTTCATAAAGGAAGCTACTTTACTTGCTCCATTGTTTCAAGAAACATTGTTAATATAGCCTACATACATGGAAATAAAAAACGGAATTCACTTAGCCATTTAAATGAATATTCAAAAAATTCAAAATTCAAAATTTTTTATTCAATTCAATCCACCATTACACGTAATCATACACAGAACTTAAGATCCTAAACACTTCCAAATATCAGACATTTATTAATACAACTAAAATATATTTTCTTGGATACCTAAGTCAACATGACTTGTTTGTATCCTTTACAGCTAACTCCACACAATCGCCAGTACATTAATTTAAACCACTTAATATCCACAATTTTTAGTTTTTTCTTTTCCCTCTTTTTTTTGTGTCCCTATCTAACTAGGTGTGCTTCGATCGTCAAAAGATGAGAGATGCAACTTTAAACCAAAACAATGTCTTAGTGTTAACCTCAGTAGGGGAATCAACAGCATATCCTACACTCAATATAGTTCATTTTGTCAACCCTTAGTCTCCCTTTTTCATATCTTTCTTCTGCATATATGATATCCATACAACCAACACCTCTATACCACCCACAACCAAAATGTTCATACACATCATAGTACTCACCCACCCATTTCTCCACCCATGCATATTATATTTACACACACATATGCACACAGACACGCACTCACGACAGCACACTCCCACACAGCACACACTTACTTTCCCTGCACCTTGTCCAGGCAACACATCCACTCCACTTTCTCCATACCACTCAACTATCATACTGCTCTCTACTTTAACATTGCTTTCAGTTCGACCTGTTTCAAAATAACAAAGCTAAAAATTTCTTTTTTAAATTTAGATTTAGACAAAATCCTCAAATTTGCTGGTAATTGATTATATAACTTTGGACCCCAAAATAAAACCGATCTTTTATAAACGCTCCTATTTACCGGTGGAATAGTCAAGTTTTCACCTATTCTACAACTTGTGCCATATGTGTGGTCCACCACATTTATTGCCCGAAAATGAAGATGCATATGTTTTAGTACATTTAATATAAACATTCCTCTTATATCGAGTAGTTTAATATAGTCGTTACTATAAAGAAAGAAAACTACTGTCTAGTACCTCTTTCACATGATTGATTGTTGTCTCCGCTCTTTCAAACAATTTTTCCCATTGATTTCCCACAAACACCAGAACGGTATCATCTGCATAAGCAATAGGTATACAGTCCAAAGTTAGGTCTTCAATTATATCATTTACATAAATAGAAAACAATATTGGACCCAATATACTTCCCTGTGGTACACCACACGTAACCACTCGTCCCTCACTCACACAGTCACCCACTCTCACACGCTGGATTCTCTCATGAAGGTAGCTACCAAAAAGTGACAACGTATGTCCTCTTATCCCAATCAACTCTAGTTTAGCCAACAACTTTTTATGACAAACTGTAACGAAAGCCTTTTTTAGGTCCAAAAACACAGCTAGAGTTTTCATATTGCTATCAAAGCTTCCGACAACAGTACTTGTCAATTCATACAATGCATCTTGAGTGGATAGTCCTCATCTAAAACCAAATTGCCTTTTGGACAACATGCTATGTTTATCCAAATATTCATTTAATCTGATATTTAATAGTTTTTAAAAAATTTTTGAAAACACACTAAGTAGACTAATAGGTCTGTAGTTTGAAACGTTTTTATGATCACCTGACTTATAAACTGGAAGCACTATAGACTCTTTCAATTGCAATGGAATAATAGCTGTCCGAAATATAGTGTTCATTAAATGAGTCAAAGGTTTAGCCAAAAACAGATGACAATTTTTTATCATATTGGCCGAAATACCATCGCTTCCAGCGGCAGCGCCTGACCTCAGCGAAGAGATTATGCCGATAACTTCGTTCTCCGTCACAGAATGCAAGAAAAAGGAATCTCCATATTGCTTGTTTGCTCTAGTTTCTATATTTCGCCTTTTAATTTTCTGAGATATACCTTTTCCCACTTCAACAAAATAATTGTTAAATTCCAATGCAATATCCCTCGCCGAAGTCAAAACACCCCCTTTTTCTGTTATTATTGTTTTAACTACATTAGAACGTTTATTACTGTTTGTGATTTCATTAATAGTTTTCCAAATCTTGCCGTAATTTCCCTTGTGTGACGTAATCAAGTTTTTATAATAGTCATTACGTGTCACTCTTATCAGTTTTGTAAGCATATTTCTGTAGTGTTTAAATGCTACCTCCGACTCTACGGTTTTTTCCCTATTCCATTTCTGCTATATATATATATATATATATATATATATATATATATATATATATATATATATATATATATATATATATATATCGCATTATATACCTAAAAAACTATCCATGACCTGGATCCAATTACATAAAATATACAGAGTGTTCCAATTAAAAAAATTATATGTTTTGTTTATATCACAAGATCTGTGCTCAATAGAAAAAACTACTTGCATCATTGAATCTACGTAAAAAATATATTGGGATTAGTTAGTTTTCACAGTTTTATTATCTAATCAGCTAAATGATATATGCCTAAAAATGACAAATTTTTAAAATTATCATGTAGCTCAAAAACATGTATTTTCGAAAATGTTATGAATACATTTAAGAAATTATCAATATGTAAGTTTTACTCATAACCCATAAAAGCAAGAAATATAGATACTGTGCACATTTGGTTATGAGTTTAATGCATTGCAAACTCATGTACTTACAAAGGAGTAAGGGTTACATTAACTGGTGTAGTTAATATCTTAAGCAGACGAGATTCTCACGTAGAGAGGCGATTTCCTTTAAGACTTCACTTAATTACACGCTTTAGTAAATTATATTAACCTAATAATAAGGGTCCAAGTATACATACGAAGCGGGGACAACGCGATTTGATTATGTTTAGTTTCCCATTATCTAGTTAACAAGTTCAGGGACAAAATTTCATTTACTTTTCAGTTGTAATCTAAATTATTTGTACGGATGGAGGGGATAGGGTGCAATTAGTGTCGATGATTCGGTGGATGAAAAACAGACATCAGGACAGAAGTGGCAATTTGGGATACACGGATAGCTCTGATTAAGCCAGCTCCGCATGTTCAGCCATTTAAGGGTGTCAGACAAGGTTAAAACATGAATTCTGACGACGATTCTATCCTGCAAACAACAAACCAACTTTACTATATATTTCAAAACTTTTCGCTGCTGACTTGTAATTAATTATTTACGAGTTTTAATTTGCTTTCCTCTTGATACTTTCGACTTTACATTTGAGAAGTTAATTTTCATAGTTTTTTTAGTGAAACATAACAGAGTTTAACAGCTTAATGGAATTAGCGCTAGTGAGGTAGTTTTAGTACCCATGTGTCTTTTATTACCTTTTGTTTGGGTGTTTGCAGAAGGTAATGATAAATTATAATAAAAATTATATTATATGGGGTCATCATAAAGTAAAGGGTAAATTTTAAAGTCTTAAATAATTTTAAGAAATCAAGCTAGTAGCAAAAGTAGATGGAATCAAATTGCTTCAATAATTCGGTTTTACTGTATCTAACAAAAATCTAAACAAAAAAGTTGTTGTGCCAGCAGTTGATACAAATGTCAAATATAATCAACGTGATTTAGATAATTGTTCTCAAAATAAAACTCACTTAAACGTACATTGAAATGATTTAAAGTTTAACAATACGGATCTACAAAAAAGAAAAGGCTTAGTACAATGTTTTTACGATTGTGATAAAAATTACACTGCTGAATTACGAAAATTTTGTAAGAAAATGAGTTTGAGAACATGGCTCTGTCAAATTAAAGCGTACCGTATTTTGATTAGCAAATTTGAAGGAACATGGTCTGAAATTGACTTGACCTGACCTGACCTGACCTGACCTGACCTGACTTGACCTGACCTAGCCTGATCTGACCTATAGAGGTTAGGAAAACCAAATATTAGTGATGTCGAAGTTGCAAAAGTTCTTCTGGGAAATCAAAACATAGTTAGCACTAATCCGCTAGCAATCAGTGGTGTGAATTCAATATCAAAATGATTTCAAATGCCATACACAACGGTTTGGAAAATTTTACGCAAAATCCTAAAAATGTATCCCTATAAACTGAAGTTGCTGTTTGAATTAAAGGATGCAGATTTTCCTATCGGGTATGATTTTTCTTTTTTCAAATATTGCCTCAGATGGAAATTGAATGGTTATCCCGTATTTTATGGACAGGTGAGGCCCATTTCTCTCTAAATGTTGGAGCCAATATTCAAAACTGTCGATTATAGTCAACAGATAATCCACATGAAATAATAATACCTTTATTATCCGTTTTGACAGCATACAAGCTACATTGGATTTGTCAGCCTTTTACAATAATTAATTTTTCACAACAATAAAATATTCAGTTAACGTATAAAAAGACTTGTCTGATAGAAAAGAAGAAACTTGACTTTTAAACACTTTAATATTTTGGATATTTTTTAAATTATCAGGAAGATGTTTAAATATTTTTAATCAAATACAGTTTGGAGAGTCTTTTATCATCTTAGTTCTAGCATACGGAACATAAAAGTTACACGACTGTCTGGCACTAAATGTATGAACATCACTGTTTAGTCTAAATTTATCACCATTTTTAAAAACATATATACACAACTCTAAAATATACAAACATATCACAGTTAAAATTTTATGACTAGAAAAGTAGACCCGGCATGACGTCATATTTCCTATGTTGAAAATAGAGCGTATTATTCTTTTTTGAGCGATAAAGACATCATGCAGCAAGGTAGAATTACCCCACAGACATATACCGTACCTCAGTCTAGAATCAATATGACTGTAGTATTAAGATATTAATTGCTTTTCAGTCAAAACCTTTCTTATATTTATAAATAAAAAATTAAGAGATGCAAGCCTTAAAACCAACGTCGTACAGTGCAACTTCCAGTTGAGATGTTCATCAACGTGTACTCCAAGGAACTTGTAGTTATTGACACACGTTAGATAAGTATTGTCAACACCCACACTAAGTATATCAACTTCCCTTTAACGCGGATGAAATCTCACCATCTCTGTCTTCGACGAGTTAAAATATTTCAGACACCGAGAGAACCAACTCTTTAAGTTATTAAAAACATGATGACATTTATTACTCAAAGCATCATCTGTCTTTTCAGAAACGATTAGAGGCGTATCATCCGAATATAGAGTAAAATGCGCATCAGGAGATACTTTATCAAGCTCATTGGCGTAAAGGGTAAAAAGAATAGGGCCCAGTACTGAGCCTTGAGGCATACCAGTAGGAACAACAACACTCTCAACATACCCTACTTATTCGTTCTGATGTTTTGAACTTTATCTCAGTATACTGTTCTCTGCCCGTCAGGTAAGAGTCAATCCAGCCAAGCGTATTACCTCTCAAAACATAACAATAAAGCCTGTCACACAGCACCCTATGGTCAACACGATCGAAGGCCCTGCTTAGATCACAAAAAATCCCAACAGGGCACTTGCCAGCCTCCAAACAAGTGACTAAGCCCTGATATAAGTCAATAAGAGCCGTTGTAGTGGAGTGACACTCTCTAAAGCCATGCTGACAGGTAGACAATATACCGCACGACTGTAAAAATTGTTTCAAGCGATTTAGATAGCTATATTCAAATACCTTTGAAAAAGTCGTAGATAATGTAGTCAGCCGATAGTTGTTCAAAATAGTTGGATCATTCTTTTTTATTAAAGGAAAGCCCTCACTAAACTTTAGGTCACTAGGAAAGATACCCGACTCAAATGAAAGATTTACTAAGCAGGTAAGAGGCTTTATAATATGTCTTAAAACTTTCTTAACTAAAAAAGGGGGAATTTCGTCTCGACCGCACGAAGACTTTTTCTTTATTATTTTTATTAACAAAATATACAACTCGTCTTCACTAAAAGGCAGTAAATACATTGTTTTGTTATTGGGTTTTGTCGAAACGTTTAAAGGAGTTAAGTCCTTAGGAAAGTTTTTAATAATATTTTTAGGTGCTTCTACACAGAACGAATTAAATAAGTTAGCGATTTCCTTTGGATCTGTAACTAGCCTCGCTTCGTGTCGTATTACAATATTGTTATGTTCATTGACCTGCTTGCCATTTAGTTCCGAAATCAGATGCCATGCGGCTTTAGTCGGATTATCAGAAGCCAGAATCCTATGTTGGCAGAAATTCCTTTTAGTACATCTTACAAGTTTTTTATGAGCAGCCCTTGCAACCCTGTAAGAATCATCCACCTGAGGAGAAACACTTCTCAATAAAAATAGGTCTTTAAGTCTTGAACTCGAGGCTCTGACCTCAGCAGTAACCCACTCACGGCTCTGATTGTTTCCTATATATCTTACGTAGTGGAAAATATAGATGAAAATAATAAAGAAACAACTCATGAAAATTCTTATACCCCTCATCAATGTTGCTGGCAGCAAAAACATTTCCCCAATTTTCACCAATATGGGCACTCTCAAAGTCAAAAATAGATTCCCCATAAAAAACTCGCGTCAAGGAAACAGCGCTATGATTCGATTTAACTGAAGCTGTGTCAACCTCCAACAACACTGTCAGGTGATCAGAAATATTATTACCAGTCGCAAGGCAGACACCCTTATTAGAAAAGTTAAGAAAAGCATTGTCGATGGTACTAAGAGTATTATCCGTTACTCTGGTAGGCCACCCAACTACATGAGTCATATTAAAACATCTTAGTATGTTAGACAACATATCAAACCCTTTACTTACAATTCCATAGCAATCTAAGTTGAAATCACCAGTAAGAACAAAACGTACACCGGGTCTGACTAAATAATTCAACATATCAAAGAGCTGGTTAATAAAAACACCAACATTACTTGAAGGTGAGCGATAACAATTTAAAATACAAGTTTTAACGTCGTTATAATAACAATACATACCACAGACTTCAAATTCTTTCTCAATGCAAAATGGTTCTACATTAATTTTTTAATGGACAGGTTATTCTTAAAATAAATCGCTACCGCTCCTCCCTTACTGACACTTCTACAAAAGAAACTACCCAGGCTGTAACCATCGATTTTTAAATAAGTTATCGAATCGTTAGTTTGTCAAGTTTCTGTGAAACACATAAAATTTACATTTTTGAAATGTACTAAGTCAATTAAAAGTTCATTAATTTTGTCTATATTTAAACTCTGCGTATTTAAAATCACAATGTTTGGGTCAAATATCACAGATTCGTTGTCGGTCGCAAGCGCGGGAAGAAAAACCTATTTATACATGCACCAGCTAGCCAGACAGTAGGGTCCAGGGCCTTTCTGAAATTATGTTAATAAACACAAACCTTAAAAGAAGCATACTGGCCTTTATGTTTCGCTTCAAGTCTCTCACACGTCACTTCAGGAAACTCCTCCTCAAGATGCTGTTGGACTTGTTCAACAGAAGTATTTGGTTCCAACCGAAACACATGGAGAGCAACAAATTTGGGTACAGCCTTAAAATCACTACCACTCTGTTTATTACCAACAATAGGTAAATGTCTTCTCCGTGGTTTTTTATGGACAGTTTTCCATTCATTACTTGCACTACTATCACCAGGAGAATCATCCGTAACTATGTCTATATATTTATCACACTTAGCAGCTGTTTGCGCTTCTAATAATGCAGTGGATAATTTCTTCCTAGTAATATTATTCTTTACTTCAGCTGTGCCACCGTCTTGAACATCACTATGTTTACTTTTGTTATCACTAACCTTATCAATAGTAGGTTTCTCGATTCCTCTGCTTATAGATTGACTATCGATTGATTGACATGACCTGGAAACCACCGATACCTTACGATTGTCTACATTACCACCGAGAACGGCTTTGTGACCAAGAAATGGTTCAGGAAGGTCTTCATAACAAGAAAGTCGTCGTTTGGTGAGGTTTCACTGCTAATTTTATCATTAGACCATACTTTTTGACGAGACAGAATGGAGAGACCGTACCTGCAACTGTTGCTGGTAAACGATACCTGAAGATGTTACGAGCTTATGCCATACCGTGGATATAAAACGAGCACGAAGGAATTGAAAACAATATTTTTATGCAGAATGGAGTCCTCCGAATATTTACCGACCAGTTAAAGAATTGTTAACCGCTGTTTTCCAAGATCGCGTTATGAGCAGAAATTTTGTAAATTCATAGCCTCCACTGTCCCCTGATCCTAACCCAGCGGATTTGTGGCTGTGAAGATATTTAAGAGTAACCCTGGAAGAATTAAAAGTATCTATTAGGGAGAAAATTGCTGCAATTCAACCAGAAATTGTAAATAGTGCTGTCTATAATTTGGAGGAACGGTTGGTGATTGTACAGCAGCAAAATGGACGACATATAGAACATTTGCGGTAACCACTGTTGGACCTAATAAATCCCATTAGTTAAACAATCGAATTTCTTTTACATCCTGGTGTCAACTTAATTTGTTAAAAATACATAATAAGCTGAAGCATGTGCCTTACTGTACTCACTGACAAAATATGTGGGTTGCATTCGACATTGCCGTATCCTAAATATTTATTTGACCTTTTTGAGCTGATGTGTAGATGTTGTGTCGATACCATACCGATATTTATTATTTTTTCTAATAAATGACTATTATTCTGAGTTAAGTTAGTTAATTAAGAATTCACAATATGACACTATTGATTAATAAAAGTGTGACCGGTAAGGCTTTTGACCTTTAGATTTTGGGATGCTGTTTAATCCTGGTTTCACTAAATTTTATTCTTGACCACACGTATCAAGGTTTTAATGCATTTTTAACTTAGCTCCATTGTATTGTTGAAGAAATTATTTTGTGGCTGTACATACAGCGTGATTCATTTAACTTTATCATACCATTTTTCTCGGTTATTTTTTGAGTTAGAGAGTCCTTCCAAAAAAGGGATTGTATAAAAGAAAATACCTAATAACAAATAATATTTCAGACGATCTGATGGTCAGTGGTGTCCCAAATATTCTAAAAGACGTCCATAATTTTGAACACACAGTTCCCAACTTTCTCTCATTGCCAAGGCAGACGTTTCCACTTCCGTTTTAGATATGCCTCGAATAGAGTCCGTAATTAGCTGAATCATAATCTCTCTTGTTGTAGGTCGCGTGGTAAAATAAGGTCTTTCAATCTACCCCAGAGGTAGAAATTAAGATAGGTTAAATCAGGTGAACTGCAACAAACATGTAGAAAACATATTGTTCCTAAACTTATGGATATGAGCAGTACCTGGCGGGCCATCGAAATAGGCCCCCTTTTCCAATCCACCTATCAGGAAATGCTCGATTAAGCAATCTCCGCACATTTATAACGAAATGAGCCGGAGAGTTATCATGTTGGAAAAACGTTCTTATTCTGGTTTCCAACGTCACATTTTGAAAAAAGACTGGTAAATGATTATCCAGAAAATTTAAATATGTTTGCCCGTCAAGAGGTCGATCAAGTCTAAATAGACCTAGGATAAATACCACACCAAACATTCAGGCTCTACCTTGATACTGCACCTCATGCATCCAATGGGGATATACTTGCTGACCAATAACGGATATTGCCCGTACTCATTCCTCTGTTACTATGGAATATTGCTTCATCCGTCCACAAAATTCGGGAGAGCAGGTTTCTGTCTTCCGCTATCATATTTGATAACCAATGATAGTAGTCCAATCTTCTGTCATATATATCGACGATCAACGTTTGCTGTAGCACAATATGATATGCATGTAACATAAGACAAAGTTCACTAAGAACTATTAGAATTTCAAAGATAAACAAAATCAGTGTGCTTATGACTACACGATAGAAGCGAAAATTTATACGATTTTCTAATTCTAAAATATATACTTATGTAATACTAATTTGACGTTATTGGTTTGGCTTTTGTTTGGATTGCTTTACAATTTTAGAGTACGTATACTGGCTTCCTTTTGAAGAGAATGACTAAGTGAAGATTGGAACCTGTAATGAGCACTGATAAGTACACTCGGAGAATCTAAATTACAACACATTTTAAAAAGACCTGACGATCGTTTCACTAATCAAGTTAGCGTTACCAGAGGATGAAAAATTCTAACTACTTTAAAAACTAACATCACCTTATATATCGGATCTTAGGTAAATAAACGGAACCGAAAGGGGAACTAGTCGCAGAAAAATTCTGCAGTGTATTGTATTTTTATCGCCGGACGAGGTATTTGAACTGTCTTTATTAACTTATCTAAAATGTATCGATCACTCGACAATTTTGGAAAGGTTCAACGACAACTAAGTTAACATAGTTTCGTTTAGCGGAAATATCTGGATTCTTATGTTATCTCTAGGACGTGTTGAAGCGTGGGAATTTATTTTGCAAAGCAATCGATCAGGTGACTAGTAATCGGGGGTGGAGAAACGTTTTTTTATTAATGTTAGATTATCTTCATTAACGTGATGATTATTATCCCAAATTTGTCGGGCGACGGATGATCTATCTAGAGTACCGTATCGTTATTGGGCTAAGTGTTCTTTGAATCTAATTCCAATTGATCTTTTTGTTTAGCCAACGTACTTAAGATTATAATCTTTACAACTTATTTAATAAATTGCCGACATTTTGGCCGTGATATCCTTGTCTTTTGGGTTTCCTATCAAGTTTTTTAAGGTATTTTTGTCGAAAATGTTAGCTGCAATTTGGCTTTTTTTAAAATGCTATCTAGACCCTTCGTAATTCGAGGTTCAAACAGTAAGCAAAGTTTTTTCCGATTTCTATTTCCTAAACGTCGTTGATTCCGTCAACATTTTCTTTGTTTTCTGTTTGTTGATTAATTTTTCCACTAGGCAAGCAGTGTATCCGTTATATTCGGCACCGTTCTTAATATAATTTAATTCGATGGTATATCTACTTTTAAAATTGCTTAATCGGTTTACTAAAAAATTCCCACTGGCCATTTATTGTGCGAACGTATAATGTGGGGTCGTTCGGAATGTAGCTTAGAGTGGTGGTTTCCTTTCTATAGACACCGAATTATAATGTGTCTTTATTCTTGATAACTAGTACATCTAGAAAGAGTAATTTGTTATTAATTACTAATTCGTGGGTAAATGTTATAGAATCAAATTAATTGTTTAATTTGGCAATAAAATCTTCTATTCTGCGAAAATATCATCCACGTAACGAAACCACACTCTAGGAAAATAACTACTTACACTTTTAAGACCTGTTTCAAATCTGCTCATGAAACGGTCTGCAATAAATGGCGATAGCGGATTGCCCATTGTCGTGCCTTGGGTTTCTTCAGAAAATTCATTGTTGAATTAAAAAATATTTTGTTTGATACAAAGGTTTAAAGTTAAATATTCTTTGCAGACATTTTCATTTATGTTATTCATTTTTAACAATTGCTTTAAATACGTTAACGTTTGCTCCGTCGGAACGCTGGGAAACAATGAGGTTACATCGAATGAAATTAAAACCTCGCCTTCAGTCAATTTAACCTTTTTAATCTTATTACAAAATTTAAGTGAATTTCTTACTGAAAAACTTTTCTGTTTGACGGGCAAGTCTTTAAACTCATTTGTCAACCACTTTGCTAAATTATATGTTGGGGAATCTATATCCAAAATAATACGTCTAATTGATTTTCCCGGCTTATGAATTTTTGGGAGACCGCACTTCTTGGGGACTTTCGGATTAGAAACTTGTAACTTGCTTCCTAAGTCTTATGATATGAGGTTGTGACAACTTTTTAGACTATTTTTAACGTCCGAAATCATTTTTGGTAGCAGATTTTTAGTTTTTTATACGATCCTGTCGCTATGGCGTTATAAAGTCTATCTTTATACTCGTTTTTGTCCCAAATCATAACCTTAAAGCCTTTTATCTGCTTTTCGCAGTGTTTAACACTAACATTTGCAGAAAAGAATATTTTATTGCCAAATTAAACAATAAATTTGATTCTGTTAAATTTACCCACGAATTAAAAATTAATAATAAATCACCCTTTCTAAATGTACTAGATATCAAGAATAAAAACACTTTAGAATGCGATGTCTATAGAAGGGAACCACCACTCTAAGCTACATTCTGAACGACCGACATCATACGTACGCACAAAAAAGGTCAGTCTGAATTTTTTAGTAAACCGCTTAATTAATTTTCCTTTAAAAGTAGATATACCAAAGAATTAAATTATATTAAGAACGTGGCCGAATAGAATGCATACACTCCTTGCCTAGTGGAAAAATTATTCGACAAATAGAAAACAAAGAAAATGTTGACGGAATCAACGACGTTTAGAAGAGAGAAATCGGAAAAAACTTTGTTTGCTTACCATTTGAACCTCGAATCACGAGGGGTTTATATAACATTTTAAAAAAAGCCAACTTGCAGCTAACATTTTCGACAAAAATACCTTAAAAACTTGCTAGGTAACCCAAGAGACAAGGATAGCACGCCCAAAATGTCTGGAATCTATGAAATAAGTTGAGAAGATTGTAATCTTAAGTACGTCGGCCAAACAAAAAGATCGATTGGAATTAGATTCAAAGAACAATTACGATACGGTACAATAGATATATTTGGGATAATAGTCATCACGTTAATGACATATGTTTTGTTCTTTTTCATGTTAACTGCCAAGCCATTAACATCGTATTGTGTGATATTACCAAAATCGGCCTCAATTTTTCCCTCCAGCCACCGCCGGGAACAATCCTGATAAAAAATTGCAGTGTCATCTGCACAGACTATGACACTCTCTGCAGTGTGTACTTTAAATAAGTCATTTATGAACAGGTTGAACAGCATAGGCTTCAGGACTGTACCTTGAGAAATGCCAAACTCAACCAGTTTAAAGTCACTACTTCTTTTGCCAATCTGTGTACCCAGTTTCCTAAAATGTAGATAATCTCGAATCAAGAGCAAAGAAACACATCGAAAACCAATTCCTTTCAAATTACTGAGAAGTTTTCAATGGTTTACTGTATCAAACGCCTTCTCAACGTCTAGAAATATACAAATGCTTTGTTTTTGTTCATCCAGAGCTGAGTAGATTTATGCAGTTTAAAGCATCCTCCGTAGACAATCCCTTTCTAAATCCAAACTGAGACCCGGCAATAAGATTATACTTTTCAATATAATCGGATATTCCTTTATCAATAATTTTTTCAAATATTTCAGCAATGTTTGACATTAAAGATATTTGAATTTACCCCAGAGGCCTTTTTCACCTTCATACCCATTATATATCAGATTACCTATCTTTCATCTATAGGCACCAAAAAAAGTGAATGTAGTTTCGTGTACACTATTATATTTCGAAGATCATCCTAAATTGTCAATTAGAGTTGCTTCCAGAGATTTAAATGTTTTCTATGGTTTTGTTCAACGACTCCTGAAAAAAAAAACAATGTCAAGTCATATAAAATAATGCCAGTCCAAGCACTTTTCTTAAATGATGCATTTCAAAGAAACAATTGTTGTCAGATTATGACTAATAAACACGAGGCTGCCCTTATTTTCAGCAATGCATTTTGGTCTGATGAATCCACATTCACAACAGCAAGTATGTTTATTAGAAAAAATAGCCATTTATGGTCGCAAGAGTAGAAGTTATAGAAGAAATGAGGTGGATGTTTTTTTTTTAAATTTTGCGCTAAACCAACTTCAGCGTGTAATTATGCAGCAAGATGGAGCTTCTTATCATAATACCCAAGAAGTAACGGAGTATCTAAATGACAATTTTTCCGAATGGATAGGTAAGCGTGGTACGATCTTATGGCCCCCTCCCAGCCCTGATCTAAAAGTCGCGCTAAAAAGAACATCACCCATTGGTAATCAAAACACGACTTTCCATATTAGAGTGAAAAGAAAACGACCTATCGAATACACGAACATGCATCCTTATAAACCGAATCCTATAAGGCACTTGCCTGACACACTCTGCTACTTGGCTTGTTTTTCTTTAATAATCAATAATAAAAATAAGCAGCAAACATTTTCAGTAAAACATAAGATATGCAGTTTCTTAAACCTCTTGTTCATGGAAGTGTTTAGGTATAGGGAGTTTCTACTTACATTGTGTAAGTAAAGATAAAAATGTGAAATTAAATAATTAATTAGAAGCTGAAAATATACTTGTTATTACGAGCTCTTTAAAGTTTCAAAACTTTGAGTTCAAACAACATTATACACATACGGGATTAAAATGTACCAAAACTTTCGTAATTTTAGGACCACATAAGCTTAATGATACCCAAGAGTATATGTCAGAATCATAATATATATCAGAAAATTCAGGTAAAGCTCTTTGGCAAAGGCTGACCTAAAAATCCATGCCAGGGAGACACTGTAACACAACATACAGACATGTGCTTTAGAAACCGGCTTTAAAACCAAATAACCCTCAAATGTAGAATATTATTGACGTGTTTCTGATCGTTTAGATTTACAAGTGAAGCCTGTAAATAAATACATTTATTAGGTAATCTGCTAAGGCACGGGTGATATAAAAGTAATGGCACATAGAGTAGTTGTAGTAGATTCTTGGCATCAAAATATTATGATTTGGCGAAACTTACGTCAGCCCTTGATATCTAGAACATTATTATTTCATATATCGTCTTGAAAACTGGTAGATATACTGTATTAAGTGTCTACAATTGTACAAAATGTATATGAAGACTTATGCTGTATATAATAGGCATAAATTAAAAAAGTCTGGACACAGCAAGTGCGTTATGGTAGTGAAATTTCATAAAAATATTTTTAATAACTATATAATATGTCTTTTTTTTTTAATGAAAGCAGACATCAAATTTGGTTACCAGTATAACCTATATAGTAGGAACTAGGTACCACTCTCACCAAAATAACTTGTTTGTTTGAAAAAGTACAAAAATTAACAAACAATATAACCGAAAGCATCTCTGAGTGGAGTCATTTTCATGAGATCCGCTATTTATTGGTAAAAACAGCATATCATAATTTTTGATATGCGCCAAAAATATGAAAAGGTGCAAAGCAATTAAAATAACTCGAAAACGATAATTATTATAATTTTTTACTTATAAACATGCATTATAATTCGATGGAAAATGCAAATATGCAATAAAATAAGGGGTGTTCGATAAAAAAAAAAGAAAATTTGTATCACCAGCGACTTATGGGCCATCCTGTGATTATTAAAATATTTTTGTAAGATGCAGCTCAAGACACCCTATAATTAACGTAAACAATTTTTTCTCGTATATTGAGCATTATCGTAGAAATGCGTTACCTTGTATATGTGGGGTTTAGGGGGCCAAGTTTGCGCTCATTTGAGGAAATCTTCTCACAATTCAAAAGTCGTGGTCTCCTTAATTGAAATTTTTTTTCGATGAAAATTAGCTAAAAATTACAGACTATTGAACCATACACAATAGCTAAAACTACTGCCAAACTATCTATATGATATAATTTTTCTGACATTTTAGTAAAATTAAGGATAATGATGGTTGAAGCTGACACCTAAGGTTTTCTAAGACATATTTCTTGTGACATATTTTCTACATAACCTGTATTTGCTTCAGCTTGTTAATCTAAATGTTGTCAACTTTGACGTTTTAAATCGCAAAGTTGGTGTTTTAAGAAGAGAAACTATAAAAATTTCAAAGTAATTTTTCTGGTATTTCGTGACCCTTTTCCGCCAAAAAACTTAATCTTGGTCTGTAATATACAATATATTACGATCAAAATCATCTTCATTCAGTTGTTGTACAAGATGAATTTTATACGGGTGAAATTTATGATGCTTCAATATTCGCTGAATGGTTCTTCTTTTGATGTTTGAAACAGTGACCCATTTTCTCGTGCTCAAAGTTGGGTCTGCAGCAATTTGTCCTAAAACTTCAATCTCAGTAGTCTCATTTCTAACCGGAAATTCTAGTTTAGGATCCCGTTTTTTGTTGGC
This sequence comes from Tillus elongatus, assembly GCA_964006375.1. Classification (NCBI taxonomy): domain Eukaryota; kingdom Metazoa; phylum Arthropoda; class Insecta; order Coleoptera; family Cleridae; genus Tillus; species Tillus elongatus. The sequence continues at coordinate 95,341,142 of OZ023269.1, read as the reverse complement.
TACTGAACCATTTTGTCAAAACTTTGCAAGTAACTCCAAAATGTATTTTATGTTATCATGTCTGTTTGGATGTCGTTCATTAAACAAATTTGCGGTACGGTTGGCACAGTCATCGTTTTTGAAAAAAAGAGTAATTATTTCAACTCTTTCTTCTACAGAATACACCATTGTGAAATTAATTTTCGGTAGTACTATCAAGTATCAAACCGACCGATAAACTGAAATAATAAACCGCATTTCTCTCATTCCGATAAGAAATGTTCTGATAGTCCATTTTTTGTTTACAAACCAACAAAACATTGACTATCAGCACATTTCTTATCAAAATGAGTGAAATGCGTTGAAATGATGTAAGACTTGATCCATGTTCCCTATTTAAAATATAAGGGTTGTTATCACCACCCTTTAGAGGTTGATGTGACAAAGTTGAGTTTTATGAAAAAACATGTCCCCCTCAATATTATAATTGACGTGTTTCAGCGTTTCTTAAAAAAAAATTTCTCTGGACACAAATCGATCTGTTTCGTTTTCAATGCGCCACCTTATATATATATATATATATATATATATATATATATATATATATATATATATATATATATATATATGTATATATATATATATATATATATATATATATATATATATATATATATATATATGTATATATATATATATATATATATATATATATATATATATATATATATATATATATATATATATATATATATATATAAGGTGGCGCATTGAAAACGAAACAGATCGATTTGCGTCCAGAGAATTTTTAAGAAACGCTGAAACACGTCAATTATAATATTGAGGGGGACATGTTTTTTCATAAAACTCAACTGTGTGTGTGTGTGTGTGTGTGTCCAATCACTCAAAAAATAATTAACCGATTGCAATGAAACTCGGCATGTGCCTTTCTATTATTAATGGCTTGAATAAGTTCGTTAGCCAAGAAAATCGGACAAGGTTTTCCGGGAAAATTTCGAGTTTCCATACGAAAAAAAATTTTTTCTCCGAAAGTTGCAAAGCTATTTTAATGATATTCGGTGGATACGTTGCCTTGGTAAAGGCCTTACTACACACCAAAATTCAACTTTCTAAGTTTATAGAAAATTGAGTTTTCCAAATTTTGATTATTTTGTTCTCCGAAAAATACAAAGCTCCTTTAATGACATTTGGCGGATATGTTTCCATGGAAAGGCCTCACTAATCAGCAAAATTAACCTTTCTAAGTTTATCGAAAATTTAAGTATCCAAGTTTGAAGGATTTAATAAAAATTCACTACCATAACGCACTTGCTGCGGCCCGAACATTTTAATATATTTTTTCTTGGATGAAAAGTAAATAAGGTTCAGTAAACATGCAAATTAGCATTTATATAAATTGTAATGTGAGGTTGTGGTTTTGGGCGGGAATATTTCAGGTTTCTGGCTATCACCGGCAAGAGAAAATGAGAAATAAGCGGTTGGTAGTCAGAACTTCGGGAGTCATGGATCGGGTCTTGTTCGGAACGACGACACAGAAGATTAGCGTATTGTATTGTAAATGTAGCTCACCAAGCCCGCAGTGCAGCGAGTAGGCATCCAGACGTACGCTTGCGCTGACCTCGACGTCGAGAACGTCGGGACGCATTTGTGGAAGAGGTGGCAGTCCCCTGGGTGTAGTTTCTTGGATTCCGGACACACAGTATCCCCTGCATCACCTTTACATACAGAATTCATATGTTAGTACATGACAATGTTGCCAGTGTGCATCAAAAGCGCTTTAACCAATAACACAAAATTTTATCCCATCAGTCATCAAAAGCAAAAAAATATTTATCAAATTGCATACGTACTTATAATTGCAATGAGCAGGCTTAAAATTAACAACAACCCATTGATCTTCAGACTGTGCAATTTTTAAACGTGAGGATATGAGAAAAATCCTCTAAGATTAATTAAATCCTCAATTCATCGGTGTAATCAGACATCATATTTAGTTATATAAAATTGCACATGGGAATTTTTCATAACAACCACCCCACTCCACTCTTAACGTTAATAATATCTTAAAATTTGCATCGACATCGTTACTGGTTTAATGCTGAATTTAAATAATTTAAAAACTGCATTACAGGGGCGCCGTTACCATATCTTTGGGGGACGCAGCAAAAATTAATGGAATTAATTCATTAAAATTTGAGCGTTTTGTGTTTTGACAAAATAACTGTAGTTTTCAAAAATACACATTTTTGCATAAAATGTACGTTCCTCCCACTCCTGCTTTTCAAATACGACGTCATCGACAGTTCTTTTAAGACAACCCCGGGTTTTCTATTTTGATAGACCATTTAATTGTCCACATGGTACCATCAAAATTTAGATACCTCACCCTGTTACATTTTCGAATGAAAGTTATTTAAAAAGTGGAAAACATAAAACTGTATACGAAACAACAATCAAAAGATAAGGAATAACGTAAGCTTATTTCCTCTGAATAAAATGTTTAAAATTCTATCCACAAGTGAGTACTAATCAGTAATACAGAAGAATCAGGTGTAAGTCAGTGCCATATCAACGTTATTCTTAATAACATAAATTCTTTTGGCACATTTAAGTTAAACCCAGCGTATAGAAATCTTAATTCCTGTTGAATGCGGCGATAAAACCAGAACATAACAACAATTGTACAATTTGTTTAATGCGAAATATCCAGACAGACGCATCAGCCAATTTACTGTGAGTAAAGCATCCTGCTCTGTCTGCTATTTTGCCCCCGTCTGTCAAATAGACAGTGACATTGAGTTGTTCCCATCTATCTTATTTTCTTTACCCTGTCTGAGGTCATACTTAGCGTGTGATTATCAGCTATTGTTCTTAAGATGTTGCTGTGACCAATTATTTCTCTTCTAAGTTAGTTTTCAGTCTATAGGCTTCTATCATCGCTTCTGCTTCCACAACTAGATGTAGTGGCGGCAAGTTCAGCGTGGTTTCCATAGCGACTGTGCGCATCGTTGTCATCGCCTCAGTAATGCTGAGGCAGGCCATTTGTTGTACCTTGCTTATATTTTTCCTGCACTGCTATGTGTAGGTTTTATCCCACCACACCAATCATTCATGCGTGGTGATAGGTCCAACCATTCTCAGGTATATACAATGGGTCATACGTGGTGATAGTCTCCATTTTTAGAAAACATTCTCCGACAGATACGTAAGGCGCTTGTGGCTTTATCAGTTATTCCCTCCAAGTGCGGTATGAATGTCAATGTGTTATCTAGGGTTACGCCTAGATCCTTTCGTGACGTTTGGGAAGAAAATGTCATATAGGCACCCCTGTTTGAGTCATTCCTGGTTTCTTTGTCTTGTGAATGTACGACAGAAGTTTTCAGAGGCTTTACTGCCATACCCTTTCTGCCGCGCCTTTTCTACAAGTTTTTGGGCTCTGCATTGTCTCTGGAACGGTGCCACCTATCTTTCCAGATGTTATATTGGTTATGTCTTCTGCATAGCCTACAGCCCTGTAACCTACCTCGTTTAGATTCAACAAGAGTTCGTGTAATATATAGAACAGAGGTGTTGTCGAACGCTCTATGTCCAGGGATGCAATTTATTTATCCCTGAGTGTTTTTTAAATTTTCCTAACCACCTTATGTAGGCCAGTTCGCACGGTTCGCACGCTTGGTAGGTAAACTGGTTCTTGCTGAGCGGATATATGCTCAGCGCCGTATCCCTCAGTCGCTCCAGCAATTTTAGAAGAAATAAAGTTAGGCTTATCGGCCTAAAGGATTTCGTCTGCGCATATGATTCCTTTCCCGGCTTGGGAATTAAGACTTTTATTTACCTTCGCATCCTGGGCACGTACCCCAAAGCAAGACTTCTCAGGAGTAACGAGCACAGGATGAGGGCCACCAGTTGAATCCCCTTTTGAAGTAGTACTGGCAAGATTCCATCCTATCCTGTAGACTTCAATGGTTGAAATCAATCTATCGCCCATTTAATTTTTGTTTAATTTATAAACTTATTAGCTTAGTTCCAGTCTCGTCTCGTCGGTCTCCTTAGTGAACCCAACAAGTTTGGACTGCATTTGCTTAGGTTTAAGATTAATGAATTCTGGAAGTGCTTCTGCAGCAATAGCTCCAGCGTCTCTGTCCTGGTCCCCGCGTATTTCCGACAATTTTTTCTACATGTTTTTTTAATCAAACTTGAGATGGGGTTTTATATTAACGATTGTATTGATAGTATGCACACATTTATTTTAAAATTATATAATTATAATATGTTAAATCTTTATCGTAGTTTTAGTACTCTAAGTATTACTTTGAGTAAAATTACAAACTACACAGTACATACCTAATGGCTACTTGAAAACAAAACAGGCGCGTTTTCGGGCACTTATAGTGATCTTGTTGAAAATCTCCCAAAAACGTAAATTTTAGCTCTAATTGAGGAGACTTTTAGGCTTATTTTCAATATCGCAACACCAACTCCGAAGCCGTAATGCGACCCACCCCTAAGATCTTCAATGACAATGGGGGTCAAATAGCATATCATTTTATAGCTGGTCTGAATCTTTTTTCAACGCTGACTTATATATTTTAAATTTAAAGCAATGAGTTCTCAGAAATTGACTTTTAAAGGTGAGTAAGTTACTGAACAAAAACATACATGTCAGTTTATAAAATGTTCAAAATTTCGATCACCAGCCTCCATACATTACTACAACTTTTGTTCAAAACGTCGGCACAAATTCTGTAACATTTATGAAGTGATTTGGCAGCACTCGTTTACGATACGCTGACGTAAGCCTTGTAAGAAATCGCGCTTACTCGAATATATTTTACTTTTGACGTGACGCCAGAAAAATAAATCTAGGGGTGCGAAATCTGACGATCGGCACTATCAGGCTACTGATCATTGAATTGAATCCACCAAATTTAGTTGGTAAATCAGTAAACTGGCAACATCGGTATATGCCTCGAGGAGGATTAGCAAGCGTAGGTAAGGTCGGCAGGTATCTACCCCACTACTTTAACCCGTAACCCTCACTTTCTTTCCGCTTGAAAACTTATAAGTGGCTATGACACTTATAAATTTTTTATTAGCTTTTCCATTGAAAGTCATGCAAAGCACTTGTTTATTTACTATAAATATCTAACAACGAGTTCAAAAAACTGATATGTAGGGTGACGATGTTTTAAATAATTGAACTTGGCAACAAAAAAACTCACTAGATCAATTTCTTTATAGAAAATTCTTTCATACTTTTTGTTGCCTTCATTTATAATTATTAGTATTTAACATTATAATACAATCGCCCCTATTTTTAAGGTATTGCGCATAAAAGAATCTAGCTCTCTTAAGTTAACTGACTTTATATTAACAATATTTATTATTTTATTATATTATTTAATAAGCTTAAGGAAAATACAGTAGAAGTCAAAATAAATGAACAACGGTCCATTGCATAATTGCTGATGACAGAGCGCTTATAGGATAAAGAGAAAGAGAAATTCTGAGAGTGGTAGATAGTATGCTAAAAAGAATCTAACTAAAATTCACTATGAAAAAAAAAAACAAAGTGAAGATATGGAGATAAGTAAAAAAAGTCTGGACGCAGCAAATGCGTTATGATAGGGAATTTTCATAGAAATTATCTACACCATTTTACGACATATATATATATATATATATATATATATATATATATATATATATATATATATATATATATATATATATATATATATATATATATATATATATATATGTATGTATGTATGTATATAGTATACATTGATACCGACCTTGGTGGCCCTACAGTTTAGCTCTCTGTACTGGCCAGAATCGTGTTTTCACGGATTTATAATAAATTATAATTTTATGGCAGGAAAATTGGACCAGGTTTTCCCGGAAAATTTTGTGTTTTCTTTCGGAGAAAATTTATATCTCCGGAAATAACAAAGTAAGGGCAACCAAATTTGGTACGCGTGTTCGCATTATAAGTAGTGACCCGAGTACCTAATTTAGGTTGTTGGTTAAAAGACAAAAAAGTTCTTGGCATTTAAAGAAAAAAAAAGGGGTTTCCTCAAAACGTCAAATTCGTGATTTGAAACGTCAAAATTCGCAACATTTGGGCAAAGAACCTGAAACAAGTACGGATTACGTAAAGAAAATATCACAAAAAGAGTGTCCTGCAAACCATTAGATTTTCGCTTCAACCGTCATTGTCCATCATTTTACTAATTTTGAATCATTTTACATATTACATATTATTACATATTACATATTATTACTAATTTTAAATCATTTTACATATTAGATAAAATTCATTTCAAATAGACCCTTTCTCTGATCGTTTGGCTGTAGGTTTAGTTAAGTTGATGCTTTGGCTGTAGGTTTAGGTAAGTTTTTGGTTTAGCGGTCTATAATTTTTAGGTAATTTTCGTAGAACAAATTCGTTAATGAGGAGACCGCGACTTTTGAATTTTAAAAAGATTTCTTCAAATGAGCGCAAACTAGGCCCCCTAGAATCCATATCCGGGTTTACTTTTAGTTTTTATCTGTTTACATATATACAGGGTGACGTTTTTCTACAGTAAAGCTCAATATAACTCTGATTAAACAAGATACGAGAAAAAAATGTAGACGTTAATTACAGGGTGTCTTAAACTGCATCTTATAAAAATATTTTGACAATCACAGATTGGTCCATAAGTCATTGGTGATCCCTACAATTGTTTTTTTCACCCTTATATTATTGCATTTTTGCATTTTTTACAAAAATATCATGCATATTTGTAAGAAAAAAATTGAGACGCCGTAAGTGCGTTTTGGTATCAAATTTTCATTAAATCTTTAAAATTTTAGATAACTCAATTTGCTATTAACCTAATGTTTGTTGGCTAGGAAAGCAGTTTTCTCGGAAACCTTTTATGGTTATTTTCGAATTTTTTTGTATATATTCAAACAATAAGTAAATTTGATAAAATATGGTATATTGTTTCTACTATACAGGCTATACCAGTAACCAGATTAATGCCTGATTGCATTTGCTATTGATAATATTTTTATGGACATTTACGCCAAACTTTTATGAAAATTCGCTTCCATAACGCACTTGTTGCGTCCAGACTTTTTAATTGTCAACACCCTGTATCTCGTAAATTACGCAACTTAGAATACATGTTTATATAAACATTTTTTCTCAAAATTATGTATATATTAGGGCTCTAAAATATTTTAACTACCGATGAAACTCTCTCTCTCTCTCTCCCCATCTCTCTCTCTCTCTCTCTCTCTATATATATATATATATATATATATATATATATATATATATATATATATATATATATATATATATATATATATATATATATATATATATATATATATATATATATATATATATATATATATATATATATATATATATATATATATATATATATAATTATTTAAAGTTTCATGAAAATAAAGCAACCGCTAGCTGTTTGTCAGCTTCTTTTTGACAAGTGCGTATGTTTTGAAAATGCGGCTACTAGAATCTGGGATTCCTTTTTCTGTACCAGAATGCTCTTTATCCTTGTACACAGAAGGATAAACTCTAAAAATAATACGTTTTGTGTGAAAATTACTTTAGAAATAGTTTGTTTACTAGGTTTGTGTTTAAAGGTATATCTTTAAATTATTACAAAGTTTGAAATTGATAGAAGAATCATGATTGACCTGTATATATATATATATATATATATATATATATATATATATATATATATATATATATATATATATATATATATATATATATATATATATGTGTGTGTGTGTGTGTGTGTGTGTGTATGTATAAAATTTCAAGAGCACACAAAATTCCAAAAAATTTGTTTAAAAGCATTTTTTCGAAACATCTTCAGATTATTTTTCTAACCTGTTTAAATTTATACCTGGCCATATATATATATATATATATATATATATATATATATATATATATATATATATATATATATATATATATATAATAATCTAAAGATGTTTCGAAAAAAGCTTTTAAACAGGTTTTTGGGAATTTTTGTGTGCTCTTGAAATTTTTGCAGGTTGAATTATGATCTTGGTAACCAACAAATTTTTTCAGGAATGCTATATATTGTTTGGAATCTACGAAGTACTCTGTATTCAGGGTTATCAAATTATAGTGGAATTGAATAATAAAACATTCTGGAAAAAAAGAATTTCTTTTAATTATTGCCAGCCTAACAATAAAAACTCGGTTGGTCCATTAATTATAAAAAATAATAAAACAGTATCACAAGATGTCAAAATAATTATAAAAAAATGTATTCTCATTGTTCTCAAAACATAAATCTACTCATTTCAAAAATGATCGTCTAACAGTTGCAAATGTTGCTTGTGTAACAGCTGTAGCACCACAAATAATGCTAACCAACAGGCTTTCTAAATTATTAGGCCGCTCTTTTGTATACTTCATTTTTCAGGTCATTCAGTAAGAGAAGGTAGCACAGGTTTAAATCAGGCGATCGAGTTGGTCACTCTATTTCCACGCGACCTCAATCCATCTGTTCGGAAGAATCTTGTATAAGAGATTCTGGATATCGGGGTAAAATGAGTTGGTGCTCCAACTTGCTGGAACCACACTTTACGATAGTCACTATAGCGATTTTGTAGATATGGCATGGCACTATCTGTTAATAAATTTAGGTATTTTTCTGTAGTCAAATTTCCTTATCCAGCTATATCGCCATTTTGAGTACCTTTTAAATAGCCTGGTCCATTCCGAACAAAAAAGGTCTCATGTATTTTTTGTGGTAAATTTAAAGATTGCTGGAGAAAAAATATGTATTAAATTCACTTACATAGGGCATAATTTGCATAGCGTAGGAATTTAAGAGTAATTTATGTAGTAGGCGGCTGGTTCAAATTTTGTAATGATAATCTAATTGTCGATAATTAGGTGTTAGTTACCGTCATTTAGTGTTAATACTGTGATCATTTGCACAATATGAAAATCTCTGGATAGGCCTAGGCGTGCCTTAGTTTTGGCCTGCTCGATCTCGCGACTTAAAACTCTTCGTAGAAAAAATTCATCAATGGGGAGACATGCCCTTTTAAATTTTGACCTGACTTAACCTGTCCTAGCATATATATATATATATATATATATATATATATATATATATATATATATATATATATATATATATATATATATATATATTGCACGAAGTGACGTAATTACCATTAGAAATCTAATTAGCTAACAGGGAAATAGATCCGTACCATCTGTATTTAATTTAATTTATTTTTGTTATTAAAACATTCAATAAAGTATAATTTCAAGAAAACGTCGCGAGATCGGAGGAAGGGTAAGGAGTATAGCGGGTTGAGGTCGCCCAGGCGGGTCCTGCGGTATGCGAAGCGATGAAAGCAGGGACGGATGGGCTGTCCACTGCATACCTATGCGCACCTCGTAGCGCATACTTTGCGAACCATGCGAGAGCCAGGAGATCCACCGTGACGCGCTGAACAAGTTAGTTCTTTTTCAGCAGTCGCAGGGGCCGTCACGGAGAGTAACCAGCCACCGTCCGCGTCTTGATTCTTGGTGTTTGGTTGTATTGTGTATTTCAGTAGCGAATCCAGCGGAGCCAGGTCACAGAGAGAAAGCAGCCACCGTCCGCGTCTTGATTCTTGGTGTTGAGTTTTATTGTGTATTTCAGGCCGGCCGTGGAAGAGTACGCCGCGATTCGTTAGGTGCACCAGCTTAGTAGAGTTAACAGCTGTGGCAAGTGGAGAACGCCGTCTTCAGCTGGCCGCTCATTTTCGCTTCGTTTGGGTAGGTCGCTGTCTCTATAGCTGTACGGTGGAGGGCCTGTATGAAAGGGGTTTTCCACGGATCGACGACTCTCTCTGGCGGCGAACACCTAGGCGCGCTTGGTGGCCTTCGCCAGAGGTGACGTTAAAAGTCCAGGTATGGAAAATACATTGAATGTTGTTGTGTTTGTTAGTGGTTTTATTTCAGAGAGACGGCCGCAAAGGAGCTTCGGATAAATAGGTCCATCGTTCGCTTCTGTCTGTATCCGCGGAGCGACCTGGGGGAGCCGGGGCTCGCGTTCCTGTGCTGAAGTCTTCTCGAGAGCGCGAGAGCAATAGCAAAGCGGCCGACTGCACGTTGATTTGAATCCGGGGGGCGGTCTAGCCACGATCAAATCATCCCAAAGCGGTCTCCCGTGGCGCAGCTCTCGTGCTCCTGGATCTGGACGCCAGCAGGGATATTTCGGGCTGCAGTAGGTCTCCACCACTCCTGGCGATCGAAACAGTCTGGCGATACCCGGTGTCCCGACCGTCCGACTGACATTATTGGGAAAACCTTGTCGTTTTCAGTCTTCGGGGGAAAAGCTTTATATGTTTCCGTCGGGAGGCGCAAAGGGGTCGCGTTCCTGGGCTGGAGTCTTCCCGAGAACGCGAGAGCACTAGCGAAGCGGCCGACTGCACGTTGATTTGAACCCGGGGGGCGGTCTAGCCACGATCAAATCATCCCAAAGCGGTCTCCCGTGGCGCAGCTCTCGTGCTCCTGGATCTGGACGACAGCAGGGATATTTCGGGCTGCAGTAGGTCTCCACCATTCCTGGCGATCGAAACAGTCTGGCGATACCCGGTATCCCGACCGTCTTGAAGGCACCGCCTGGAGGCTGTGTTTTCTTTTAACTTGATAGTGAGGACTTTCTTTATTTTGTCGAGGGGAAATTTCCATCTCCCTAGGGAGACACTTCCTCCGGTCGTAGAGAGTCTGTATGACTGCAACGCATGCTTGAGGGTCGGTAATTAATATTGCATGCCCGCTTAAACCGACCACCTGTCCGGTGCCTTGCTTTGGCGATCCTGGGACGCTTCTGCCCGCTTACAACCCGCGAGTTTACCACCCCTATTCGTGATACCGTCCGTATAACTCGCGAATATTTCAGTTTCTGCCTCTGGTCTCTAATAGATTAATTAGTTGTCAAATAAGTTAGTTTAAACGTGGGGTATACCGGGAGAATCCCTTGTGTAAATATTTCTTTGTATATATTTTGTAAATATTTCCCCACCAATACTTTTGTAAATAGATTATTTGTTTTATACGGTATTTCATTTAAAGCTTCCAAACCAATCCACCCCAACGTAATACGTAACATCCTGATCTCTAATACATAGGCCATAATTAAGGAGTCCTGAGGGACTTCGCCTGAGGACTTAGGTGAACCCTGTCTCCACTGAAGTTTACCCCGGGTCCGTGTAACTGTAAATAGCAACCGAGGACAGATATATAGTCCTGAGGGAGCGCAGCGTCTTCCTTTAAACCCACGCTGCTGGCGCCTGAGCAAATCCCGTAAAAAGCCGTACTGATAAGGTTATCCCGTGGGAACCTCCCCATATCAGGGAAAGATAACCTTATCCCGATTTGACCCCTTACAATATATATATATATATATATATATATATATATATATATATATATATATATATATATATATATATACATACATATATATATATATATATATATATATATATATATATATATATATATATATATATATATATATATGTGTGTGTGTGTGTGTGTGTGTGTGTGTGTGTGTGTGTGTGTGTGTGTTGATATAGTATTCTACCCTTATTATACTATGATTTTTATAATACTATATATATATATATATATATATATATATATATATATATATATATATATATATATATATATATATATATATATATATATATAATGCCACATACGATTGTGCGACAATGGAAATGTTATAATTGCGGTATTAACACCTTTTCTTAATTTTATATTACTGATTTGAATACTTTTGTTATTTTTAGATTGTATACAGTTAGTCTTATGGTGTATATAATGCATGTATATTGGATCACCCTGTATATATAATTATTATTTATTTTAAGGTGAGAATATGTTTAATCTGATTGTGGTTTATTTTATATGTATATAATATTTTAATTTGACTTTAATAACTTGCCCTCAATATCTATGCTCAGCTATGTACATTTTTGTGTTTGATTTTGTATAGAACCAAATCCCTGATTCTAAGTAGCAAGCAATTTGCTTACCGCAACGAAGAATGCCAAAATTCAAAGAATCAACCGTATTTCTGCGAAATCGATAATCCAATTACACTCCGCAACCAAAATCCATGTGAAATCAAATTCTCAATTTTCAAAACCCAATAGACAATTGTAAACAAGAAACAGTGAAAATTAACAAAAGCAGAGTCTCAAGATATGGAAGCAGTCAATATATAGTAATAGCGCCCAACGAGCCAGAGTAATGTGCGAGAAACAAGAAAGGATCAACATCATAAAGGGAACAAGATTAATAAGACCCCTAAATTAAATTGCCATCTACAAACAGGAAACAAAATTTATAAGACCACTACAACAACATCAGAAACCCAGCAAATATTTAGTTTGTCATAATTAAGGTCCCTTGAACAGGAAGCTCTCAAAATTCCCGAAAAACTACCTAATTAAAATTAGACAATATTCAGCTGCACGACATAACCAGATTCACAATCAACTCCAATCAATAAAGAGAAATATACCAGGCCGGATCAATATGCCAATATATCACCTGAGTATATGGACCATCTTATTAAATGTAGCTGTAATAATAGCCATCATAACAGCAAAAACAAAACTAGGGTTGGAAAAATAGAGGAAACCCAAAGAAGAAACTTCAAGAACCATCGAAACAGGATTTCCCATGAAAATCAGGAACGAACCTTCGTTCTTTAAAGGGGGAGGAGTTAAATGGGCCACCAATAATAATAGGCCATTGTGCAACATTGTAACCATCCAAGAACGCAGACATCATAGTCAACACAATCATATGAAGGCACCTTGAAATCAGCATAGTAGAGGACATCTTGGGAACAACGCAGTCAACCGAGTCAGCAGGGCTTAAGGTCACCTCTACGAAACAATGGAACCACTTTCGAGTGGATTTGTTATAAACAGGCAGCCCGCCTTCAGCGAGCTGTTCATTCATGTTTCTTAGTGTTACCTTGCACATTGCGTGCTATACTATTATATCACACTTATCTTGATATTTAATTATTTTAGTATTTGTATTTTATTGTCTTATGTATTAATTATGTAATCAATCAATTAATTGTTTAAAAAATCAATACGTCTTAACCGTAAAGTTAAGTCGCGTCCACAAGTTAATAAAACTCGACGTTTTGGCTCCTGTTGGGGAGCTGCTTTCGAGAGATTAACGAAATATGAACTCTAAAGCCTCAATTTGCCTAAAGCGATGGATCAGGATAGGTTGGGTTGTTGTAAGTCTATTACGGGGCATCAATCTGCCTGCTCCCCAAATTTCGCTGGAGATCGTCTCCAAGATGTCAGTGTGATGAACCTTAGACCTGAGAGAGATCTCAGATATTTATTTACTTTTTAGCCACGATAACGGGTGGGCTCCATACCTTGTTATTTATTTTTCTCTTAATCTTTACTATTTGTTTAATTTATAAATGGACACAGTTTCATGTAAATTTGCTTCCATAACACACTTGCTGCGTCAGACGTTTTTGAATTTTTAGCTAGTACTAATTGTAAAAAACTCAACTAGAGATATGTAGGTACTAAATCAGGATAAACTAATATTGCAACATATTTTATGTGCTGGAAGTGAAATGCTACAGGCTTGTGTATTGCATAAACATAATTTTCCCGTAAAGTTTCGATTACGTCGAATCTCGGCCAGAGTGGCTGTAATCAAATGGTTATGCTCGAAATTATGTTCGATAGTTCCAGATTTCCTAGTATTATTACAGGAAATTCTCTCCACTAATATTGTGCTACATTATGTGCCTTATGCACCATGTTATAGAGTGTGCGCGCTATTGTCTTCGAAGAAGTTAAGATAAAAAGAGAAACTAGAATAGGTTGTCAAATTGATGTTGCATACCTATCTATTCATTTACTTCTATTTTTTCGAAAATGTTGAAGAAATGAAACCAAAAAAATCGACACAGCAAGTGCGTTATGGTAGACAATTTTCATAGAAATGATGTACACAATTTTTTTTTACGAAAATTATATTTTATAATAAAATTAATATTTGTTTGTAATATTTAACAGATTTTGTTGAACACACAAATATTTTGGTTTTATGTCCTCCTGTGACCTCCAGTGGCACAAATTTTCTTTTTAATTTAATGCTTATAGCTTTGTTTCCTTTTATGAACCAGATGTAAGTTTTGGCACATTGTTGGATTTTTATAATATGAACCTATGAAATTTAGTTGCCAAAGCTTTACTACTTTCGGATATATGTACAAAAAGTTTGAAAACACAAAATTTGTCTGGAATAAACGTTTTGAAAACCACTTAGAAAAGGAAGCCGTCTGCTCAATTTCATCCAAATAGGCTTAGTACTTTTTGAGTTATCGATGTAAAACTTGACCAACCTAATCGTAATCGTTATTCTTCTTCTTAAGTTAGTTAAATCGCGTAGTTTAGTTTTGTACACGATACTTTTCATATATCCCCATAAGAAGAAGTCTAATACATCATAAGAGTAAGATCGGGTGATCGTGCTGGCAATTCTAACGATCCTCGCCTTTATATTCACCGATTTGCAATTAAGTCGAGGTACTACTAGACATCGATTTGGTAATGTGCTGGTGCTCTATCATGGTGGAACCATTTCACATTCGCTAGAACTTGTGGGTTTGCTCGATCAGGATATAAGTTTGCCGAAGGTGGCACGATATTATCTTGAAGCATTGTTAAATAATTACTTCCATTGAGATTGCCATCATTGGAAAGGGACCAATTACATGGTTACTATTACTATTCCTGTCCAAACATTAACCAAATATGTATGTTTTTTTAAGAAAGCAGGCATCAAATTTGGTTATCAGTATAACCTATATAGTAGAAACCATGTGCCATGTTTCATCAAAATAACTTTATTGTTTGAAAATGTACAAAATTTTCCGAAAGTAAACTTAAAGTGTTCCCGAAAAAGTAGGTTTCTTGGTCAACCTTATAGGTTAGTAGCAAATTGAGCTCCTCAAATTAGTATCATTTAATGAAAATTCGCTACCATAATGCACTTGCTGCGTCCCGAATTTCTTTTCTTACAAACATGCATTATATTTCGACGGAAAAGGCAAAAATGCAATAACATAAGGCGTGTTCGATTAAAAAAAAAAAGAAAATTTGTATCACCAACGACTTATGGGCCAACCTGTGATTGTAGAAATAGTTTTTTAAGATGTAGCTCAAGACTCCCTATAATTAATGTATAAAATTTTTTTCATATCTTGTATTATAATGGATATATTGAACTTTACTGATTTTTTTTTTGCGAAAATGACAAAAATTATATACCACTAACGATAAACACTATAGGTAAAACTACTGCCAAAGCATAAGAGAAAGGGTCTATTTAAAATGAATTTTGTGGAAATATTTTAGTAAAATGAAGGACAATGACGGTTGAAGCTAAAACTGCAGGGTTTGCAAAACATTCTTCTTAAGACATTTTCTTTCCATAGACCATATGAGTTCTAGGTGCTTTGCCTAAATGTTGACAATTTTGACGTTTTAAATCGCGACTTTGACGTTTTGAGAAAAACCCCAATTTATTTTTCTTTAAATGCCTATAACTTTTTCGTCTTATAACTTGTTGAGCTAAATTTTGGCACATAACTTACCTATAATGATATCAAATTTGGTTGCTCTGACTTTGTTATTTCCAGAGATATAATTTTTTTTCGAAAGAAAACACAAAATTTTCTGGGAAAACCAGGACTGATTTTTCTGGCAAAAGGAAGGTATTCACCAAATTTAGTCAAAATCTGCCCATTATTTTTTGAGTTATCAGTGTGATGAAGATCAGTGAGGAGAGGATTGCTAAAATTAATAAAGCAAAGAGGCCAAAGTCATAAATAAATACTAATTATAATAATGGTTAAATGTTTATCAGTAACGCCACTGTGATATTTCATCACGTAAACTAAAATATTTGTCAAAATGTTTAAAATATAGTGACGAATCTATTTTGTCAAATTATTTTACAGTAAATTTTGTAGGGTTAGCGGTTGTGTTAGATTTTAATACCGGTTATTATTGCAAACCGATTGCTTGGTAAATTCGATAATTAAAACAATTTGATTGTGGACATATCATATCACTTATGTTTATGTATTATATCAATTTATACATATTGATACGTTAAATAGTGTATGTTAATCCTGTTCTAAAATTTAATTCGTCGCATTGCAATTTGCAAATTTGCAAGATTAATTATAAAAAATCTCGGGACGCAGCAAGTGCGTTATGGTAGTGAATTTTCATAAAAATGTTTTTTTGCAAATATGTGTGTTTTCTTTTTAAGAAAGCAGACATCAATTTTGGTTACCAGTATAACCTATATAGAAAAAGCAGGCATCAAATTTGATTACCAGTATAACATATATAGTAAAAACAATGTGCCATGTTTCATCAAAATAACTTGATTGTTTGAAAACGTACAGAAATTTCCAAAAGTTAACCAAAAGTGTTACTGAAAAAATCCGTTTCGTGGTCAACCTTATAGGTTAATAGCAAATTGAGCTTTTCAAATATGAAGCATTTAATCAAAATTCGCAACTACAACGCACTTGCTGCCTCCAGAATTTCTTAACTTACAAACATGCATTATATTTCGATGGAAAATGCAAAAAAATAAGGCGTTTTCAACAAAAAAAAATTATTTGTATCACCAACGACTTATGGGCCACCCTGTGATTGTCGCAATAATTTTTTAAGATGTAGCTCAAAACACCGTATAATTAATGTATACAATATTTTTTCATATCTTGTATAATAACGAATAGGTATATTGAGCTTTATTGATTTTTTACGAAAATTCGACAAAAATTATATACCATTAAACAATAAACTCTATAGCTAAGGCTACTGCCAAGCATCAGAGAAAGGGTCTATTAGAAATGAATTTTCTGGAAATATTTTAGTAAAATGAAGGACAATGACGGTTGAAACTAAGAGTTCGGTGGATGTAAAACATTCTTCTTGAGACATTTTCTTTCCATAGCCCGTATTAGATTCAAGTTATTTGCCTAAATGTTGCGAATTTTGACGTTTTCAATTGTCACTTTGACGTTTTGAGGAAACCCCCAATTTATTTTTCTTTAAATGCCCATAACTTTTTTGTCTTTTGACCTACAGAGCTAAATTTTGGTAGGTGGCACACCTATAACGATATAAACCAGCTTACCAAATTTGGTTGCCCTTACTTTGTTAATTTTGGAGATATAAATATTTTGCGAAAGAAAACCCAAATTTTTCCAGGAAAACCTTGGCGGATTTTCCTGGCTTAAAAATTATCCAAGCGACTTGCGAAAGGAATGTACTCACCAATTTTGACGTTTAAAATCGCAATTTTGACGTTTTGAGGAAAATCCAAATTTATTTTTCTTTGAATGCCTGTAACTTTTTTATCCTTTAACCTACGAAGCTAAATTTTGGTAGGTGACTTGCCTATAATGATATAAATCCGCATATGGAATTTGGTTGCCCTTACTTTGTTAATTCCGGAGATATAATTTTTTTTCGAAAGAAAACACAAAATTTTCCGGGAAAACCTGGACCGATTTTCCTGGCTAACGAACTTATCCAAGCCATTTACAAAAGGAATTTATTCACCAAATTTAATCAAAATCGGCCCATTATTTTTTGAGTTATCGGTGTGATACATATATATATATATATATATATATATATATATATATATATATATATATATATATATATATATATATATATATATATATATATATATATATATATATATATATATATATATATATATATATATATATATATATATATATATATAAACATATAAAAATTTAAACCGACTCCGGATATGTGTTCTGGGGGGCCTAATTAGCGCTCATTTGAAGAAATTTTTTCAAAATTCAAAAGTCGGGATCTCCTCATTAGTGAATTTTTTTAAAGAAAATTCACTAAAAGAATTCTTTTAATTAATCTAGTTAATAGGTTAAGGTTAAATCAGTTTTCCAAAAAGTCTGGACGCAGCAAGTGCGTTTTGGTATCGAATTTTTATAAAAATATTTTTAATGTCAAATATTTATTTATTTATTTATTTATTTATTTATCTATTTATTTATTAGGATAATACAAAGACTATAGCCTATATTGTAATACAAAAAGTGCAACATTCAATATCCAAAACGTGTATAATAAATGGAAAGTTCAATTTTGAGATGAACTTGCAATCTTCTGTTGAATATACCGATATTTAAGGAAGCGACGATACTTTCAGGCAAACTGTTCCACATACCAAATGCACGATCTGAAACTAAATTGAGTCTGTTTGTGTTTAAGGGCAAAGCCCTTTTTCCTTGTATAGTACAGAAATGCCGTGTTAAAAATCCTGTTATAGTTAGTATAACTTCCTGGGCTTCGGATGTTCACTGCAGGTGATTTCTTTGCCTCCGTGGCTATTTTGGTTGTTTCCCTCGGATTGAGGGTCTTCCAAATGTTGCTGCAAATGTGCACTGGTTGCCTGTTGTGACTCCGTGTATTTTTGCATCTTCATCCAGAGTGTTCCCATCTTCACCTGGCTATACCGTACTGATGATGGCTAATAAGTTTGAAACACGTGTATACGGTTGTCTCCTTGCGGCTTTGCCCTTAACGCTTTTTCCTTGTATAGTACAGAAATGCCGTGTTAAAAATCCTGTTTTATATATATATATATATATATATATATATATATATATATATATATATATATATATATATATATATATCTAAATTTGGTACGCGGATTTACATCTTTATGGGTAAGTCACCTACCAAAATTCTCTGTATGTCAAAAGAGAAAAAAGTTATAGGCATTTAAAGAAAAATAATTTTCAGTTTTCCCCAAAACGTCAAAGTTGCGATTTAAAACGTCAAAATTGGCAACATTTAGGCAAAGAACTTAAATCTAATACGGGCTATGGAAAGAAAATGTCTCAAGAAGAATGTTTTACAAACCCTGAAGTCTTAGTTTCAACCGTCATTGTCCTTCATTTTACTAAAATCTTTCCATAAAATTCATTTCAAATAGACCCTTTCTCTGATGCTTGGCAGTAGCCTTAGTTATAAGTGTATCGTTTAATGGTATATAACTTGTCGAATTTTCGTAAAAAATCAATAAAACTCAATATATCCCTTATTATACAAGATATGAAAAAAATTGTATACATTAATTATAGGGTGTCTTGAGCCACATCTTAAAAAAAAATTCTACAATCACAGGATGGCCGACAAGTCGTTGATGATACAAATTTTCTTTTTTTTTAAATCAAATATGCCTTGTTATTGCATTTTGGCATTTTCCATCGAAATATAATGAATGTTTGTAAGAAAAGAAATTCTGGACGCAGCAAGTGCGTTATGGTAGCGAATTTTGATCAAATGGTTCCTATTTTATTAGCTAAATTTGCAATTAACCTATAAGGTTGACCAAGAAGCGAGTTTTTTTAGGAACACTTTAAGTTTACTTTCGGAAATTTTTGTACATTTTGAAACAGTAAAGTTATTTTGATGAAACATGGCACATTGTTTTTATTATATAGGTTATACTGGTCACCAAATTTGATGCCTGCTTTTTTAAAAGAACACACATATTTCCTATTAAAAATATTTTTATGAAAATTCACGACCATAACGCACTTGCTGCGTCCAGAGTTTTTTTGTTTGTTTTACTTTGGCATTTGGAGAAACAATAGTGCACAGATTTCATACGCTCTGAAAAAATCTCATTTTTGTTTAGTTCTTTGTCACCTCTGAGTCTAAAATTATAGCTTTCAGCGGAAATTTTATTATTGTTCATATTGAATTTTTATTAAGACAATTCACATATAGAGAAGGGGTTTTTAAAAAGCCTTTTTAAGCTGTTGGAGAAAGCCCGTTTGGCTAGGTTGACGAAAACGAAATCATCAGGCGATTAATAAGGAAAAATAACTGCGATGTTTATAGTTTGGAAGATAATTTACTTTTATAAATATGGATTAAGTTTCTTTCTGGAAAGCTTTTGTAACTTTAATGAAATTTGTAATATAAGTTACTCTTACGGAGACTTCTAGTATCTATAGAGATGGCAAAATTTAATTTTCTAGCTTCATAGAAAATTGAGTTTTGTGCATTTTTCCCAAAAGGAGTTAGAACACAAGATTATTTTGAAAATAGGGGGATATCGATTCGAACACTTTCGAAAGAATTCTTCAAATATGCGCGTGCAAGGACCACGAAAATCGATTTTCAAGGCCTGTGTAAGTTTAAGATATTCATTCTGGTAATATTCCGTATTATAATACTATAAAATTCCTATGAAACTTCACTGCTATAACGCACTTGCTGCATCTCGAATTGACATCGTCCAAAAAGGATACTGAAATGGCTTTTGCCTCCTTTTTCATTATCAAGGATGAAATGCGATTAGTTAATAATTTTTTAGTGTGTTGTAGCGAAGTTTGTCACTGAGATAAATGTCTTTTTACTGTTAATTTTTGCAATAAATTTTAAAGCCATGGCATTTTTAAATAGAAAATGAACAGTTTTTAATGAGTGCTCACAAGCCCCCACTTTATATTTAAAAATTTGTGGGTTGCAACTGTATTTCGAAGGGGGTTGAATGTAGGGCTAATAAGTACACCTGGAGGACCCAAATCACCACAACACATGTTTTTATAGACTTGCTGATTGTTTCACGAACAAAGTTAGTGTCACCAGAGGGTAGGTAGGTAGGGGTGAAGTTTTCACGTTGCAGGATGTCATTTTTTAATCTAAAATTGACGTGTTTTGGGACTTTTTTAAGAAACATTCACAATACTTGGGATACTGAATTTATTCCATTTGACTGTTGGATAAATAACTGCATAATAAAAATAAACAAAAAATAAATGATGAACACTCTAAATATAAGTATAAAACATATAATAAAATACAAAATATACAATTCATGGCACAAAAGACACAATAAGGAGTTACAAGCAATAAAAGTATAAATTACAACCATCTAACACAATGCCCAAAAACATAATATAAAAACAAAAGAGTGTAATTTCAAAGAAACCTGTAAAGCATTAAAACAAAATCTACAAGAATAGATTTGAAAATAAAGAATACATCTAAAATTATACCCGTTTTCAATCACGGATTTTTTGGGAGCCACTTTATATATTTATCCAAACATTTCTAATTGACTGTTTGGTTCTATTCAGAGGCTCCTTCTATCAATCGATTTATGTATCTGTTTCCTATGTATGCGCGGAATGTAATTCGTAAGTTCTCTCTTAAATTTGAGTGCAGCAGCATAGCCTCTCATCTCAAGTGGTACCGTATTATACAGCCTAGGTGCCGGATAATCATAGCCACGTTGACCCACAGCTCTCTGCGTAAAGAGGGTTTTAAAATCTGTCACTTTTTGTTTGGTTTCGTAGCCGTGTTCTGCATTCCCCCTGATGGACATTCACCGCAAAATAGTACAGCTGCCTAGGATCTACAATTTCAGCTTCCATATACAAACTATCACTCCGATAAGTTTGTTCTCTGCTTAGCATCCGTTATACAAATCTGTTTGCATAAATTCTATCTTTTTTAGATGCGCATACTGTATGGTACCTTATGCTAAAATGCCATATGTAAGATGACTTTCTATTAGTGAATATTAAATGACCTTTTCATTTCACGAATGCATAAATAAGAACTTAAATCTCGAAACGTGTAGAGTGTCCTTCAAACGTTATCAACTATAAAATGTGCATGCCTGTATCATCTCAAGCCAAGATCCATTATTACCCCCCCCCCCCCTTATAATATATATATATATATATATATATATATATATATATATATATATATATATATATATATATATATACAGGGTGATTCATCTACATGATTCATTATAGATTTATAGGGAGAAAGAAGAGACATTGATCTTGACATTTTAGTTGAAACTATAATACGATGCGATTTATTTTTCTATATTATTTTCAATGCGCTGCAACTTCCGGCTGAACCGGAAGTGACAGTTGCGCCGCAACTTCTGGTTGAACCCAAAGTGACATAAACTTTTTTTTGAACGGGACCATAAAAATATCATTGCATTTTCAAACTTTACGTAAAATTTTGAAGCTGTTGCATTTTGAATCCTTTTTCTATTTTTATTTTTTTTAAGATACCTATTTAATTTTCTCAAACAATTTTGGCAGATGTAGTGACTAATCAAAATGTCATTATTACCAACAATTGTAACGGTGAAATGTTTGTTTGTAGTAAATACGTTACAAGGTGTCGGTATTTCCGTTCACTTTTTTTGTCACTTTAAATGCCAATAGCTGTCTGCTAAATCGAACGACCATAATATTGTTACACCATTCGACGTGAAATTTTATTCTCTATTGATGTGTTATAGCATAGTCTTTAGCTAAAATAAATATTTATAGAGATCTTACAAAAAATATGAAAAATCTCTTATTCGACTCCTGTGTATTCTCGCAAGTGTGCTTTGGATGGTTCTAAATTTCATATTTGAAAAATACTCTAAATGTAAACTGACAGATAGTTAATTTTCTAATCATGGCTGATAATAATGCTTACGCTAATTGTGATATTCTTAATATGTTATGGTTTTAAATTTCATATTTGACAAATGCTGTAAATGTAAACTGACAGATAATTAATTGTCTTATTATGACTAATAATAACACTTACTCTATTTGTGACATTTTCAATATGTTTAATACATATGGTGAGTGTGGAAAAATTTTGGAAAGAACGGTGAGAGCTTTTCATGAGAGGTATCCTCATTTAACTCCTCTCACCAAACTCAAGTTTCGAACGATAGAGAAGACATTTATTAATCACAGCAAGGTTAAAGTAAAGAGAAACAGGCAGGCAACATTTTACTGGAGAATAAAATTCCACGTCAAATGGTGTAAAAACATTATGGTCATTCGATTTGAAATAAGAAAGTTATTGGCATTTAAAGTGACAAAAAGGAAATACCAGGCACCCTGTATAGCATTTTAGAATACTATGAATAGCTTTTGATAGGACACTCCTTTGTTAACGTATTTACCAAGAACAAACTTTTTAACCTTACAAATATTGATAATAATGACATTTTAGTTAGTCCAAAATTTTTTTAACAGGTAAATATCTCAAAAATAATTAAAAATAAAAAAACAATTCAAAATGCAGCACCTTCAGAAGTTTACGTAAAATTTAAAAATGCAATAATATTTATAGGATTCTGTTTGGAAAAAAGTTAAGGTCACTTCTGGTTCAACTGAAAATTCCAGCGCATTGAAAATATTATATAAAAATAGATCGCATCGTGCTATAGCTGCAACCAAAGTGTCAGATTGTTGTCTCTTCTATTTACCTACAAACCTATAATGAATCACATTGTATATGTTCAGGGTTACAACTTTTTCATTGGCCACCAGAGCTATCTACCTTATTATCAAAGACATGACTTTAAATTAGCAAATATATGCAGGAAATTGAGGTCGTTTGAGACCTGCTTTCAAATACGGAAAACTTCAAATGGTTCCAAATGGAGTTATACGTAAAACAAAAAATCACTATTTTCTTGAATACTTCATATTTCGGTCATTTCCGTCCATTTTTTTTCCAACGAGAAGGTTTTCCCCTTAAAAAAACACGCGAAATTGTTAGGTTTATTTCACAGTGTCATATCAGTTACGCCCAGACAATCGTCTACTTTTTTCTTATGGACGCCATATTGAATTTTCACGATTAAAAAGGGAAAAACAAAAATGTTACTCATCTTAAACTAATATGACAATTGACGTTCCAATACCAATTTGAAATTTTGCGGGAATCGAGACGAGACTTTAATTTACTATTTTTTAATTTAAACAGACGCCTTAACAATGAAATATCGTAGGGTTATCAATTTTTTTCACAGATGCATAGATTCACACAGAAATGCTTCAATTTCTTTGTATCTCCCAAGGCTCTGTAGAAATATGGATGAAAAATGGTGGCTACGCATATATGGCCAGTCTGTCTTTATATAGCTACTGTTTGTAGACTAGGAGAAAAACTTCTGGAAAGCCTTGACCAATCGATAAAATATGGAAGTTACAATAAAATGAAAAAAGCCATAGCTGCGATGACAAGGCGATATCGCCCTTAGAAAATGCTAATGACTCATTCGGTAGCTGTGTATACATCTACTTCTTGGAAACTATTAATAATCAAGAATCGGCCCCAGCCAGCTTGAAACAGCAAATTTGCTAGAACCAAAGAAACGTCAAAATTAGCTGTTGTCAGTGAATTATTGAACTCATGGGCTCCCAAAAGTTTTCTATACATATTTCAAATTGTATAAATATCACAAAACAAGCCTTGCCTTCTTTGAGTAACGCTGCATAATACAATTGCTATAAGAGGTATGATTTGATGAAGATGAAATAATATATTAATAAAAGTAGCATAAAAAAACAAGAGGCTGTTTGTATTGACAGCTTGAAACTTAACATTAACTTTTTTGATGGAGCAGTGTTGAGCTAATGCGCTTATTAATGATTTTGTCACCTTCTTTTACATTATAGTCCCTCCCCTCTTTGTTATCAAGGCTGACAACTTCGAACTTTACCAAGGATATTTAAATTCCGCAGACGACATTAACTTTACAAATAATATATAGGACGCATATTACAGAAATAAAATATTTTGGTTTGAAAGAAGCGCTGAAGGTTTGCATAGAACACATAATCAGGATTAGCTATCTCGTGATTCGAAGACACGTCTTATGTAATACCAAGGGCACCATGTTATTTTTAGCGAAATTTCATTAATCCAGCTTCTGGTTTTTTTTTGGCCTGCAATTTCTTTCACTATTATATTATTAATAAATGCTAAGTGAATAGTTTTTCGTAACTTTTTTAAGTGAATTTCTTTTAAAAAAATTCACTAATGAGGAGATTGCGACTTTTGAATTTTGAAAAAATTTCTTCAAATGAGCCCCTTAAACACATACCAGGGGTTAGTTCTTATATAGATATATATATAGTTGAGTGTACATATACAGAAAAATACACCTTATACTGAGGGAAAATAGGTATATTTTCAACCTGCAATATTTATTATTATATTCTAAAAGAATAGGTCAATTAAATGAGGCATACTTATAGTTAAAAGAAGTTATTATTCATTAATTTACAATGCAAAGTAGTCTACTTGTTAATAACCAAAATAGGAATACCGACATATATGTTTAGTTAAATGAGTTTAAGATTTCCAAATTAATAAAAAATTAAAACAGTCTGTACGCAGTAAGTGCGTTGTGGAAGTGAACTTTCATAAAAATGTTTTTAATAGCAATGATGTCTCTCTAATGCAAGCAGGCATCAATCTTGTTAAGGGTATAACCTATATAGTAGAAACAATGTATCATATTTTATCAAAATCAGTGATTGTTTAAAAATGTACAATCAGTTTCCGAACATAAACTTGAAATATTTCCGAGAAAACTGGTTTCCTAGCCAACATACCTTAGTTTAATAGCAAATTGAGTTGTTGAAATTTGAAGGATTTAATGAAAATTCGCTACCAAAATGCACTTTCTGCGTCTCGATTGTTTCTTCCAAACATGCATCATATTTCGATGAAAAATGCAAAAATGCAATAATATAAGGGTGTTCGAAAAAAAAACAATTGTATGGATCAACAACGACTTATGGACTACACTGTGATTGTCAAAATATTTTTATAATATGCAGCTTAAGACACTATAATTAACGTATTTAATTTTTTCTCGTATCTTGTATAATAACAATTATATTGAACTTGAAATGCGTCAGCTTGTATATTATATGCAAACAGATAAAAACGGAAAGTAAACCCGGATATGGATTCTAGGCGGCCTAGTTTGAGCACATTTGAAGAAGTCTTTTTAAAATTGAAAGGTCGTGGTCTCATCATTAACAATTTTTTTCTACGAAAATTAGCTAATAATTATAGACCGTTAAACCATGAACTTAACTAAACCAACAGCCAAAGCATCAACTGAACTAAACATACAGCCAAAGCATCAGAGAAAGGGTCTATTTGACATGAATTTTCTGTAAATATTTTAGTAAAATAAAGGACAATGGAGGTTGAGGCTGAAACTTAAGGGTTTACAGAACACTCTTCTTCCGATATTTTCTTTACATAATCCGTATTTGTTTCAGGTTCTTTGCCTAAATGTTGCAAATTTTGACGTTTCAAATCGAGACTTTGACGTTGTGAGGAAAACCCAAAATATATTTTTTTAAATGCCGGATATGGGTTTTAGGGATCCTAGTTTGCGCTCATTTGAAGAATTTTTTTAAAATTTTAAAGTCAGGGTCTTCTAATTAGTGAATTTTTTCAAGAACATTCACTAAAAAGAAAACAGAATATTTTTAGCCTTAGCATACTTTTTAGCTTGTGGTGCTGTAACTGTTTGTGTTTTATTGTAACTCTCTTAGTTTTAGCTTGAATATTAGTTAGCTTTTTACTGTGTGACTTACGATTTTAACCTTTGACGTTTTCTGTAGAGAGTTTCTCACCACCATTGTGCTCTAACCTGCACAATTGCCTACCAGAGAAACTAATGTTTTTCTGACAGACCTTTTTTGTTGTTATTATAGATTTATCCCCTGAAGATGACCTCTTAGAGTGTCGAAACGCGTCGGAAAGTATTTTTTAAATAAATTTGTTGTCTGGAGAGAAGCCTTTCATTCAATGTTTAGAAAACAGATTACCTTGAAATATATACCTCATCTTTTATAGTATCAAATGACAGGGAAACAGCCAAGTAAATACATAGCCAGGTCATGGAAAAGTAAATTCAGCTGTTGAACACCTGGAAAAATATAATAACAATCACAATTCATTACATAATAATATAAAGGTTAAACATATAAAAAAATAGAAAAATGTACAAAATAATTCGTTAACTAAATATATAGTCAAAGAAATAACCAACAGTCATAAATAAAACACGTGTATGAATAGTCGATAGCAAAAATTAACTGAGTTCTAACTGGTGTATTCAAAGTTAAACAGGACCCTAAGGCTAAATCAGTGAAATGAGATTAAAGAGTATGGCATTAGGACAATCTACGCCTAACATAAAGTGAATGCAATTTCGTGTAATAAATTTGGTTAAAAAAGCAATTGCATACCTAGGTATAGGTGTAGCTTAAGCGTTTCAAGAATGTTTATTAAAACAATTTTTTTAGGTTGTAAAAAATGGTTGTTTCATTGAATTTAAATAAGAGGTTGTATTGTAATTTTGAAAAAAGTATTTATGCGATTGTAAATAAATTCACTGATTTTTTTGCTAGGTTAAGAATATAGAGCAAGATATTGAAAATAAAATTATACAATACTATGTGTGTGTGTGTGTTGTCTTGTTTCATGGCTGCGGTCGTCAGATCATTCGCATATTTTTTATTCATTACTAAGTTTAAGAAAGTACAATATATCAAAATTTTAAACTTACCGCTTGACAACTACAAAATTTGATTGATATCAACTGGGTTCATAAAATTGAAAATTACATTTGTCAGGAAGTAACTTCTTTTGGATTAAGTTTGTAAATCAGCAATGTCATGGGTTGATATATCCATAAAACAGGGCATCGATATCAAATAACTCTCGAACTGATGACACTTCTAAAGGAACAACTAAATCACACATTCCGGAAGGAACTTAGCTTGTTAATGAACGACGTTTATTGGTTGATAACCTGAAACCGAGAAGATTCGTTTATAAAGTATCTCTTTTCTAGTTTCAACAGCAAAAGCAGTAGCATCATATTTAGATCGGTAGTATAAAAAATGCCGTAAATTCGTGTAAATTATTGTAAAACAAGTCCAGATAACCTAAAAACCAATAATAGTAATTACCTAAGAGTATTACAACACAGTGAATCTGTTTCAAATCAGAATTAAATTGTAAACAGTGAAAATAAATTGTACATGCGAACAACGCCGACGACTGAAGAGTTTGTGAACAGTGAATAATCATTATTTGTCTAAAGTGCTTATTTTCTTAGATACAAGAATTATATCTTAATATTTTGCTTTTTGCTGAATTATCTTAAAAAAATTCTGAGCACGAACTACGCCACCCAGAATACATTTCCGGGGTCAGTTTCAATTTATATATATATATATATATATATATATATATATATATATATATATATATATATATATATATATATATATATATATATATATATATATATTTGTATGTGTGTGTGTGTGTATCAAACCGATAACTCAAAAAAAATAATGGGCAGATTCAAATTTGGTGCGTATCTTCCTTTTGGAAGTGGTTGGGATAAGTTCGTTAGCCAGGAAAATCAGAACTGTTTGCCCGTAATATTTGGTGTTTCCTTTCGTAAAATTTTTATATCTAGAGAAATAACAAAATTATGGTAGCCAAATTTGGATCATAAAAAGTAAACTTTGTACCAAAACTTGGAATTTACAGTTGAAAGAAATAAAAGTTATAGGCATTTAAAAAACAATTTTGTGCTTTTGCCCTTAAAAAGTCTAAGCCGCGATTTGAAGCGTTCATATTGACAAAATTTAGACACAGAACCTGAAACTAATACGTGTTATGTAGAGAAAATGTGACAATAAGAGTGTTTTACAAACCCTTAAGTTTCAGCTTGAACCGTCATTGTCCTGAATTTTACTAAAATATTTCCAGAAAATTCATTTCAAATACACCTTTTCTCTGATACATTGACAGCAGTTTTAGTTATAGGGTTTATGGTTTAATAGTCTACAATTTTTAGCAAATTTTTGTAGAAAAAATTCGCTATTGAGGGGACCGCGACT
The DNA here is from genome assembly GCA_964006375.1 of Tillus elongatus. Lineage (NCBI taxonomy): Eukaryota > Metazoa > Arthropoda > Insecta > Coleoptera > Cleridae > Tillus > Tillus elongatus. The sequence goes on along the minus strand of OZ023269.1, from coordinate 95,312,181 downwards.
TTTGAGATTTGAAAGATTTCTTTAAATGTACGCGAACGAAGCTACCTAGAACCCATATCCAGGGTTATTTTTGGTTTTATTGTTCTCATATATACAGGGTGACGCATTTCTACGTTAAAGCTCAATATATCCGTTAATTTACAAGATACGAGAAAAAATTGTATACGTTAATTATAGGGTGTTTTGAGCTGTATTTTATAAATGTATTTTAACCATAACAGGTTGCACTTAAGTCGTTGATGATACAAATTTCCTTTTTTTTTTCGAACACCCCCTATGGTATTGAATTTTTGCATTTCTCATTGAATTGTAATCATGTTTGTAGGGAAAAAATTGATAACGTTCATCGTTTTTTAGTTATTTCAATTGTTTTGCAACTTTTCACATTTTTGACACATATAACAAATTATGATAAGGCGTCGTTACCAATAGATAGCATAGTCCAATGAAAACGACGCATTCAAAGAGGTTTTCGTTTATATTATTCGTCAAAAAATCGAAATGCGGTATACAGACTGCTCTCAAATAGTGACTGAATTTGAAAATATTCAAACTCCTGTGACTCAATTTTTACAAATGGCTCGACCTGTATTTTGTGTTTCAGACGCGAAAGGCATTCCCTCTGCTTCAAGTTTTGTATAACACGTCCTATACATACAGACTCTAGTTTTGGAAATATGTACTTTTAGAATCGCATACCATGATTCGATCAGATTATGTGATTATTTGTATTTTCGAAGAGAAATATAAAAATATTCAAATTAACTTTGGTACAAAAAGGTTAAAAATAATGAATTTGATAGGATTATCAAACGTTTAAAATTTCATAATATATAAGTACTTAATAAATTATTTTCACAAATGTCAAATGAAATTTTAAAGTGGCAGACTTAAGTAATGTTCTTTTTGGCATTAAACTATGAGTATTTTTCCACTTAAATTTTTCTTTACTTCCACTGGTCCCAATTTGTGTGAAAAGTTAAAAAAAAATTATATTTCCCTTTTTTTTTCAATCTCAATTACAGAATTTTATGTATTCTTTCAGCATTTTTTTGTAAACACTAGTTTTTGCAGAAATTTTCAGTGTTTCCGTAGAAATCATTGTAAAATTTTTGTGAAGTTTCGGTAATTATTAATAAATGTTTAATAAGTTATTGTAAAAGTAATGTTTTCGGATTTTGTAAAAAAAAAATGTTATCAAATTTTCATGCAAAATTTTTGTGGGTAGTTTCGTCGTAAAGATTTTTGTTAATAATTGTATCTTGATAGGTGGGTAAACAGCTTGAAGAGGTTCGTTGCCCAGAAAATCCGGCCAGTTTTTTCAGTAATTTTAAGTTCATTTTTGGAAAATGTTGTACTTTTTGAAAACAATAAAGTTATTTTGATGACGTTTCTACCATATCGGTTACACTGGTAACCAAATTCAATACCTGCTTTCAATTTAAAAAAAAACATTTGCAATTAAAACATGTTTATAAAAATTTACTACCATAACCCTTCTTGCGGGGTCGACACTTTTTATAATATAAGGCAACGATTTTTTTTTCTTTTTGAGAAAAATTCTATATATTAGACGTTGATCTTACGGTGACAGAATAAGAGGTTTTGGTAACTGCGTTATTGTCATTCTATCAAAAACTATGATATTTTGATTTCGTTCCATGACGTACTTGAAATTATTCCTCTTTCTCCAGTTCTTCACTAGCTTCAATTACATATATTGGTATTGTGTTTTTCGCCACGGTACCAATAGCCTTTATATTTCTATCTGTGAGTACCAGATGCAAATTCCACGGTGTGAATAATTTGACAAAGTATAAGTTAAATTGATAATGGCCTTTTTGCTTAAATAATTCTATCGACAAATAACAAAATACACTAGCACCTAAGCCTGAGTCTTTGCATCTTTTGTCCAGTTTTGTACTGAAAACGTGATATGGTTCAAAACATCCTACGTAACTTGATCTACTAGTACCCATCTAGAACTTACAGTCCGGTCTTATGGGATTACCCTTAATAAACTGCTTCGAGCCATGCCTACCGAAGTAGAGTACCATCGACTTATATTCGCTATGATGTGCACCTTCACTATATTTTAAATTATATAGATGATTTATTTTTAATTAGTCAAAGTTTACCAGGCAAAATACCAATCAGATTATAGAGTACGCTGTATGGTATGCACACATAAATAGATAAAGGTAGTTTTAAGGTGTTTAGATAAAAATTAAGACAAAACAATACTTGTTCACGTTGTTTGTATGAAAATCAGCAGCCAGTATACTCCTTAATTAAATCAAAAGGTGCTAATTAATCAAAATTAATTAGAACAGTTGAAAAGAATTTCTACAAATTGAAAACACATTTTAGTCAATAAAATAACAAGTTTAATTAGACCCGCTGGCGTATTTGGTGGATGAAATATACTTACAAAAACTCATTTACATATTCTTAAAACTATTTACGTAAGACAGAAAATTCCGAAGCTTCGGAGTTACTTGACTTTACCATTAATTTGTTTACGTAGATTGATTTCAAACAAAGATAAACTACGATAGCCATTTGTGAAGGTTAATGGTAGTTATTTTCAAGCTATATTTTTAATTGAATCTAGAGAAAAAGTTTATAACAACTCGATACCAGGTTAAATTATCTCAAGTTGAAACCAATTGCCTTACCGAGGAGCAGGGGCCACATTTTTTCTATTCACCAATTTTGTTTATATAGCGATATTAAAACTAAATCCTAACTGAAATTTGTAGAATTAAAGATTATAAGTTCATTATAATATACAAAAAATTAACAGCACATCAAAACAATCTATTTAGTCTGATCTACTGTCTCGAACTGCAATTAAAGCGTCCACTTTCAAAAGAAAGAAACCAGCGTGAACATTAGCTCTACAGTGAGAGCGATGAACCACTTACAGTCGAACGTAACGTCCAGGGCCTTTGGTTATCGGACCCACGTTAGATAGAGACCGTAGGGTAGATGTCGGGTTCCTTACTTTCTCCCGAAAACTTTAGTTAGTGGTGAAAAGGTAGAAGTTAGGCTGCTAATTGTGTCCTAACACCTAAGCGGAATCAAAGTAATGATCGCGAGATAGAAATGAGCTTACTCCAGATTACCTTGTATAGGTTTTTTCAGGTAGATTACTTTCGTCGGGCATTACTAACACCACTATAGAGCCTTGTGGGTTGAATGCTCTTGCACAATTTCTGTGTCAATTCTCTCCTCGCACTCCCCCTACATACACGTCGCGCTTCTAGAATGGATAACGCTATTGTTTACAATTATATGCGAGCGCTTATCGCTAGCAATTTTTAGATATGATGTTTTAGACGGCGTTTTTTGTCAACATTTCTCTATGCGGATTCTGAGAATACCGTATATATCTCCGGGTTTCTATTTTGCTTTACGATTTAACTTTTAATCGATATACTTTTCGCTGTCAAGCTCAATTCTTATAATAGCGATATTTCCTTTAAAAATATTAACCCTTCTCGAATAACTTCTACACTTAAATTTTGTGAGTGTCAAAGATATTAAGAGGAACAAGTGAGATGAACTTATTGTGCAAAATACCTAATAATAGGCCAACTTTTGCAAATATGACTATGAAAGAAACAGCGTAGACTCACAATTAAATTTTATAACCCCCCCAACATCAATTGACTTATTATATTGTTTCAACAACAATTCGATACCTCTAAAAAAGGATCTCGAAAAATGTGCCCAAACTGCAGCTTTCGCCTCTTCGTCGTTACTAAAGTGGCACCCGAAAGCTCCTTTCTCAAATTTCCAAATAGTGGTAGTCACTGGGGTCCATATCTGGACTATACGGAACGTGATCAATTTGTTAGATTTTGGTACTTACCTCGTATATGTCAACTAATAGTATTCCAGCATTTTAAATTATATGCAAAAATACATCTTGAAATTTCATATAAAGAAAGTTCAAAGACGTGAAGAGTCAGAAGATGTCACAATTTATACATTTAAATTAAAACAAAATGAGCCTTCTATGTATTTATTAAATGACGCAGTCCATTAAAAATGTAAGCTTTGGTCTATTAGACATATTTTCACACAAATATATTTTTATCCACCTTCCGCGTCATAGCGTGGAGCGCCGTCTCCGTCGATTTCCCCCGCTGGTACGCGTGCTGACCTTTGTGGAAGGGATGATCCTTGAGGATCCCTCCCAACATAAACCTTTCTACTAACATTTCCAATGCCTTGAGTAGGAAGGGTGTTAGGCTGATTAGCCTGTACGCCTTGGCCAGCGTGTAGTCCTCCCTTCCCCGTTTGGGAATGAAGGCCCCCCAATCCGGCGCCAGGCCTTTGGCACGTAGCCCCCCGCAAGGCTGGCCCGAAAAACCTCCCTTATGTTGGGAAGCAGTATATCCAGGCTCCTCTGGAGCAGGGCCGGAAAAATTCCATCACAGCCTGCGGATTTGAATGAGACGAACTCGCTCACCGCCCAGGTTATAGAGCCATCTGTGGACCCCCCCCCGCGCCAGCTGCCAGTCCGCATTCGAGACTGTCCACCAGCCCGGCTCGGCAGCCTCCGTGACGGCTCCACAGCACTCAAGGTGAACTTCGACGAGATGACGCAGGGTCTCCTCACCGGTGCCTGTCCAGCTCCCGTCCAGTTTCCTAAAAGATCCTACATTGCTACCTAATTCCTGTTTGGGTACTCTTACCAGCCTGGCTGCGTCCGGCAGGGAATTGACCTCCCCGCAGTATGCGCGCCAACCAGCTCGCTTACTCCGGCGTAATTCCTTCTTAAACTCCCTTCTGACAGTCCTAAACTCGTCCCAGGCCGCTTCACCCGATTCTCGGACGGCTCGGTTTAAGGGCTTCCGAGTCCGCCCGCGTTGTACGGCGAGATCCTTGTTCCACCATCTAACTTTGATGGACGGTTCCCCCCTAAGTGGTGACGCGGCCTCGTAGGATGCCATTATTTTCTCTTCTAGGGCCTCGACCTCGCTATCTAATGCCTCTATAGAGAGTCTTCTCCCCTCTGGGCTCATTGGCGACCCACCTAGGCCTATTAGGTAGGCATCCCAGTCAGTCTTCCTTGGATTTCTCCTGGGGGGAGGACTCTCACGGTCCACATCCAATTCAAAGCTGGTCATACGATGATCAGACATTGATATGTGTTCCATCACCCTCCAGCTAGATTTATCCTCCGTTATTCCTCTGCTCGCTAACGTGATGTCGATCACCTCCTGCCGGATACGATTGACAAACGTCGGAGCCGTACCTCTGTTTAATACCTCTAGGTTCGTTGTAGCCAAATATTCTAATAGAGCCTCACCGCGTGAGTTGGTATTTGTGCTGCCCCACAATATGTGCTGCGAATAGGCATCGCAGCTTATAATTAGTTGTAACCCATGCTCCCTTGCGAAATCTACGATACGCACCAATTCCTCCGTCGGAGGCAGCCCCCGTCGATCGTAGGGAATATAAAGGCTGCACATCATAACCTTAAGCCAAGTATTACTCACCATATGCTCCAGGACAGCTGCTGAGCCGTCCCTGGACCCGAGCTGCGGCAGCAACATCACATCCAGGACCTTTGACTTCGCCACTAACTAGGATGTTGAAGCCGATTCCTCCAAGCCCTCTCACTTGCTTGCTATACACATAAGGCTCTTGGATTAACACAACGCCGCCTGGACCGCCTGCGAGGAGCTTTGCCAGCTCCCCAGTGGCATCCCGGCTATGCTGTAGGTTGATCTGACCCACCCGCAGTAGCCCCGCGAATTTAATTGCGACGCCGCCATGCGGAGATCTCCCCCGTCAGAGCCCGTCGTAGGCGACCGCACTCCATGTAGGAACTATGGTTACACTCAGAGTCACCAACTCGAAATACAGTCGCCAGCCTTGCCCGTCCAGCTCGCGAGCCACCCCGGGCCCCACAGAGAAGACCAGACGCCATGCCCCAGGTCCTCCTGCCGTCTCCAGGTGCTGCCACTGCCTAAGATTGAGCGAGCGGTTCTGGAGCGCAAGCATCCTGAAAACATCCTGTAAGTCCACCTCTTGACTTCTGAGCCAAAAGCCGATGCGGACCGGCCATGGGGCGCCCCCTGCCCTTACTGCGCTGAAGGCGATTTCCCCCACCGCCGTCCCGGACCAGCCGTTGAGAAGCCAACTCAGGGACTCGTCATCCTCGGCGGTCACCAAGAACCACCCTGGATCAACTATACCCGAGTTACGCAAGCGGAGCTGCAACGCCACGTCGAATACCGACATGGCGTCCAACATCCGCGCCACCAGACTGCTGCTTATTGGCTCCGCCTCTTCCGCCAGGACTACGCCATCCCCCCGGTTGGAAGTGATGACCACATGCATTTCTCTTCTTCCCGCGGACCTGACGTTCTCAAAGGGCCAGGGCCCGCCCCAGCGGCCGGGGTCGCGGCAACCCCCCCCCCCCCTCGCAGGAGTGGCGACACATTAGCCCCCCCCCTACGCTTCCTTCGCGACTCCTCGTCTTCGGTCCCTCCCATGGACAAGTCCATGGGCCCGGCCGGACTCGCAGCCAACGAAGTTCGCCCCTCCTCGCTCACCCCGGCAGCCGTGTCCCCGACGGAACCCTACGGTTCCACCCCGGACACCACGCCGGGAGAGCGGAGGAGCGTTTCCCGAGTTCCCTGCTGGAACTGCTTGGAGAGACAGGGATCTCTCTACCTTCTGCCTCCTGGCAGGTCTTTGGCATGTTACCATCTTTTGTAACTTGACTGTACATGGTTGCTAATTGGGTTTTGTGTGTGATAGTGTGCTTAAGGTTTGGTGAGCGTATAGATACGGGAGATCACCCCACCAAGGCCCGGCGCTTCCTCCATGATGAGACTTGACTCCGTTAAGAGCGGCTCTGCGGTCACGCCGTGGCGACCCGAAGCGTGCAGCTAACCCCCTGTTCCGGAGCTACCCGGTGCTGCTGACACGATAGAGCATTTTTCGAATGGATGATAGGGCAGCCCCTACGCCGGCCAAGGCAAGGGTGGGCTCCTGTATTGTCCAAACGGCGCCAGGTGTGCCGGACCTGGTTTGCACAGCACTGCCAATCCAGAGCAGTCTCCGCTCGGAGTCTCTCCTCGGAGTCCACGCCGTGGCCCGAGAAGCCCCCAACCCGATCTATGTGTGTCGTGTCTGTGTTTGTATGCGTGTTGTGGCGTGTGCGGGAAGGAGTGAGACTTTAGTAGACCATCAGCCCTGGGCGTTAATCCCATTGCCGACAGTCGCGCCAGGGGTGGCACGTGGAGCCAGTCTCTAGGAGTCCAGTAGCTAAGTCACGCGTCGATCAATCAAGAGAGCGACCAACGCACGACCAGGCTAAAGGACCACACCCCCCTAACCCGTTCTAAAGTATATCCATTAATTCCAGCAAATAGCTCTCTTGCCCTTTCAATTAACATGTCTGTTTCTTCAGGTGGATAGAATTCATACATTTCATTTTTTTAATGGTCCCACAAGTAAAAATCCAGAAGCGTAAGATCTGGACTCCTAGTTGGCTATAATACTGAACCGGTATTTGAAATTATTTTTTTTCCGAATATGTTACGGAGTAGAGTCTGTATCTCTCTAGAATTATGAACAGGACAGCGATCATGCCGAAACCAAACATTTTCAAATTGAATCTTTGGCACTGCTTGTATGATGGCGATTATTATTTGGGTTTGTAACATATCAAAATAACGCCGGCTATTAAGTGTATCGTCGTAAAAATTGGCCCAATTAACTGGTTTCCTGAAAAATAAAAAACTCTGGACGCAGCAAGTGCGTTATGGTAGTGAATTTTCATTAAAATGTTTTTAATTGCAAATATGTGTGTTTCCTTTTTAAGAAAGCAGGCATCAATTTTGGTTACCAGTATAACCTATATAGTAAAAACAATGTACCATGTTTCATAAAAATAACTTTATTGTGTGAAAAGGTACAAAAATTTCCAAAAGTAAACTTAAAGTGTTCCCGGAAAAACTCGTTTCTTGGTCAACCTTATAGGTTAATAGCAAATTGAGCTATTCAAATTTGAAGCATTTAATGAAAATTCGCTACCATAACGCACTTGCTGCGTCCCGAATTTCTTTTCTTACAAACATGCATCGCTGAAAAATTCAAAAATGCAATAACATAAGGCGTGTTTGATTAAAAAAAAAAGAAAATTTGTATCACCAACGACTTATGGGCCACCCTGTGATTGTAGAAATATTTTTTTAAGATGTAGCTCAAGACACCCTATAATTAATACATACAAATTTTCTTCATATCTTGTATAATAACGGATATATTGAGCTTTATTGATTTTTTACGAAAATTCGACAAAAATTATATACCATTAAACGATAAACTCTAAAGCTAAGGCTACTGCCAAGCATCAGAGAAAGGGTCTATTTGAAATGAATTTTCTGGAAACATTTTAGTAAAATGAAGGACAATGACGGTTGAAACTAAGACTTCAGAGTTTGTAAAACATACTTCTTGAGACATTTGATTGCCATAACCCGTATTAGATTCAAGTTATTTGCCTAAATGTTCTTTAAATGCCTATAACTTTTTTGTCTTTTGATCTACATAGCTAAATTTTGGTAGGTGGCTTACCTATAAGGATGTTAACTAGCGTACCAAATTTGGTTGCCCTTACTTTGTTAATTCCGGAGATATAAATTTTTTTCGAAAGAAAACACAAAATTTTCCGGGAAAACCTGGGCCGATTTTCCTGGCTAACGACTTATCCAAGCCATTTGCAAAAGGAATTTTTCCACCAAATTTAGTCAAAATCGGCCTATTATTTTTTGAGTTATCGGTGTGATACATATATATATATATATATATATATATATATATATATATATATATATATATATATATATATATATATAAATATATATATATATATATATATATATATATATATATATATATATATATATATACATATATATATATATATATATATATATATATATATATATATATATATATATATATATATATATATATATATATATATATATATATATATATTTTTTAAAGAAAATTCACTAAAAAAACATAGAATTGCAACTTACAATTTAAGAAATTAAGACTACACTTTTGGGTCCTCGTTACACTTTTGAGATATGCTTACCATAGATCCACACCATAATTCATTCCAAAGCGTATTTGAGATCTACGGGGATTTCGCAATTCTGGATTCTCAGTTGCCCAGTAATGATGGTTGTGACGATTGAACACTCCCGAATTTGTGAAATGACTTTCATCAGTCCAAATTATTTCCTTAGGAAAATCTCGATTTTCCTGGCATTTATCAATAAACCTTAATCTACATTCATAATCACCTTACCGAAATCATTATACAACCGTTGGTTTATAAGGATGGTATTTGCTTTTTTAAAGTTCTTTGAATGGTTGATTTTGGTACATACAATTCTTTTTCAGCTGTTCTTGTTGACGTGGCAGGATTTTAATTAAAAAAACTGACAGATTGCATGATCGCGTTTTTCATTATGGACGTAATTTCGAGCTTGGGGACTTTGAAAGCTTCCAAAATTTAATAAATTTGTTACCAGCTTGGCAAAATATCGAACATTAGGCTGACGTCTTTCTGGAAAACTAATAGCGTAGTTTCGTGACGCGAGATTAGCGTTTCTGTGAGATGATATGTAACAGACAAGGATGTCAAATTTTTCCACATTAGAATAATTCTGCATGCTGCTATTTCCAAATTTTAGTGATAAATAAACTCAATTTTCAATTGAAATACTTTGATTTGAACACTTGAATACTCAATTAAAATTTTGCAAAAAAAAAACAACTGAATAAGACTAGAGTAGAATTCAAACAATGTCAAATATTCAAACATTTAATAGTTGGTAAACAAATGTCACAACAATTAACACAAGTTGCTAAGCAACTGGAATAATTGCGAATCAGGGATATCTTGAGTTGTCAGGAATATTCTAGTCATTATAAGTAGCATAAAAATATTGAAAATAACGTTACTTGCAGAGTTTAAAATGTCTTACTATTTTTCTTGATCATAATAAAGAAATCATATTAAGCGCCGTATGTTTTTTACTTTACTTGCCACATGTATGTATTAATAAATCTTAAAATCTCGTTTTCTCAAATTTCTAACCATTCTTTTGTAATGTGTGATACATCATTGAAAAGAAAAAATAATGGTCTTTTTGAGACTGTCAAAATACAATATGGCGTCTATAAGAAAAAGTTGACAATCGCCTAGCGATTATTTAACAATAAACATGAAATATGACCAAATAATTTAATTCTACGTTAAAAGTTGTTGTGAAAACGTTTTACAGAAATCAAAAATTTTGATGAATAAAAAAGTTATAGCACTCTGGAGAAATGCTCCATTTTTCTCATTTTCAAAAAATACCAAAAACCAAGAAAGTTAGGGGAGTCGGATAAGCATCTTTGGATTGGTAATACAATTTCCTACAACTTTCCGCTTTTAACCGCTTCTCTATCCCTTATAGTTTCTGAGATCCCTATACATGAATGACCAATTTGGGGCACACTATATATATATATATATATATATATATATATATATATATATATATATATATATATATATATATATATATATATATATATATATATATATATATATAGTTCAACCTTGGTTTTGGGTTCTAGGGGCCATATTCGCGCTCATTTGAAAAAAAATTACAAAGTCTTGCCATCGATACCTGTCTATTAGCGAAATTTTTAATAAAAATTCGCTAATTATAACATTCAAAAGGAAACTAACATGTGGTAGACCTATTCAAACATATTATTTTCTTGTCAGGTTAGTCTATACATCACAATATTAAAAGACGAAGTGGAAAAAACCTGGCTGTAAGTTAACTTTTAGAAAATCGCTGCCAATGAGATGTTATTTTGGGAAGTTGTGAAGGTTTTTGTTATTTGAACCGTCTGTGTCGGACTACGCAATTCCGTACGAAATATCAGTGTCCATTCTGCCGGACATCGAGAAATATATTTAGTTACCTGTGTTGTATCTCTTGTATTTCTGGCTGAGCAAATAAGTTATCGTTAGATTATGTTTCACTAAAAGGATGGCAAATATAAGGATATAAAGGCTTTACAGGTCTGCAATGGAAATGACACGTGGAAGTGTTCAAAGTCCTGTCGTTAACAAATCGCATTATCGGATCAGTGAGTTAATTAAATTTCACTTACCTAAGTTGTATTTTAATTAACTGAATCAACATAAGAAACAATTAAATTTGTATCTAGTAATAGGCACCTTTCACAATTTTCCTGGAATTATAAATCAGAAACCATGGTTCAAATGTCCTCTTTTAGAAAGATCGTATTTTACAATGCGAGTCAAAAGCATCAAGTAAATTTATTACACATGATAAAAATTGAAAATTTTTCGGACGCTTTAAACGGCTTATCAACATTTTACTTACCTCGTTTATCTTATAATCGAAATCGAGAAAGAAACCATTAGAGTAGTATATACAAATAAAAACTAAATATAAGCGTAGAGACTATTTCTCTGGCTTCACAAATGTTCGTTTTATCCTCTTTTATCGGTTTCGCTGCCAGGTACAAAAAAGGAAAGAAACATTTGTGAAGCTAGAGAAATAGCCGCTGCGTTTATATTTGGCATGAAACGGTTTCACTAAGTGAGGGCAACAAGAGATTGAACATATAAATCAAATACCAGACTTCAAACGATTTATTATAGAGAATTATCGCAGTTTGAAAATTTAAAAATATATTAAAAGTTTAGATCTATGATTATGTTCAACTGTGAAATTCAAGCTCTCATAGAATTATCTATAAAGACAAAGGAATTGGAGCCACAAAGGAAAATTGTGATTTTCAGTTTTTTAGGATATTTCAGAAACGGTAAAATAGACGTAAGATCTACTTACACCAGCTTACTAAACACATAAAACATAACTTTTGTACAATTTAATCAAAGATCGGGTTTTGATTACCTAATGTATAGGTTAGATAAGAAAATAAAGGAAAACTATTTTGCAGTTTTAAATTACTAAATTCAATGGCAGTAATTGTTGAAAAAGACAACGAAACTAAATCTTCAAATTGTGCACCGTTGGCTTACTGACGGTATCCTTATATAAAGATTATGTTTCTTTATTGCCGTTAGAAAAAAAAAATGAAATCGTATTTCGTAATTTTTTTTGTTTTTAGTGAATTTTCTTAGAAAAAATTCACTAGGGGAGATCCCGACTTTGGAATTTTGAAGAGATTTCTCCGAAGGGAGGAACGCGCAGACATTACATTTGCTCAAATACAATGCCACAACCTCTGTTGATGTTAATACAGTATGTACTAAAAAGTGAAAGGAAAACTCTGGGACTCGAAGCCGGTACCCTACCGTTCAGCGGTACACGTCCTTACCACTGAACCACCGGGGCTCTACAATCTGTATTTTATGATTTTGTCCGATGTATTTTTTAATTCTTTTCCAGTAAATGTACTTTTAAGTTGTTTAAATCTTTAATTTACATGACTTTTTTCAGTAGTAAAGATAAATTATCATTTATCAAAAGAGCAAATCCTATGTAAATAATTATCGTAAAATTGAGTTTCTATATTAAAATAATTATGGTAGTACGGGTGAAAAACACTGCCTTGTTCAGAAAAATACTGACAGAGGTATTCCAAAAGCAAGACAAAATGCGGACCTAGTATTTTAATAAATTATTATTACATTAACGATAAAGCTATTCTATGAAACATATTTCGAAGGTAAAACTTAACGTAACAAGTATTCAAATACTCTAAAATTCTGAATTTATCTTCCTCTGAAGATATTGACTTTGTCAACGAAACGATCGTAATGTCTCTGAAATAAGTGTTGAGGTGATTTGGGTTTCTTAAAGTGTACTTATGAATAATCCATTATAATTATGTCAGCAGAACCCGACCAATTAATAAATCTCACTTGCCTAATCCATTGATTTGGTATCCACAGGCTTGGAAGCTTTTTACAGTTCTATAGTAATGGGTCGGTGCACCATCATGTTAAGACCATATGTTCTGTCTGACATTTAAAGTAAAACTTTCTATGAGTGAAGATTTGAACCTTTGATGAGCACTGATAAGTACAAGTTGGAGGACCCGATTCGTCACAATAAAGGTTTTAGACTTGACGATCGTTTCGCTAACAAAGTTAGCGTCATCAAAGGGATAAATAAACTAAGTGAATAAAGACTACAAGTACTATTTATATGTTACTGTGAAGTCTTAAATCCATCTAATTGAAACTGCATACCTGCCTTTGTTATACTGTGCATCGTTATCAAATATTCCTTCTAAGAAGGCCACGCTGGCTATTAAGATAACAGTTCGAACAATGGACTACATAGAACCGGACCTACTACATTCACCGAAACATTTTTGTTCAAATTAGCAACGACATATGTTCCTTTCGTAAGCATCTAGCTGACGCGACTGCCTGATTTTGATTAACTTGAGATTTGCTTTATCTATGATCATCATTATCCCAAACATGCAGTTGCGCTAAATGTTCTTTAAATCTAGTTTCAATCGTTCTTTTAGTTTCCAAATATATTTAAGTTCACAATCCTTACAATCTGTTTCTCAGATTGCCAATATTTCTGTGGTTTTATCTTCCTCCTTTGGGTTACCTAGCAAATTATTTAATGTATTTTTTTTTTGTAGAAAATGTTAGCTGCAAATTGGCTTTCTTAAAAATAATATTGAAACCTATTGTAATTTGCGGTTCAAGTGGTAAATAGACACGGTTTTGTCTGGTTTATCTCTTCTGAAAGTCGTAGATTCCGCTAACATTCTCTTTGTTTTATGTTTATTGACTAGTTTCTCCACTAAGCAGACAGAGTAACCATTAGACTTAGCTACATTTTTAATACATTCAAGTTCTCTGCTTTATTTAAGGAAAACTGTATCAATCTATGAACTAGAAAATTCAAGCCAGCTGTTTTTTGCGAAAAACTATAGTGTGGGTCAATCGAAATGTAACTCACAGTAGTGGCTTCCTTTCTGTGCTTGTCAATTTCTAAAGTGTCTGTTTTTAATGACTAATACATCAATAAAAGTTAATTTGATATTAATTTCTATTTCATGCGTGGATTTAATGGAGTCCTATTTACTGTTTATTTGGCAATTAAATACCGTATTGTCACCAACGACGAGAATAAGCTGTCTGGACATCTATAAATTGGTACACTTACCATTAGCAGGAACTTGGTGATTTCAGAATTAATCGTCGCTATAGCACAATTAGTATAAATCATACCGCACAGAACTCTACAGCGAACTGCAAGGTGACGACTTCCAGAATATGGTTTCATTCTGCCGGAGAAAGAAACAGCTTATAGGAGTCAATCCTAATTTCGTCAGTTGTTTTATTCAGCCATAAGGTAACATTAGCAAATAATAATGTAATAATAGACATAACATGCATTATTATTCAATCTAAAACCCCAACTAAATACAACAAGGTAATCACCAGAATTGCCCGTCAATTAATGTTTGGAAAGGCGTCCTCAGCAACATAATCGGTCCATTTTTAAACGGACCATTGGCAGGAGAAATGCACAAAAACTTCATAATAACAGAATTACCCAGTTTATAAAAAAAATCTTTTAAATTTAAATGTCAGACAGAACCTATGGTTGCAACATGATGGCGCATCGCCCCATTAATATAGGACCATTGAAAATTTTCAAATCTCTGGATACCAAATCAATGCATTGAGAGAAAAGGATTTATTTCTTAGCCGGCGCGTTCATCTGACTTAAAAATGATGGACTATTAGTAGGTATAGATGGGGAATTCTGGAGCCTCTACCCTCCACCCAATCACTGCGCGTACGCGTAGTGACATCAAAGTGACAGAAAAAGATGGCGCTTCGATAGAGGACTAATAGTGTTCTAGCCTGAGATGACGCCATCAAAGATGGCGGCTGACACACAGACCTGTGAAACTTTTCAAAGATTTTACAGACATCAAAGTGGCTAAATATAATGTTTTGACCAACAAAAACTTTTTCACTAACAACAAAGACAAAATTCCGGTGTACAAACAACGTGATGTGGTCTATAAGTCGGACTGTAAAAACTGTCCTCTTTCTTATGCAGGTCAGACCTCTCAGCCTGTTGGTAGGAGGATTAGTCAGAATAGGAGTGACTCCAGACTTAGACCTGATAGATGCCCATTAGCACATCATGTATCAATATTGAGTCATAACATATATTTTTATAATGTCAAAATTTTGGATAGAGAAACTAATCTGAAAAATCTTTCCTTTTGGAAATGTATCATATTCTTGAAAATGACACTATGAACTCCAAATCAGATATTCAAAAATTGAGTAACATATATAGTTATGTAATACTATTTGATAGGTCTGATGGCGTCTCTATGTTGGCCGATTCTATAATTTAGAATAAGAAAATAAATTATAAATTTCATCAATACAATAAGAATAGTCTATGATCAATGATTGTTTCTTGGTTTGCAGTTGTCACTGATGTCTATGGTCGGTGTCAACATGAAAGAATGCGGTTAGGTGTCCAAAATTATTATACGTGAATTTTTCAAAGCTTTTTTAATATTTTAACCTTGTTAACTCTTTTTTATGCTTTTTCATGACTGACTTTGAATGTTTTTAACGTACAAATGTTCGCGCAAAGTTACATGTAGTTTTAAAAATCGTTGTTACACTTCCTGTTTTTTGCATGTTTTTGTGGCAGAGTTTCTCTGTTTTGATGTTTTTGGCTTTGCTTTTCAATTAGTAACAGTGCTGTAAATTTCATTGTTAGTCTAGGTGTTATGTTAACATTTATTAATTATTTAAGTACCCACGAAGGTGCCTGGAACTCAGGCCAAATATATCGAGTATTTAGTGCAGAGTGACTATCTTTAAAATATAGCCTTCAATTTTTTTGGTCGTAACTGCCCTTAAAGGTATACAAATATTAGCACGATAACGTGTAACGACTGTTACTCCTCCCTTCAATTATATATATATATATATATATATATATATATATATATATATATATATATATATAGCAATATAGCAATATAGCATTGTCACTCAGGGCTATCGACCATGTAACGCACGCAAGAAAAAAATCCGGGCGGGGGGTTCTTCTAGGGCCCACAAACAATATGAGCTGTGGCCAAGTTAAGATACACCCAACAAATACTTACAGACAGTAAGAACAAAACAAATCATGGTTAGCATGCGAAAGAAAATATACCATTCACTATTTTCTGAATTTACGGATGGCAGACTACTAAATATACAAAAAAAACTTCTCCATAAACACACCCAACTGGTCAGACATATACAAAACTAAAATCATTAATTAAAAACATGTAAATAAGTAACATGTGATTTTTGTAGAAGACTAGGTAAAACTTAACTTTCTATTATCTTTTATTCTAAAAGATAACTTCAAGTTCTTATTTTATCTGCATAGACACAGAGAATTAAAAGCTACATGCAAAAGCAAAAGAGTAGAATAAGAACCAACACTTCTTTTAAGTCACGTATTATGTGCTTGTTTATGTGTGTGTTCGTGTTTAACACTAATAATTAGATTAGTGGCATTTTAATGAAGATAATATATCAACCAGTGTACCAAAATACAAAACGTTGATATAGCACATTTTAACAAGAGTTAAACCTTTACTGAAATAAAACACAACAAAACACGCTTGGCTTAGAATAATTAAGCCGACGGAAAACTTGAAGCAAATTAGTTGTTATGGTTATTAAGTAAACAAAAGTACATTGGAGTAACACAGACACAAAAAAAATAAACAAAGGTAAGTTCTGTTGGAACAAATATATTTATGGAAGAGCTATTACGTTTTTTATTCGTCATCATTTTATTTATGAGCGAACTTCATGCACTGAAGTGTACGCGAATTGTGCATAAGCAATCTAAATGCAGTGGGTGTAAAAATTGTTTGTACAGTTTGTTAATTTTTCAATAGATACGCTTTTCTGAGTTTTCCTCGCCAGGGAATTCATCGTACGTAAAACCTTTTAAAACACAGGCACTTTATTAATTAAATACAGCATTTTGAGAGCATTGTCCTTGAGACAATTATTAAAAGAACACAGCCAATCAAAATTGTGTTCCTATTAACATACATTTAAATCTTATACTCCAATATATACTGACCTTAAAAAAAAAAGAACACCAAGAAAGAGTTGATTACATTTAGTAAAATTCATATATAATGTGTATTTAATGAACTTCAAAAATGATTACATTTTTAAACTAAAATATTTAAAAAAATAACAAGGTTATTTAATAATCAGTGGGTTCGCCACGGTTTTTATGTATTCTATAACTTTTTAAGGCATGCTTGCAATTAAATCCTGAATGGTATCTCGAGGAGTATTCTCCCAGGTTTCTTGGATTCGGTGATGAAGGTCAACTAGGTTATTTTGTGGTTGCGGTAAATTACTCAGTCAGTTGCCAATCATATCCCACACATCTTCGATTAGTGATAAGTCTGGGGAGCGGGGAGGCCAGGAAAGCAAAATCACGTTATTTTATTACAACAACCTTTAAGTAACTCTTGCTGTTTGCGGACGCGCGTTGTCTAGTTGAAAAAGGGTGAAATTAACCCTCGTAGGTATGACAATGCAACACGCTGCAGTACGTTTCGTATGTAAACACTTGTATTCAAATTTATATCAATAAAAACTAGAGGCGGGCTGCTACAGAATGTTATCGCACCGCATACCACAACTCCCTGTAGGACGTGTCACAGTAATTTCTGCGTTCACCATGTAATCGTCTTACGCTTCTGTGACCATCGTGGACACAAAGACAGAATCCGGACTCTTCATAGAACACAATGCGATTCCATTCACCATCCCAATTTGATCTGTCGTTACACCACAAGCCAAGCAGCACATTATCAAGTTCTCAGTGGAAGGCATAAAAATTGTCTTTACGAACGAAGCCCAAAAGCGCGTATTCTACGAACCGTCATTGCCATAGAGACTGTTTGTTGTAAAACCCCCAACCAAATCTTTAAAATCGACCGTATTGTGGAAACTCTGTCTTGCAAAGTCGCAATCCTCAAATGACGATCTTCCCGTACTGAAATTGCTCGAGGTCGTTGGGATAAATGACGATGGTTATGGAATCCTTCTTCAGACCACCTGGACCAACACTGTATAACTGTTGACACACTGCGTCCTATGCGGTCGCAAGTTTGTTTGATTAAAAAACCTGTTTTCCGCTCCTTTTCTAATTCACTTAAATGATTAATTGTTCCGTAAACGGCGCCTAGGCATGATGACTCAGTGACTTAAAAAATTCAGTACATATTGCTACGAAATATTGTTTTAAACTGAAGGGAACGCAAATTTAAAGAGATGACTTTTTCATAAAACAAAATAAAAAGTGCACACCTGTTCAAATTTTTTCTCCATATTTTTATCACAGACAAAACAGAGTAGTATAGAAATGTCATTGGAATTGGTCCATTCTTACTGGGGTTTCGGATTTTTTGGAAAGTCCGTGAATGTCAGCTCCATGAATTTAGCAAACGGGCTCGTTTTTAATTTTACACTTTGGTTTTTTTATACACAGTTTTTATCCTAAAATAAGAAATACTGATAAAAATATTTTAGTTATTAAGTTTGATGGGACTCGTCAATTTTTATTTCGAGGGGAACTCTTATTGATACACTGAAACAGAAAGCAGAATTACTCCAAAATTACCAAAATAATAATACAGAGCTATGCGCTAAATAGGTATTTCAACAACGAAGTCGTCTTAATCAGTAGCTGTGGCTAACTAACTATATGAGCAAAATTATCCTATTCATGTATCTAAATTATGGATGAAATAATACTGGATAATACAATTGTCGGATGAGGCAATACCGGCTAATAAAAACCCGGATGAGCCAACCTTATGGCTATTGTCGAGCCAGTGAGCACGTAATTATCGGATGAGGCAATACAAACTAATACAAAACCACATGAGCCATCCTTATGACTATTGTCAGTCAGTGAGCATGCCTATTCAACTGTTGTGGCCTTGTTAAAAGTGACCATTAATTATATGAAAAATTATTGATTTAATTCGACCCAGATCTGAAGTTATCAAATATTCTGGGTTCCCTTTGTAGGTTCCTAAAATTTTCAAAGCATCTAACTTGCGATAATCCGTGGTTACTTTCAAATACTTAAGAGCACTGTTGCCTGTCTTATGTATCGGGTTATTTTTCACCCTATTGAATCTGAAATAAGCCATATGCTCTTTGAATCTTGTTGCTATTGATCTTCGTTTTTGACCAATATAGATTTTTACCAAATTATAAGTTCTGGTTCCGTCGGAAATCAATAGTATTTTCGGTCAACTTTGGAGGTTATCCAATTTATATACATTATGGACGACTCTAAAGTCAATATATTTGAACAACTTCTTTGATTCTGCGAACTTTTCTGTGGCTCATTGAATTGAAGCTTCAAAATCTTAATGTTGTTTATTGATATTTTCCATTTGCAACAAGCATTGCAACACTGCTAGTCTAAAAAGATCCTTAAATTTATACAATTTTAATCTGATTTCTATAAAACGCATATACAGGGTGACTGGTAAGTGGTTGCATTTCTTTGAGATAGTGATAGTACATGTTTTTGCAATATAATAAACCATATATCACACTATAAAAAGTCCTCTGGTTTTTGAGTTATATAACTTTTAATGATTTTTTGAATATTTTACATGTGTTGCTACTAATATTCAAATTTTAGAAGAAGTGGTAAGCACTTCCTCAATTTTTTTCTTTCAGATATTGTAGACATTAACTCACGATGTGCAATCATTACTATGTTGAACAGGATAATAGTAAAGAAATGTGAGGGCAAAAATTATCAGTATCGTGAAAAAAATCAAATCAATTTAACATTTCAAATATGTTTATTTAGAAAATTTGATAACAAAAAATTCTACAAATACCGTAAAAACCTTAACGTTACTTAACTAAAAAAGTCTCACAAACTATTCTCAAAATGGTTACCTCCATTTCTTATACACGCACGAGCTCGTTTGCAAATTTCTGTTTTAGTAATCCTACTAGAAAAATTGCTTTTGATTTGTCCTGCTGCTTGCTGAATTCTGTAAATCAGTTGCTTTCGTGTGTGAATCTCCACTTCTCAAACGATTTGTTTCATATTACCCCATGCATAGAAATCTATTGGAGTTAAATCTGGACTCCTTGGCGGCCACGGTATTGGTCCTCCCCTCCCTTGTTTAGAAACCAGCGATCTAATAGCGCCCTTGCTGGAAAATCATATCACATCTGTTTGCTAGTGGTACGTCATCCAGTAACTCCATAAGATCATGTGATAAGAAATTTTCATAATCTTCACCATTTAGGTTGTCTGGAACGAAACGCGGACCTACCAGATTGTTACCAATCACACCAATCCAAACATTCACACTGAATAGTCTTTGATAACTTGTTACCTTAGTTAATCTGGGGTTCTCCATAGGCCAATAATGAGAATTATGACAATTGAATATTCATTGTTTAGTGAATTTTGACTCGTTGGTCCACAGAATTCTAGACAGCAAATTTCTATCTTCATTATCAGCGTTCAACAGGAAATGACAAAATTGGAGCCTTCTTGTTGGGTCACCTAGCTGCAATCCTTGAACTGACATGTAATGGTAAAGGTGCTGTCCTTTCCGATACAGAACTGACTATACTTTCCACTGCGAGACGCCCAGAGAAGACGAAACTTTCCTAGTGCTTGTCGTGGGTCATTCTTCAAAAGAGTCCAACATTTTCTCATCTACTCTAGAATTCGGCTTCGAAGTTGAAACTTCACGATGAATTTCATTAACGGAGTTTGATGAATCCATATGTATGTTCCTCCAAACACTGTGGAATGAGATACGCGTTTATCTGGAAAGCGCCGTACATATTCACGTTAAGCTTCAGCCGCATTTCCATGAGAGAAACCGTAAATGAATAAAATATCTGCATATTCAGCATTCGTAAATGTTGCCATCATCATATCAAACAACTTTTTCACGTAAGCCACAACATAAATCTCACACGCGTTAATAATCAAATGTGACAAATGTCTCAGTAAATTATAATTGACATTTTGCTATTATTTTCATAGCAACCTTAAATAACTTGCAAGTTATATCCTTAACTTGCAAACTATATGGCGAATGAATAACATGTACCTATGTCGCATCATTGCATGTGATATATCTATGCAACTAGAAGACGATTAACAATTCGTACATCATTAGAAAGCTAAAGAACCGGCGAAGTTTTTTACAGTGTTTGTAAAAACTTTTTAAATCAAATTTTCAAAATAAACGTCTTTGAAATGTTAAATTGATTTGAATTTTTCACCATACTGATTATTTTTGCCCTCACATTTCTTTACTAATATCCTGTTCAACATAGTAATGAATAATTGTACAGCGTGAGTTAATGTCTACGCCACCTGAAAGAAAAAAAACTCGGGACGCAGCAAGTGCGTTATGGTAGTGAATTTTTATTAAATGCTTAAAATTTAAATAACTCAATTTTCTATAAACTTAGAGAGGTTAAGTTTAATACGTAGTAAGGCCTTTCCTAAGGCAAGATATCCACAAAATTTCATTAAAATAACTTTGTAATTTTCGGAGAAAAAATTTTTTTTCGAAAGAAAATTTAAAATTTGAATAACTCAATTTTCTTTAAACTTAGAAAGTTGAATTTTGGTACGTAGTAAGGCTGAGGCAACATATATAGTAAATTTCATTAAAACAGCTTTGTTACTTTCGGAGAAAAAAAAATTTTTTTCGAAAGAAAACTCAAAATTTTTCCGGAAAACCCCGTCCGAATTTTCTGGATAACAAACTCATCCAAGCCATTAATAAAAGAAAGGCACTTGCCAAGTTTCATCGAAATCGGTTAATTATTTTTTGAGTTATCAGACGGAAACATACATACATACATATATATATATATATATATATATATATATATATATATATATATATATATATATATATATATATATATATATATATATATATATATATATATATATATATATATATAAACATATAAAAATTAAACCTATTTACAAATGAACTTTAATAAGATATTATGCTGTGACAATACCTCTCTCAAGCAGTGGCGATTTCTCCTAGTGAGCTAGGTGTGCCCCGCACACCCTAAAGTATAATCAAAATGTGCACAGTTATATATGTTTTATTTCTTTTTCCCTTAGTCTTAATACACTACATATTTTATGACAATCGATTTAATTTACTTATTTGATTTCATAAATAGTCGGTTAATAGTGACTTGGAATAAAGTAGATACCACATCTTCAAACATATTCAGAGAATATGAGTAGATCAATAGCAACTGGGAATGAATTCGGTCAGTCCCCCAGCCACGTGTTAAAATTAGTGAGGAAAATACAATTGATTTTAACACTGCAGTGGGCTATAAAAATTTGATTAACTCAGTTTTCTATAATCTTAGAAACTTTAATTTTGGTAGGTAGTAAGGTATTTCCTAGGACAAGATATCGACCAAATTTCATTAAAATAACTTTGTAATTTTTGGAGAAAAAGATTGTTTCAAAAGAAAATTTAAAATTTGAATAACTCAATTTTCTATAAACTGAGAAAGTTGAATTTTGGTACTTAGTAAGTACTCTCCCAAGGCAACATATATAGTAAATTTCATTAAAACAGCTTTGTTATTTTCAGAGAAAAAAATTTTTTTTTGAAAGAAAACTCAATTTTCCCGGAAAAACCCGTCCGATTTTCCTGCCTAACGAACTCTTCCAAGCCATTAATAAAAGAAAGGCACTTGCCGAGTTTCATTGAAATCAGTTAATTATTTTTTGAGTTATCAGACGGATACACACACACACACACACACACACACATATATATATATATATATATATATATATATATATATATATATATATATATATATATATATATATATATATATATATAAACATATAAAAAATGAAACTGACCCCGGATATGGGTTCTAGGGGTCCTAAATCGCGCTCATTTGAAAAAAAATTTGCAAAGTCTCACCATCGATACCTCTCTATTAGTGAACTTTTTTAAATAAAAATTCACTAAAAATAATGAGGAAGTGCTTACCACTTCTTCTAAAATTTCAATATTAGTAGCAACACATGACGAATTTTTGATAAATCATTAAAAGTGAAATAATTCGAAAACCAGAGGACTTTGTATAATGTGATATATGGCTTATTATGTTGCAAAAGAGATGTACTATCATTGTCTCAAAGGAATTCAACCACTTACCAGTCACCATTTATTATATTATTGTTATACAATCTCATATAACAACCAAATATAGCCTACTGTGAAATTTTTTTACTAAACCCACTCATTTAAAAATGACGGCCGCTTTCTTGGACATTATTTTGACGTTGGTTGCCAAATACCAAAATGAATAAGTATATATTGAAGTATTATTGAGAAATGTCAAATTTATTGACCGTTGTTGCTACTTGGATAAAACAGTTCCAATATAAATGCAGATGTAAAGGATTTTGTCTTAGCTTGACAAATGCTCGTCTTTTTGTGTGCGATGGGTTTCGACTTTTACGGCATCGTAAAGGGCGCAATTGAACGCAATGACAACAAAACAAGCATTCACGAAGCAGGAAGACTTATCTACAGCCAAATTTATAGTTAAAGGTTGTTTTTGATAAATACAAGCATTTTGAAATGGCTGCCAATGAGATGTCTAGAACAATTCTGTGTAAATATAAAATAAATTGTTCAGAAACTGACGAGATCAAGTACTTCGAGATATATCTTATAATAATTACGTTTCTCTAAAATTTCTAAGCAAAGAATATATGTTTTTATTGTTGTATCAAATTTTTATATAAAATATGTTTCGTACCTAACTGTCCAAAAACTGTAATATAGCCTTTTTTGTGATTTTTCACACAACACAATCGTTTTAAAATGCCGACCATTTATTTAGAATAAATTCTCTATTATTAGTTAAAACAGCGACTATAGTTCCAAATAAAATTTATTTGATTCTATTAAGCTATTTTATTAAACTAGTAGCATCTCTTGAAGAAGCAAAACCGGTATTCAGTATTCAACAACGTTGAGTTAAGTTGGACATTTTATTAATATTATCATTATTCTATGCTTGTAAAGAAACCAATGAAAACTTTATTATACAAGAATATAATAGTGCATAATTTGCATAAATTTTAAAATTTTCGCTGAAAGGTACCTCCACTGCAGTGCGGTCATAATATATTATATGAATAATCAATGTCGGGAAAATGAAGATATGTGTCTGAATAGCTAATCAAGTTACGTTCAAGACACTCTAAATCTATAAAGTAATTACATTGCTTGAGCTCACATTTCTCTAAATACAGTGTCATAAGATATTCCCGATGGATATTTCCAAGACGTGACACCTATGCTAGACTCAATATCAACCAACATGAAACTTACTTACGTTTCCCATGAGTTTTAGCATAATATTATGTGCATCAGCTTCAAGATAAATATACTTTAAGTCTGTGTAAGTGTAAAACGTGTATAAATGCAGGAGTTGATGGGAACTTTAAGACTTATTTAATATAGATGTTAAATTTTTAATGGACTCTTGGGATGGTAAAGTATAATATATTTAATGTCCAAAACAGTAACAAAATAATAATACTACGGATTTGGATCAGACAGAAAAAAAAACTTCTGCTCTCTGAATTTGATAATTGGGTTGACCGTGCCAAAAATCACTTAGTTTGCGACGTTTCGGCTTTGGCTTTAAAGTTATGTCCAATTAGAAAACATACATAAAGAAGGATGTTCTCTAGGGCTTCAATCTGATGAGGCGATTTGTGTCTCAGCCCTAAGACACTAAAAAGAGGGATTTTCAATAAACATTTGTTGACTTCGCAAAGAAAGAAACACCCAAAGGTCTTAAGCTTCTAGTGATAGTTAACATAGAAATTCGGTTGTGGGCGAGGTAAAATACATATAACAACGAACAGTGCATACCCACATTCAAAAAGCCACAGAGAGGGTCATAATTGTCATGGGAAGATGTAAACGAATATTTGGTAAGAATTATGAAATGAACTTCAATTTGATCATATGGAATTATGTTATAAGTTTGGTAAGACGCTTGATAATATGAGAATCGATGGTGTGGTGTACCAAAATGCAGCAAGGGGTGGAAATCAAGCTACAAGTGTACAAAGGCTTACTTACGTGCACGCTACGAGGGGCCTACTTCTACAGCAGTATAAGAAGTTATTTTGGACCTCCCTTTATTACACCTATTCATAGAGGAAGACTTGGCCAGTACCGCATAAGCTAATGCAAGGTCAAACACCGATTTGTCAGTAGTACGGGGGAAAGTATTATAAGCTATACGAGGAATTGAAGGCAAAACGTAGGATGGCCATATTGGATAATTAAGTGGCGCTTAAGGTACGAGGTACCTAGAAGATCAATAAAAAAGTTATTGGACTGTTTGACGAACCTTATAGAGATGGGAAGTCAAAACAAGGCAACAGCAGGAAGGGTTACGCTACATGATGATCTTAAAAGGAACGACAAGGCAGTGGAGCTGGACAAGGAAGGCGAATTCCAGCCCCTGGCAGGTGCTTCAGCTTCTGCAGTCTGGCCAGACCCAGCATAAAGAAATCCATTGAATGGACACAAGGCAAAATACTACACTGGTTAACACTTCCTACGATATTTACAGGCCAAAGAGTTTATAAAAACCTCACAGTAAATTTGCAAAAGACCTTCTGTGAAAGAGCAGAAACGCCATCAGGATAATAGTTTTCTTTTTTGTGGGGCATAGTTGGCGCATCTGATGACCAAGCTAGTGGCTCCCCTGAACCGCTCTATTACACATTGGTACTACCTTCGCGACATATCTACACGAGTGTATAGCTGTCTTTTCTTCTTCTCATTCCACTGTTTCCCTACTTCCCCCGCCCGCTTTAAGCGATTAGGGGTTCGGACAATTGTTTGTTTTCTTCGTTTTGCCAGTTCTTGTGTCTCTCTTTTACGGTCATAACTTGTCAGGCAAATTCCATTACCTTTTTCAATGAGTTCTTGTCTTTCAACATTATTGGTACCAATTCGTCGATATTATATATCCCTACAGAATTGAGGGTGGTACTTCATCTAATTGAATTTTGGGCAAACAAAAATGCAGTTTTCTAACGTCTACTTTTCCCCGCAGAAGATACATCTGCTCTCGTCATCGTTTAATTTTCCCCTACGTTTAGCGTAGGATCAGAAGTATCCGTGGCCAGTAAATATTTGTGTGAGCCCAAAAATTTTTTTGTCGCATTTCATCCAGTCTGTCACATTTAGAATCAATCTTTTTGTCCATTGTCACTTCGTGGTGTTTTGGGACCATCTTTCCTGACATTCCTCCATGGTTTGGCTGCTGGCAGCCAGCTTAGCTTCTTATATTCTTACTCCCCTCGCTTTATGTAGGAAACATCTCTCTTCCACTAACAGGTCTATGGGTACAACGCCTGTCAACACCTGAATTGCCTATGTAGAGATGGTACGGAACCCGCAAGCTACCCTTAATAACACTCTGCGCTGCACGCTCTCCATCATCATTTTGTATTTTTGTATCTCTATTGTTTGATGCCGTACCGGCGCTTCGTACAGTAGGATTGAGTGAACTACTCTGCTGAGCCGTAGGCGTTTTGCTGATATTGGGCCTCCAACGTTGGGTATTATTCTACTTAGTGCTGCTGTTCTTTTTTCAGCCCTTGCTTTTACCATTTGTACATGCTGGCCAAAATTTTGGTAGTCGACGATTGTTATTCATAGATACACCAGGGTCTTCGCTGGCTTTATCATGGTGTCCTTTAAGCAGAACGAAAAATCGCCCCTGATTTTTTGACCCTTTATATTGATTGATTCTGTCTTTGCAGGGGCCAGCTGGAGCTCTTTGGCCATCATCCATTTGTCCACTCTTCTTAACGTTTCGTTCACTCGAAACCTAAATGTGTCTTGTTATGATGCTGCTAGGACTGCTAAGTCGTCAGCATAACCAACCAGAGTAACTCCTTCAACCATTTTTAATTTGAGGATTCCATCGTAGATTATATTCCAGAGGATAGGTTCCAGGATGGATTCTCGCAGGACTCCCGTCGTAATAGCCATCGTGTCTCCTCTCGCAATGCTGATCTTTCTGTATGAGAAGTAACTGCTTATGATGTTCATCAGGTAGTCAGCGATGTTTCTTATTTACAGTTCATCTATGATTTTGCCCCATCTAGCAGTGTTGAAAGCATTTTTTACATCGAGAGCGATCAATGCACACCATTTCTTCCCTGTTGTTTTTTGCGACTTCTGTGACATATCTTGCAGCATGTATGGTAGATCCTCCCTTTCGGAAACCAAACTAGTGCTCTAAAAATACCTCTCCTACTCCTATTTTTTGTCTAACTTGGCTTTGATCAAGTGTTCTAGTAGTTTTTCTAGCGTATCCAGCAGGCATAGAGGTTTGAATGATGACGCTAGCTCTAAGAGCTGACCGCTTTTCCAAAGCAACACAGCTTTGCTATTTTCCACTCAAGGGGAAACTGTTGTCTCCGGAATAGTTTATTCTGCACTTTTAGTATCACTTGTGACGCTATTTCGGCCAGGTCTTTTATGGCCTCTGCTGGTGTCCCGTCTGGGCCGGGAGCCTTGCCGGATCTCATTTTTTTTAGCTGCTGCCGTCAACTCCTCTTTTGTAAACTCATCTATCTCCGCTATCGCATTCGTTTCCCAGTAGTCTGATCGTTTGGGGAAGAGGTCTTCTATAATCCGTCTTCTGGCTGACTTCGTGAGGTTATATGGTGGGGTCCGGGGTCCGAACTATTTCATCACAATCCGGTATATATATATATATATATATATATATATATATATATATATATATATATATATATATATATATATATATATATATATATATTATATATATAAAAATTGAAACTGACCCCAGATATGGGTTCTAGCTGTCCTATTCGCGCTCACTTGAAAACTTTTTTGCAAAGTCTCACCATCGATACCTCTCTATTAGTATTTTTTTAAAATAAAAATTCACTGATATAGTAGTAGGTAATTTTTTGAAATACCAAAGTAATTCAATCGCTTCGGAACTTTGTACCAATCCTGTACATATAAAGTTTGTTTTGTTTTTCTTGTTTTTTATTTTTTTTTTCTTTAACGTGGGCTTATTTCCGCTACTATGGCCAATCACCGACGCCAGAGAACAGTTTCACCTCACTATCCTGAAAATTTTGCCGAACGTCTGCCTTTCTGTAAGGAGGGTAGGGATGTTTAACGTGCCCAACATCCCATCAACACGGGACTGACGGCTTTACGCCCTATGCGAAGGGCGGAACGTGCAGACATTCAATTTGCTCAAATACAATGCCATAACCTTGGTTGATGTTAATTTATTACAGTTTGTACTGAG
This sequence comes from Tillus elongatus, assembly GCA_964006375.1. Lineage (NCBI taxonomy): Eukaryota > Metazoa > Arthropoda > Insecta > Coleoptera > Cleridae > Tillus > Tillus elongatus. Next base: position 95,283,620 of record OZ023269.1, on the reverse strand, counting down.
GAAGTGAAAGGGAAACCCGGGGAAACGAACGCGGTACCCTTCTTCGGTTCAGGGGCACATGTTCTTACATCTGGACCACCGAGCCTCATATAAAGTTATATAGGACTGATATTTCACCCACTTTTATTTCTAATTCGCGATTATGTCTTAGGTTTTAATGTCGGGAACTCGCCATACCCATTTTACTTTAGGAAAATAACAGGTATTCTATTTGTGTGCGTCCAGTTACATATAAGGATACAAAAAATGATGTTATATAATATTACATATACAGGGTTACTTTAAAGTAGGGAATATCTAAATATCTTACAAACGGAAAGTGATAAAAACAAGATTTTAACACGTGTTGCAAGGTTACCATACGTGCATATTTTCACGTTACGACAAAATATACAGGGTGGTCCTGAAAAGCCTAGTGGTTGAAATGATTGACTGTTAAATAGAACACCCTGTATGTTATATCATTTGATGAATCCTTTCAAACTCTAGATTAACTTTGTTGTAAGGACCCTATGCTCAAATTCCATGGTTGCGCAGATATCGGCACATTAATAATTGCATTATATGTATTGATGAAACTGATAGTAACACATAAATATCTTATGCAAGGAAAACAACAAATGAAAATCTTTTCACAGGTCTTGTAGGGTTGTCACTGAAATATAAAATATACGGGGTGGTAATGAAAAGCGTAGCTAGTAAGCGTTAAAATGTTTATTCTGGTGTTACAACTTGAATCCTATTAATAAAAATAATCAACATTTAAAGAAATAAAGAAAAATAACCAAACAAATTCTAAAGTAAATGTTGAAAGTGCAAACCATTTACGATTTGACAGTATTCAAGTCTTTTACAAAAGTATCCAATTGAATCACGTAAATATGTTTCTGGTATCAGATTTATCTCTTCCAAAATACGATCTTGTATAGTCTATAAATCCACTATTTTTGTAAACTTTATTTTTAAGGTATCCCCACAAGAAAAAATCTAATGGGATTAAGTCCGGTGACCGGGCCGCCATCCTATCGCTTTCGACGTCTTATCCATCTCTGTGGAAACACTGTAGCTAGATAGCTACGCACAGCTCGGGTGTAATGAGAGGAAGCATAATCTTGTTTATACCATATGTCATCAGAAGGTAACATAGGATTGTTTGGATTGGGAAATATGGCTTCTATAGCTGGCATAATATTATTTCTTAAGAGATCCAGATATATGTCACCATTCAAATTACCTTCTATAAAAATGGTCTGATTATGTGACTATTAATCATACCCGCCCAAACATTTATTTTCTGCGGCCACTGCGTGTGTCTCTCCCTCATGCAACGGGGACTACCTCTAGACCAAATCCGGCAATTATCTCTATTTACTTCTCCGTGAGGGACGTTCTTTTTTTGTTCAACTATTTCACAAAACTGCGATTTGCGGTCTGGGTAAATCTAGGTAGGTCTTCTGTAAGTTCTTGATTGTAGTGAATTTTATGAGGCTTCATTTTTTCTAATTTCAAAATTCTTATCACGAATGTCTGAGCAATATTGTCGTTTAGCGCCAACTGGTTTGAAGATATTTGAGGATTTTCCTCAACTTGGAGTAGCACATTTAGTTTTGTTTCATCATCTGTAGCAGTTTTCGTCCTGCCAGGTGTAGCATAATTTTTAACATTTTCAGTCTCTCTATATCTCTTGATAATTTTAAAAACGGTTGATCTGTTAACAAGGTGTTGAAGATTCAAATCATTAAGTCTGTGTGTAACTTCTTCATACGTTCTTTCCTTGTCGCCGAAAATATTTGTATACGTTCTGTATCGCTAAAATTTGCCATTTTATAAAGTGAGTGACACTAACTAATTTTGACAGTTCACTAATATTTATTTACAAAGCATAGCCAGCTTTGTGACAATAAGTACTTATAATGTAATTGTCGATATCTGCGTAACCATAGAATTTGGGCATAGGGTACCTTATAACAAAGTTAATCTAGAGTTCGAAAGAATTCATAAAATCGTATAATATACAGGGACGTTCCATTTAAAAAATCAACCATTGCAACCACAACGCTTTTCAGGACCAGCCTGTTTATTTTGGATAACCTTAAAAAGACGCTGCTACGGCAACCCGTCAATACCTGTGAAAATATTGTTGTTTTCGGTGCATAAGATATTTATGTGTTACTGTTAGTTTTACCAATACATGTAATGCAATAATGGAAGTGCCGATATCAGCGTAGCCATAGAATTTGGGCATAGGGTACCTTATAAAAAAGTGAATCTAGAGTTCGAAAGGCTTCATAAAATGATATAACATGTAGGGGGTTCTATTTAAAAAATCAATTATTGCAACCGCTACACTTTTCAGGACCACCCTCTATGTTTTGTCGTAACGTGAAGATATGCACCTAAAAGTGCATATCTTCACGTTACGACAAATACAATGATAACTAACCCTGTATAATAATGAGCACTTCAGAACTAAAGACAGTAAAGTTGATTTTATATTTTAGGTGAAACTCGTAAAATATACTCTCAGAGTAAAGATGTGGACAAACAAGGTAACATATTTTATGACTCTGATGCTAGTTCTTTGCAGCGACATGTTTCTTTCCCTGCCCAATAAAACTTTTTACCATAATACATTCCACCGGGCAACAAAGTAGACAGATACAATGTTAAACTTTATCCTATATATATATATATATATATATATATATATATATATATATATATATATATATATATATATATATATATATATATATATATATATATATATATATATATATATATTGTTAGATATAGCAAATATATCAGAAAATTAGAAACATTTTATTGTGGAGAAAAACGGGCCATGTACATTAAATGTATGCGTCCTAATATTTAAATGCCCTGTATAATTGAGGGTGTAGAATATTTAGGGTTAAATAAGGGATAGCATAAGAATTAAAAGAATACAGAACAATGCTTTTTTCTTACTTGTAGTACGTTTGAGTTCACTAAGCAAAGGTCGTTGGAATACAATAGAACATAGAACAATAGTCTTGTTTTTATTTATAGAGTTTTGATAAACGATAATGATTTTTATTTTCTCCTTAGACATTAAATAAATATGTAGTAGTTTAGTTAAAAATAATTTTCTGTCAGTTACCAATTATAAGAAATGCAGACACAGTGTTCGCTAATGGTGAAACGCAGGGATGTTTTTTTGTTGTTGTTTCCAATAGGTGCAACGAACAAGAAGTTGGACAATGGGGAAATTCAGGGCCTATGAACTTTGTTTTACCCAGGTGCAGCGGGAATATATTTTTTGTAACACAGGTGTAGATATTTAAGAAAACGGTGGCTGTACGCCAGGACGATTCGTAAATGAGCTGCGGCAAGAGAATATTCATTATATGACATACGGCGACAGTGTAAATGTGGGAATTGAGAATTGACATGACGGCAGTCAAGGCTCGGTATAATCTGCGAACAAGTGCATCATAATAAGATGATATTCAGTGTTGAAATGGGAAAAATGTATATGAGCAACTGACACGCGGTTCGTTAAGACCGTTTCACTTTAAAATGGAAAATAATTAGCAATTACAGACAAGCTTTAACATCGAAACAGTAGATCCAATAGAAGAACCAATTAGACATCAATCAGTAAGTCGTTTTGGGAACTTTATCGTTATGAATGTGCAGACTTTTTTCTATATTGTGTTTAGTTTATAAGAATTTTCAGTCCCATTGATGATTTTTATGTATCTTTAGCTCACTAAGGCTGATATTAGATAAAGGCCGAATCACTAGATCATAGTTAGTTAATTCATTATTTCAAATAAGATTGATTTGTATGATTTATCGACAATCAGTGATGATAACCTTGATATAGCTACCATAACGCACTTGCTGCGTCCCGATTTTTTTTACAATTAAAAAATATATGATTAATATCACACACACATTTATTTTATCACAACTTCACAGTGGATTGTCTGCCAACCCCATTTGCAATAGTTGCTTCTTGGGGGCACCATGCCCTACGGTGACTCTGGCAAGTGCGATATAAATTACTCTGTTAGTTGGAATTATTTCTGAGATTTATTTAAAAGGTAAGATGGGAAATATCTGCCGAAGTTTACTTTCTAATATGGCTTACTGTTGGTTCCATTGTTCTGACCATTCTTTTCACATGTGTTGTTTACAGGCAGGAAAAAATCTCTCATTAAGAGGATATTGCAACTCTTTCCTGCATTTTTTGCCAATTTATATGCTTCTTGATTGCCCTTGATGCGAGCACGTGCTTTTATCCACATAAATATAGCTGTTTTTCCAGATATTGCTAAATTCATATACTTGGATCCAATAATTCCCATGTCTCTGAATACATTAGAAGTCTCCTTCAAAGCCAAGAGTAATGATTTGCTGTCGGTTATGATTATAAATTTGAAGTGGGATGCTGTTTTCATGGCCATTTCAAGAGCTTTAATAACTGCTGTTTCTGCTGTATATATGCTGGTTTCTTTGTGTAGCTTAAAACCGAAACTGGATGGCGTCGATTCGCAATATATGCTATAACTTAGGGAATCGCATGTTTAGGATCCATCGGTAAATATTAGAGGCGATCCTGGCAACTTCTGCATATTTTCACGGTAATAGCTTCGAGCATCTATCTCTTCACTATGGAAAACTGGTAAAAGAACAATTGGTTTCCATAGTAAAATTTTATGTGACAACGTAAACACTTCTGAAGCATACAGTATAGTTGGCGTTACTATTGCGAATATGTACGATAAAGCTTCTGTCAATGGTGGTGAGTTTTTATGTCGCCAGTATGTGTTATCTTGATTATGTGACAAAAGGGTGTGAGTTTGGATGCTGATTTTTCCTTGCAACGATTATTTTATTAGAAATTTGCTAGAGAGATATTGCCGTTTTAATTTGAGAGGTGGCTCGTTGGCTAAGGGCAAGAATATTTCTGTGTGGGTTAATTTTATTAGCCCCCGGGCTAATCCTAAAGATTTGTATTGTATTCTGTCAATTTTTATAAGTTCTGCGGCAGACCCATAGAAAATTTAGCCCTAGTCTATGATCGACCTAGTGTAGGACTTATAAAATTTCATCGCAGTCTTGGGATCTACACCATATATCTTTTTGCATACATATTTTAAAATATCCAGACTCTTTTCCCCCTTGCTAATACAATGATCAACATGTTCCTCCCACAAAAGTTTTTGATCGGTTATTACACCTAAGTGTTTGTAGGTTTTGTGGCATGGAATATTTTCTTCAGCAATTGTAAGTAATGGTGCAAGTGGTATTCCATGTCTTGTATAAAAAAAAACTACTGAAGACTTATCGACAAACATGGTAAAGTTGTTTTGGAACAAGTATATTTTGATTTTATACATAATGTAATTGCACTGGTTAATACACAGACTGTGTGAGTTTTGTTTAGTATATATGCAGAAATCATCCGCATATTGGATTACCTCTGCACGGTTATCAAAAAGGCTGTGGAAGTTCTGTATATATATATATATATATATATATATATATATATATATATATATATATATATATATATATATATATATATATATATATATATATATATAATAAGAAGGTCCTTAAAACAGATTCTTGCGGTAGACCCATCTAACACGATCGCGGTTCAGTATACGCCTCATTCGCTTTTATACACACTATTCTACCAGCAAAGATCCTGCCTATATTCACTGGCATGTTTTCACATATCCCAGCTGGCTCATTTTTTTATAAGCAAGTGTAAACCTACGTTATCGTAGGCCACCTGCACATCCGAAAACATAACGGCCATATATTTATTTTCAGAAGGGCTTATTTGAATATCATTTACTAAGGTGGCAATACATTGAGTGGTACTTCTATTTTTTTCCAAAGCCAAACTATTGTGCTGGTAATAAACTATTTTGCTCAAGATACCATTCAAGTCGTTGATTTATAATTTTTTCGAATGTTTTTAGCACACATGATAGTAGTGTAAGAGGCCTATATGAGTTAAAGTTGCTAAGGTATCTGCTGGGTTTACGCAAGAGCACCACCACAGCCTCGTTCATAGCAGTGCAGTCACAGCCATCTCTTAAGATACTGCTATATATATATATATATATATATATATATATATATATATATATATATATATATATATATATATCACAAATAGGTATTTTTGCAATAGGGGTAAATGATATATCATGGTATAATTTATACCAGCTTTTCCAGGTGCAGAGTTTGTAGTGTTTTTACAGTTAATATCCATTTCTTCTATCGAGATATGTTTATTTAGATAACTATTTGCGTGGTGATGGTAAACATCAAAATTCATACTCACATTCGGAGACGCAATTCTTTGAGATACTATCCAGTACACCCGCCGAAATATTTATGTCGTTTGAAGTTTGCTTACTTTTAATACCATTGGGTCTTTCCCATATTTCTGAAGGATTTCACTGCGCATTTCACGAATTGCAGAACTTTTCACAAGATTGCTGGGCTCTTAACTTAAAAACTTGTATACATCGGGCATTAATTTGTTGATATTCAAGAAAGTTGTTCATTAGGTGATTTTGCCGGAATTTCCTAAAAGTTACTTTTCTACGATTATTAACTTCGCTACGTTCCTGGTCCCAATACGGTGGCAGTTGATATTTTTTATTCATGCTATGTGTATCTTAGGATTACAACGCATGGTACCGGAACGGGCCCCGAGCACAATTGTGTTAAATATACGCCCAACGTTAGTAATATTGGCAAGTGATCAGACCCATCGGTGTCCTAAATAGTTACAAAGCTGGAATTTTGAATTAGGTAATTATTGAAATGTCTACTGCAGACTTAAGATCATAGGGTAAGACGTATAATAGACCCATCATTACGCAAATTAACAACACTTGTACTTAGGTTGCTTTTTTTAAATTTATTAAACTACTTAAACTATTTAACAACAAACTAGCATAATTAATGCTTAAAATATAACTGAACAAATATTACACAAAACAATGGCTTTATATAATAATCGGACAAGTGTTCGCTGCAGGTTCTCACGATAACATGCTGATCTAGCTTCTTCTGAACTCGCACTCCTGGCACTATCTGCAACGGTCGGTATAATTCGTAGAATCTGCTGATGGGAACTGCTGCATGTAAATGTAACTTGATACCATCTACGTGACATATTGTGGGAAGCCATGTGTTAAGCCGCATAACAAATTTAGGTGCCTCTTCAAGTGCTTACAATAAAATTTCACCTGTTTTTCCACCTATCCAGATCCCAAACTAGTATGATGAGCATTAAGATCGTCGCCTATAATGGCAATTGTTCCAAGTTGTTTTATTAGATTGACATAATCTCTACTACAAATAGAAATATTGGGTGGTCTGTACACCGAAGCCAATGATATATTTTTACCATCTTTACTGATAGAGATGGCGCAGTATTATAAATTTTCATTAATTTTAAAATTAAGATTTATACTGCTGAACATTTTATCTGATATTATTATTGCTACACCACCCGCTCCGTATGTGCGGTCTTTTATAACTACATTATAACCTGGAATGCGGTACATTTCGCTAATAAGAGCAACATGACCTTTATTTTCTTCAATTAGTTTCTTAAGGAACAAAACATTACTAATCGCTGACCTACAATTTCATTGTACTATCCGTAAATTTACCATTAGGTTGCTTAACTGGATTATTTAAAAGCCTGGACGCAGCAAGTGCGTTATGGTAGTGAATTTTCATTGAAATGATCTTGCGCAAAATATTTTGTTATAACTTTTTTCTTGTAAAATAGAAATCTAAATTTTGGTGTATAGTTTAATTTTTATATTGTAAACCTACCTACCTCGCGAAGAGAGGGTCAGCAGAACCATTTATGGGACCAGAACCGGCTCTGGGCGTGTCAAAGAGCACTGCCAGGGGAGCCATTAAGTCCTGGGTCAGAAACCAACACAAGGTGTACTGGGCGGACTGTCCAGGGCTCAGACATGGGAAGTCAATAATTGACGGACCCAGTTCAAAGAGAGCTGTGGAGCTGCTAAACCTTAGCAGAGAACAGCTCAGAAACACAACAGGTCTCTTGACGGGACACATGGCCGTCAAGAAACACCTGCATAAAATGGGGCGGTTCGAAGGGGACCTCGCATGCAGACTCTGCGGCGAGGGGGAGGAATCAGCCCAGCACATCTTGTGTGAGTGTATAGCTCTGGACCGGAAAAGACAACTGATCTACGGTCACTCTAGACCGGAGACAGAGCAATATAAAACTTCACCCTACCAATCGCTGTGCAGACTAGTTCAAGGCACAGTGATCTTGGAATGGGTGGAGTAAGACTAAGGGTATTCACAATCAACCAAGGGTTGCGGTGCTATCGGGGCGGCAAGGCCGCGGACGAGCCCTGAGGGAACAAAAAAAAAACCTACCTACCAAATTTGGTTATTATAGATTTTTTATTTTTTGAGATAAAATTTTTTTTCGATTGAAGACTCAAAATTATATATATATATATATATATATATATATATATATATATATATATATATATATATATATATACATATATATATATATATATATATATATATATATATATATATATATATATATATATATATACATATATATATATATATATATATATATATATATATATATATATATATATATATATATATATATATATATATATATATATATATATATATATATATATATATATATATGTATATTATATAAACATATAAAAATTGAAACTGACCCCAGATATGGGTTCTAGGGGTCCTAGTTCGCGCTCATTTGCAAAAATTTTTTCAACATTCAAAAGTCAGGAAGAAAATTCCCCATGAGTGAATTTTTTCTACGAAAATTCACTAATAGCGTATCGTCAATGATCTTATTTATATATTCTGTGATGTCTATGTCTCCCAGATCACCACTGCATATTTTATTCAAATAGCTTACTAAGGTGTATATTATTTTTTAACGTTAATTTAATTTCTTCTAAAGTTTTTTGTTGAGAAGTATGTGGGTTATTTAATATAAGATTTTCGGAAAATCACCAAGTTGTTTCAGTTGGAAAGTTAGTGGGCGATAGAGTATTGTCAACTTTTCTCAGTTTTTTATTTTGTTCCACTATATTTTGTTTACTCATAAAATGATCACTTTGAGATTCACGATTTATAGACTGATGCTTTTTTTGTAATAAACTTAGAAATTTTTTAGAACAATTAATTAAAGGTGTAAACAAATTTGTGTTTGTTTTAACATTGTTTGAAAATAATGTTGGGTTATCAACAGCTTTTTCAGGTTCTTTAAATGAAACATTTTGGCGTCAGATACTCTTTAACTTTTTTTGTTTTTAAAATATTGGACACCCTCTATATGTAGTTTGGTGATCTCAAATTTTGCAATAAATGCAAAATTTTTCAGCGTTACCTGAACCTAAATGCGTTTCTGCACATTTTTTACATCTAGAAGTTTTACTTTTGCATAATATGGAGGACTGCCCGAATCGCAAGCATTTGTAACATTGCATTACAGGTGGAATGTATTTCTCGACTGGACACCTAACTCTAACAATAAAAAAGCCTGAACGCAGCAAGTGCGTTATGGTAATGAATTTTCATATAAATGATCGGACACAAAATATTTTATTATAACTTTTTTTTCTTGTAACATATAAATCTAAATTTTGATGTATAGTTTACTTTTTATATCGTAAACGTACTTACCAAATTTGGCTATCATATCTTTTTTATTTTTTGAGATAAAATTTATTTTCGAATGAAAACTCAAAAGTTTCCGGGAAAACCTCGTCCGATTTTCCTGACTAACGAACTTATCCAAGCCATTTACAAAAGGAAGGTACATGCCAAATGCCAAATTTTGTCAAAATCGGCCCATTATTTTTTGAAGTTATCGGTGTGATACATATATATATATATATATATATATATATATATATATATATATATATATATATATATATATATATATATATATATATATATATATATATTGAAACTGACCCCGGATATGGGTTCTAGTGGTCTTAGTTTGCGCTCATTTGCAAACAATTTGTCAAAAGTCGGGATCTCCACATTAGTGATTTTTTTCTACGAAAATTCACAAAACCGTAATCAGGGATTACAGAACCTCGGAATGAAACTTGAACCAGTTGTCGCGGTATTTGTTGTCTTTGACCGGTTTCATTTGTTATATTCTTTTTCATCCGTTTAACGCTTGCTATAGGTATAGCAGACTTAATTCTTTTAATAAAGTTACTTTAGAGATTGCAGTATCAACGTGTCTGACTATTGCTTATTTATACGTTAAATGCATTGGAATATATGCATATTAATTGCACTGGTTGATATTACCTGGGATGGTGATATTGAACCCATAGGTAAACACTTGATATACTTTATTATTTCACTAACTGAATAAACTATATGATACATTTAACTATAATACAATTATAACAGTACATGAGTACATAGCAAATAACTGACCAAGCGTGGAGGACGTGTGTTCACTCAAGAGTGGTTGGTAGAGAAGAGAGAGATCGCTCTCGTGTTTCTTCGTTGCTGTAGATCTTGACAGCTGGCTGTGGCAGAACATAACGTAACGTTTAACTGTCAAGAGTATTTATGCAGAAACACAGAGTAGTGTTGACGGAAACACTGCGGTCGGAACCACCGCCACATACTCCCCTCTCAGTGGCAACGCTATTAGTTCAAGTATCTTCGTGGAAATCGAACTCTACGTCCATGGCGTGTAGTTTGAACGGGAACGGGAACTTCACTGTCACTTTCAGTTTCACTAGGTGTTGGACTTTCACTGTCACTTTCAGTTTCACTAGGATGTCTCTGAGGCTGGAAAGTTGTCTGTTCGTTATCACAAAGAATGAATGCGGGTTTAAGACGGTCAACAGAAATTGTCTCTTCTCCGTGTGATTTCTTGATTTTGAAGACTTTGTCAGTTCGGGATAACACTTCAAAGGGGTTGTCGTAAACTGGTTTGAGGTTTTTTCGCGAAATATCAATGCGAACAAAAACAAAAGGAGCTTCCATAAGCTTAGGATGGACAAATACCTTTTTTGCAGTATGATGTTTAAAAGGTACTGGTCGAAGTTTCCTTATGTCTTATTTCAGCTGAGATATAAGTGGTGGAACATCATGAGCTTGTGTGCTGTTGAAAAAGTCGGTGGGAAGTTTGATTGATTCTCCGTAGACTATTTCAGCGGGTGTTGAGCGATATTCTGGAATTATGTACGATCTGAGTCCTAGTAACACAATTGGCAATTTAGCGACCCAGTTTGCGTCCATATGAGCTTTCAAGGCTCAGCCACCATTTGCTGCTGGGTGGTAAGCTGTGGTCTTGATGTGGTCTGCACCTAGTGTTTTAGTGAGGTGTGTGAAAAGGTAGCAATCGAATTGTTTACCCCTGTCTGTGGTGATGTATTGCGGAACACCGAAACGAGCGATTCAGCATGATAAAATAGTATTCGCTACTGTTTCTGCTGTAATATCTGACAATGGAATTGCTTCGGGCCATCGAGAAAATCTGTCTATTATTGTTAACAGATAGCGTTGACCTTGTGATGGTGGTAATGGTCCCACAATGTCAACATTTATATGCGAGAATCTTCTCATGGCTGGGGTGTATTGTCCAATGGCACTGGAAGTGTGTCTCCATATCTTGATTTTCTGGCAGGGAATGCAAGTCTTAGACCAAACAGATACATCGCGTTTCAATTTGGGCCAACAAAATCCATCCTGGACCAGATCGGCTGAAGCTGATATGCCTGCGTGAGTTAAATTGTGGATAGAATCGAAAATCTTTCGGCGAAATTTGAGCGGAATGAATGGGCGAAGTTTCTTTGAAGAAGAATCGCAAATAAGATTCAATCCGTTGTCAAGAGGCATGTTTTGACATTCGTATGAGGAAGATTTAGACTGCAGAAGGTGTTTGAGTTCCTTACAAGATGACTGAGCTTGCGCAATTTCTTGGAGTGACACAGTGGAAGAAAGTGAAATTGTTTCAATGCGAGGATAATAGTCTGCGGGAATGTTTGTAGGACCTGGTATGTAGCGAATGTCTGTGGTAAATTGACCTAGGAAGTCTAAATGTCGTAGTTGCCTTGGAGATGCTTTATCGATACGTTGTTCAAAAGCGTATGTCAAAGGTTTGTGGTCCGTATAAATAGTAAAATGGCGACCTTCTAGGGTATATCTAAAGTATTTAACTGCCTGATAAGCACCTAAAAGTTCGCGATCGTAGGTGCTGTAAAATTTTTGGGCTGAAGTAAGCTTTTTAGAGTAGGACTTCTAGTGTTTGATCACGTAGTTGTTGGAGGGAAGCACCTACGGCATAATCAGAAGCATCGACATGGAGAATCAGTGGTAGAGAAGAAGACGGATGAGCTATTAGTGTAGCGTTTTTTAGTGCCTCTTTCAAACGTTCGAATGCTTCTCGAATCTGAGGAGCCCACTCGATTTTACGTTTGTCGCGTTTTTTGGGATTCTGGCAGAGGTCGAATAGTGGTTGCTGAATTTCCGCAGCACGTGGAAGAGAACGACGGTAGAAATTTATGAGACCTAGAAATCTTCTGAGTTTTTTAATAGTATAGGGAAGAGGTAGGTCGGTAATAGCTTTGATGCGTTCAGGAAGTGGAAATAATCCAGATTTATTTAAACGAAAACCTAAAAATGAAATTTCGGCCACTCCGAATTCACATTTAGATGAATTGATACGGATGCCGTTGTCTTGAAGTGTCTAAAAAAGTTTTGTTAGATGCTCTTGATGTTCTTTTTCAGAGGCTGATGCAACGAGAATATCGTCAAGATAGGAGTAGGCAAAGTCAAGATGTCTTAAAATTGAATGTAAATATTTTTGAAATATTTGTGCTGAATTACGAAGGCCAAATGGGGTTTTAGCAAATTCGAATAACCCAAATGGAGTTATGACTGCTGTTTTGGGAATATCTTGAGGTGCTACTGGGATGTGATGGAAAGCGCGAATTATATCCAATTTTGAAAAAATACGTTTGCCTTCTAACTGGGCATTAAAATCCTGCAATATTGGAATGGGATATTTGTCTGGGATTGTTTTAGCGTTTAGTGCTCGGTAATCCCCACATGGTCTCCATGAGCCATCCTTTTTTTGCACCATGTGGAGGGGGCTTGACCCTGGACTTTTGGAGGGTCTACAAATTCCCAAGTTTATCATGTGCTGGAATTCTAGCTTTTGCAGTGACAGGTGGTCCTTCCGTACTTATAGTATGGAAGAACTCAACCTCTGGAAGGTTGCTAGAAGAAGTTTCCTTAAAAAGGTCAGGAAATTGTTGTAGCAATTTGAAGTACTGGTGTGTCGGTTCTACGAGATGAATTTCAGAATTAATTCCTGGTGGTGGGTTAGCACCGGTCTTAGAGAGGTTTGTCTTTGTATCGATTAAACGTCTATGTTTCATATCCACAAGTAAAGCAAACTCTGCTAGAAAATCAGCGCCTATAATTGGTTGCTTGATATCGGCAAGTGTGAAGGGCCAGCAGAACCTACGGCGTAAACCTAGATCCAAATCTAATAGTTGTTCGCCATAGGTATGAATAGGGGTCCCGTTTGCAGCATACAAGGTACGTTTCGATTGAAATTTCCGTTGGTCGTGAGTGGGTGGAATAACTGAAATATCCGCTCCAGAGTCGATTAGAAATTTCATATTGGAGCGTCTATCAAAAATAAAAAGGCAGCGTGTTAGGTGGCTCTCGTCTGCTGCCGCGTGGAGGGAGTGCCTTATTAGTTTTCCGACACATGTTTTGCTTTAAAATTGCAAGGTTGGATGCAACGTTTGGCCTTGTTGCCAAATCGTTCATGATACCAACACGTGGAGGTTGAGGAATTTGTGGTTATGGAATTTCGAGAAAGCTTGGGTCTTTCTCGGGAGGTAGATCAGGAACGCGTTCGCAATTCGTTGACTGATGCTGTTAGCTTCTCTAACTGCGCTTCTAACTTGACTAGCTTGTCGGGCTCGTGTGACTGAATTTCAGCCACATTGTATTTATCTCCGGAATATTCCACGATTTTGTCTGCTATAACCGACAAATTTTCTAGAGAATCGTTGCTCGAAGCCAAAATTGAACGAACGTTGACTGGTAAACGTTGTATAAATAAAGTTTTAAGGAAATCATCTTTAATCTGACTACCGGCTAAAAACTTCATTTCGCGTAAAAGTTGCGATGGTTTTCTGTTGCCTAATTCTAATTCTGTTAAAAGTTTATTTATTTTGCGACTTTCGGACTCTTCAAATTCTAATAAAAGACGTTTCATTAGATCAGAATAGGGGGTTGATGATAATGGTTGGGTTAAAAAATCTGAAATTGACTCTGCGACATTAGGATCGAGTATAGCGAGTACATGACTTAATTTTGTCTTTTCAGAACTGATCTGCGATATATCGAACTGGGCGTCAACCTGCATTTGCCAGATTTTCACGTTACGTCTCCATATAGGAGGTAATTTTATTGCAACCCTTGCCATGATATTGCTGCTTGAAGAATCTTCGGCCATTGTGAAAAAAATCAGAAAATTTTTAAATTAGAAAGGACTGACCTGTTTAGATATCCGTTTCCTGTAGGCACGAACACGTGCGTGGAAGTTAGGCGACGTCGGCTGGAAACATCAGGCTCGGCATCTTCGGCTTACGGCACGGGGTCACCAATATGGATATTAATTGCACTTGTTGATATTACCTGGGATGGTGATATTGAATCCATAGGTAAACACTTGATATACTTTATTATTTCACTAACTGAATAAACTATATGATACATTTAACTATAATACAATTATAACAGTACATGAGTACATAGCAGATAACTGACCGAGCGTGGAGGACGTGTCTTCACTGTAGCGGTTGGTAGAAAAGAGGAGATCGCTCTCGTGTTTCTTCGTTGCTGTAGATCTTGACAGCTGGCTGTCGCAGAACATAACGTAACGTTTAACTGCCAAGAGTATTTATTCAGAAACACAGAGTAGTGTTGACGGAAACACTGCGGTCGGAACCACCGCCACAGAATATACGAATGAAGCTGGTTTTGTTTAAAAATCCTGTGGCGAACAAGCAAATTTGCACTAGCAGCTGACTGTTATTATTTTAATTCTGTTTTCGCCCACCGGCGCTACTTCAATTATTTCCGAATGGAGCTCCCCCGTCTCGTTTAACATTCGCCCCACTCTCATTGGATCTATCTTACAGGATGAATAGCTCAGTGAGCGAGGTGAGTAACCTCTCGATTTGGACTAAGAGGTCGCGGGTTCAAGTACCGTATTCGGACAGTCGGTCTTTTTTACTCAAATGTGGAAAGGCCGGCTACTGATGAGTTAATGGGTGGTGTTCTTTGTTTATATGTGTATGTAAGCTCCCCCCGCACAAATCTAGACTGCTGGGTGCGGAGTTTGCTACTATGGTGTTATTATTATGTTATCTTACATATACAGTTACAATCTTACATGCAAATTTTCAGATTAATATTCCACTAATATGTAAATCGGTCCCTTATCATGGATGTTAAATCTATTATCAAAATTTATCTTTCTTTCATATTAGTAAATTTTCTTAAAAACATTTGGAAACGTGTTTAGATATCTAAAGGTAGTGTGAACGATAAGGCCAAGATACCCAACTTCTTCAACCAATGGTATCGGCTCCCCATTGATTTGCAGGAATATATAGTTGCGGCAGACTTTTTTGCATTTAAATGCGATGAGTGATCCAACGATAGTTTACTCACCAACCTTAAATCATTATTAATCCTACTGATTGCCTCATGCAGCTGTGACTTTGGAAATGAATCATAGAGCTGCGTGTCGTCAGCATCCATATGTATGCTACATTTTTTTTTACATGTACTGGAAAAATGTGCGTACAGATGGTGAATAAAAGAGGAATTAAACGGATTAAACCCTGGGGTACACACACACACACACACACACACACAGATATATATATATATATATATATATATATATATATATATATATATATATATATATATATATATATATATATATATATATATATATATATATATATATATATATATATATATATCACATCGATAACTCAAAAAATAATGGGCGGATTTTGATCAAATTTGGTACGTACCTTCCTTTAGCAAGTGACGTCGATAACTTCGTTCTCCAGGAAAATCGGCCCGGGTTTTCCTTGTAAATTTTGTGTTTTCCTTATATCTCCGAAAATAATAAAGTAAGGGCAATCATGGGTAACCGTGTTGGCATTACAAATAGTGAGCCATGTACTAAAATCTAGACGTGTAAGTTTAGAGACAAAAAATTTATAGGGATTAAAAAAAGGGGTTTCCCTCAAAACGTCAAAACCGCGATCTGAAACGTCAAAATTGGCAACATTTAGGCAAAGAACCTGAAACCAATACGGATTATGTATAAAAAATGTCGCAAGAAGAGTGTTCTGCAAACCTTTAAGTTTCTGCTTCAACCGTCATTTCTTGTCTTTCATGTCTTTCATTATACTAAAATGTTTCGAGAAAATTAATTTCAAATAGACGCCTTCTCTGCTACTTTGGCAGTATCTCTATAATTTTTAGCTCATTTTCGTGGAAAAAATCGTTAATGAGGAGACCGCGATTTTTGAATTTCAATAAGATTTCTTCAAATGAGTGCAAACTAGGCCTCCTAGAACCCCCCTCTGGGCGTAGTTTCAATTTCTATCTGTTTACATATATACAGGGTAACGCATTTCTACGGTAAAGCTAAATATAATTGTTATTATACAAGATACGAGAAAAAATTGTATACGTTAATTAAGGATGTCTTGAGCTGCATCTTATAAAATTATTTTGACAATCACAGGCTGACCCATAAGTCGTTCGTGATACCTACAAATTTTTTTCGAACATCCTTTATATTATTGCATTTTTTAATTTTTCATAGAAATATGATGCATGTCGACAATATTTAAGTAAACCCGCTAAACAGTAATAATAAAAAAGTCTGGAGGCAGCAAGTGTGTTATGAAAGTGAATCTTCAAAAAATGTTTTTAATAGCAAATATGTCTCTTTAAGGCAAGCAGGCATCAATTTGGTTACCGGTATAACCTATATACTAGAAAGAATATACCATATTTTATTAAAATAACTTATTGTTTGAAAATGTACAAAATTTTTCCGAAAATAAACTTAAAATGTTTCCGAGAAAACTGGTTTCGTAGACAACGAACCTTAGGTTAATAGCAAATTGAGATATTTAAATTTGAAGCATTTAATGACAATTCTCTACCAAAACGCCCCTACCGCGTCTACATTTTTTTAACAATATTTTTATTAGAAACATGCATCATATTTACTATATTGGTATCACTAATTACTATTACATTTTCGTCATTACCTGTAATATTTGTCGTAATATTTGTACCCACTTTAAGTTTTTCAGGGTGTGGGGATCTACCTCCTCCTTCCCCATATGATCCACTCGACATAATACTTATATGCTGGGAATTCCTAGCATAACTATGTTAATTCAACAAAGTTAAATTAAACTTATCACTTACCAGTATAACTAATACAAGACAATATAAGTTGGTAATATAATAACTTAGCTTAGCACCTTTAATAGGTTTTAACCAGTGGAGCACACGAACTCACATCTTCACACTACAACGGTCACCCACTCGAATGAAGTTTATCTTATATGCATTCTTGCATTTCGGTAAATTAGTTACAATAAATGAACATTTCGCATTTAAAAATAGTTACAAGAGCGAACAGTGTCGTTCGCAAAGCTGTCATTGAGAATTTAGGAAAATATATTTCACCTTTTAGGCCACGTTAACCCTAAGTCGTTTCTCTCTTCCTTAAGTATATTGCTCCCTCATCACTTGGTGTGATTCCTTGCGAACCTTTCTCGACCTTTCCACACATGGTCACAGGTGTGTCATTCATTCACCCCACATTTCTAGATTACCTGGATCGAGAAAGCGTCTAGAGTCTAGACGATGCTTCGAAGGTAATATTCATACACTCTAAGCGCTTATAAAATCTGATCAAATCTGACAAACACTGTGGTATTGGATAATATAAGGTAAAATGGTTCTGATGTGCACATTTTTTATAAAAATGTAAGATGTGTATATTTCACGCAGAAGGATATCTTAATATAATATAAAAAATGTGTTTTGATGAGGCATATATTTTTACATATGTAGAATAAGAAAACACTGCGAAATTTAAACACGTCCTGATTCAGCAAGCACGTTAGGGTAGCGATAAAAAGTGTTACAAATTAAAATAGGTTTGGATGCAGCCAGTGCGTTATAGTAGCGAATTTTGTTCGATTTTTAAATTAAAAAATCGATAAGCAACTATTTAAAATTATTGATGAAACAAATGATATAACTGGGCTTACCTCAATTATTGTTTAGCAACGGAAAACTCTTTATTGCAGATTATAGGTTATTTATATTACCTCGTAAAATGAGTCGCATTTTAGAGATAATTTTGAGTTATTTTTGTGCAATGTTTTAACGCACAAAATTTCTTTTGGAGTAAATTCCAAGGTCACTTAAAAAAGATTACGTAAATAAATCCAAGAAAGCTTTGTTTAATAACTAGAACCGAAACCAATAAATTGAAGGTGGGCTTCGGCAGAAAGCCTGTTAAGGGCCACCTCGAAGCATTTTAAAAAGTTTAGGCCATTCATAATACGGAATACCTTGTTCGCTATTGCCGAGCGTAAAAAGGCAAAGGTTTGATCTTTGAGAAAACGACCGCGATATAATAAGTCGAAAAAAATATAGAACAGACAAGTCACATGGACACAAACAGGCCGCAAACATCAAGGGGAGCAAAAATGTACATAGCAAAAATCAAAAGTGCAATAAATGAAGAACTGGAAAAAAATGAGCTACAAAAACTCATTGAACTGAAATGGCCTGAAGCAATTTATAAATGCTGTCATAGAGCCCAAGCTGAACATGCAAGTTAGAGGAAGGAAGACACAGTCGCCATCTTCAAAGCCGGAGATGAAATAGATAATAAATTCGCAAAAGGAATAAAACACCCTCAACTATAAACGTCACTAGAGAAGGGCGAACTACAACCTGAAAAAATGACGTATAGCATAAGAACTAGTCGAATAATTGATGGCGAAAATGTCACAAAAAAAAGCATAGAAAAGTATAGTTATGTAACCATGACACCAGATGGGGGCCAAACTGCTGACGGCAGAGCCATGTTAATAGTAAATCTGCGAAAAGTCATTCAGCGGGGAAGAGTAAACGGAAGGACCAACACAATATGCACGTGAACAAGATGTGAGAAAACTCCTCGAGTATGTCTGGGAGAAAGAAAAGGCATAGATAACAATCTTCATGAATAAGGGACAGCTGAGTGAAAAACAGAAAGACAAGGTCGAATACACGAGACTAGCGTCGTAAATTGAGGAACAAAGACACAATCACTCTGAAGCCGCTACCTGGGAACACACACGCAGCTATAATCAAAAATATGAAGAAAGATGTAGGCACCGAGAGACTCACAGGAGATAGAGTCAGTAAAACAATTAACGGCTTGGTACAACTCAATATAAAAGGTAAGGATAAAGAGAAGAGACAGTCTTTCACAGAACTCCTGACCAAGAAACTGGATAGGATGGCTTAAGTTGCTGTCAAAGAAAGACGATAAACGGTAATGCTACTTGATATAGACGAAACGTTGCTGAAAAAGATTTGCACAAAGCCCCCGAAAAAGATCTAGGAAAGTATAGCTGACTAACCGATAAAGGGATTAAACTCTCGGTGAAGGCAAACAAGAGCTGAGTTGAATATGCCTTCGTAGCCCTCGCAGAAGGCGCAGCCAGGTTTCTAATATACAAAGGGACGGTAGGACAATGAAGTAAAATAACGAATAGCCACACAAAAATAAAGCTACTGCAAACGAATTGGGACCGGTGCAAGATTGCGATGGTCCTGTTTAAGCACAAATGCCAAACCGAAAATAATAACCTGGGGGTTGTGGCTGAACCAAATAAAAATATGACAAAGCTAATCAACAAATGGATAACAGACAGAAGAAATATACGCATACCATATATAACACAGAACAAAGATCCAAAGAACCGGGGAAGCAGATGGCTATATATGGGTAGAACGTGATAGTGTGGTTGTGTAGTTCTGCTACGTCACCCCTGCCGTCGGGGAGAGATATTTAGTAAAATACTTGGCCCAACTTGGAGATGATATTAAACAACATAAAAAAAGAGTATCCTAATCGGATGCGACTTCAATGCAAAAGCACATAGCTGGGGCTCCCCACAAAGGACAGAAAGGGAAAAGCGCTTGCGGAGTGGATCAGCGAAGGCGAAGACGTCTTACTGAATGACGGCGCAAAACCAACGTTTGAAAGAAATAACGGATCGTCATATATCGATGTCACAATCTGCTCACCGAGTCTCGAGCTCCTTGTGAACGAATGTTACGCGACCGATGAGGAAAACTTAGGCTATCAAAAAAATATTCACGTTAAGATCCAGGATACTGCACATAACACGCAAAGAATCTACCACAAAAATGGGTGTGTCTTCATAAATGACAACAAACCACTATTTCCAGAAAAAATAGAACAAGAAGCTCAGCTACACACATAGAGTAGAGGAACTGGTAGTGACGCTTGAAACTGCATGCAACTCAACTCCAAAGAGGAAACATCGTTCTAGAAATAGAACAGGAACCTATTGGTGGAGCCCAGAAATTGCTAAGCTCAGGGGCTAATTCTACAAGATAAGAAGGGAAGTAATAAGAAAAGAACAACAACAGAGCCAATATCAGCTAAGAATATAGGGCAGAAATTTACCGAAATTGCAGATAATGCCGAAGGAAGCTAAAGAAACTTATTGAAACGACAAAACGACTGGCATGAAACGGACCTTTGGGGCACAGGGTATAAAATTGTAACTGGGAAGATAATGCTACGATCTCCTATAGAGGCAACAGATAAGGAACAACTCCGAATAGCTAAGGAACTCTTCCCAGAAAATGCGATAACCAGATGGGCATATATATATATATATATATATATATATATATATATATATATATATATATATATATATATATATATATATATATATATATATATAACATGAGGATATCCCTGCGTGTACTGCAGAAGAAACCAGGGCAGCAGGGCAAAAACTAAAAGGAAAGAAGGCACTCGGAACAGACGGAATCCCGCCTGAAATCATTAAAATAATATCAGAGGAAAATCCAGAAATATTTCGCGAAACAATAAACTACCATATTAGCAGTTGTATCTTCCCAAAGGAATGGAAGACAGACAGACTGGTTTTTATAGAAAAACCTGACAAGGAATCATATTGACCCTTGTGCCTACTAGAATTGCCAGCAAAGCTGCTCGAGCAAATAATAAACAAGAGACTCACGGAAGAAACTGAACTGAAATGTAAGCTGTCAGACAGGCAATATGTCTTTATAAAAGGGCGCTGCACCATGGACGCGATACAATTAGTAAATAAGATTGTGGATGAAGAGAAACCTAACCCAAATTAGTACGTGATAATGGTGACGCTGGATGTTAAAAACGCCTTTAATACAGTGCCATGCGACGAGATCATCATAGAACTACCAAGAAGACAAGTTGCCCCATAGAGTTAATGTCAAAATTATGGTGCCCAAAAAGAAAATATTTTTCCAGCAGTTAAAACTATATTTGCAATCGGATTGGGAGTCTTTTTCAGGTTAACGATATCCAACAAAAATTTGAAATATATGTATTGTAGTAAAAGCGGACGAAAAGAAAGTTCAATACAAATTTCACAAGTGACAGTTCCGCACAAAAGTTTGGCAGTTTTTGGAGAAATCAAAATCAAAAATTATGATCTATTACAAGCACAAGCAAAAGCAGCTTCTTCTGTAAAATTCACTGTAAATTATATTGTACTAAATAAACTATACTATACTATATCTAGTTCAATTGATGTGCAGCTACCTAGAAGATTGAAGAGTTCTGATTGGGAGGAATAATGTGGCCATGAAAATGAGTTGTGGTTTACTACAGGGATCGGTACTTGGCCCGACCTAGTGGAATATCTATTACGACGATTTGCTTAGAATGAACACATGGGAGGAGACAACTATTATCGGATACGCAGACGATCTGCCACTTGTGGTGTGCGGCGATAGCAGAGAAGAGACAGAGCAACGAGTATCATGGACAATGAGAATAATTGACATCTGGCTGAAGAAGAGGAAACTACAGCTATCTCCAGAAAAAAACTGAAGTCGTGGTACTCCTAGGTAGAAGAACCATAAAAACCATTACACTAAGTATTGAGTGGCTTAAAATTACGACTGTGAGGTGCCTCAGATTCCTCGGCATACTATTGGGACACAACACGAATAATGGAATACACATAAAGCACGTATCACGGAGGACAGATGGGATAGCATCGGCTTTAAACAGACTGATGCCAAAGGTAGGTGGACCGAGAGCGGGGCGTTGAAGACTCCTGTGCAGTGTAATGAACTGCATTGTCTTCTCCGGAGCACCAGTGTGGAAAACTGGATGGAAATGGACAAATACAAAAGGATGATGGAAAGCGTCCAAAAAAAGGTGGCAATCTGTATATCAAGCTCATACAGGACAGTTTCAACCAAAGCGGTACGAGTAATCGCGACTGTTGTACTTATTCATATGCTGATTGCGGAACGCACATATGAAAAAGACCAAAACAGGACAGTGCAAAAACGAGTATACGCAAACAAACACTGATAAAATGTCTAGCAGAATGGGACGAAGAAATAGAAACAGCCCAGTGGACTAAGACACTGACACCGAAGATCAGACCTTGGTTCACGCGACAGCATGGCGAGGTGGGATATTATCTAATCAAGTTCTTTCCGGACATGGGCGCCTCGGAGCATTTGCCGCTTCAAGATTAAGGAAACAGACTTGTGCTAATACTGTGCGGAGAGTGATGTCTCGGAAAACACTGTCCTATACTCTGGCAGGAAGCGAGGCAGAAGGCGGAGGTCAAGATTGGAGAGAAGCTGACAGCAAACAATATTGTGGAACATGCTGGAGTCTGAGACAAACTGGAAACTCATAGAGGAAATGATCAACATGATCCTGAAGGCTAAAGAAAATGATGATAAAGCAGACTAAAATAAGCGATAAAGGAGTAATAGACTGTGGTAGTGTGTGCTGAAGTTATCCTGAGAGGTAGTTCCGCTGCGCATCTATGGCTCTGAGAGGAGGGGTTTTAGTCGGTAAGAGTCTGGTACACCCACATATGTGTCTTGGCATACATGATGTATTTCCCATGTGATTAATACAAAATAGATAACTAAATAAGTCGAAAAACAGTAGGAGGATGATTCAAGAGTAGTTATGCTGTGCCCATTATGGTCTAAAACTAATGACATTTCTTATGGAGGTCTATTGTGAAAAAAGTCCCCAGCTGTAACCTGTACATGTGCAAGGTTAGATGTGCAGCCGATAGTGCTGGTTTTACTAGATTATAGACAATTTGCCCGGATACAGAATCATGGAAACTTAGCTATTTCAGTAAGCAACGGACCAAAGCAGTACTTAAAAGTAGTATCGCTATGCCGATTTTGACCCAAAAAATCATGTTATTTCTCATGGATGTCTATTTTAAAAATGTTATCCCCAGTTCTAACCTGCGAATGTACAAGATCAGAACACTTGAGTTCACATATACACTGTTTGATCTGATCTAGAACTCCATACCGTAGAATATCATTTTGCGTACATATTACACATGTTCTATAATTTGGTGGGCATTCTGGATGATAAATCAAACAATTAAAGAAATGAAAATCTGCTACCAGAAGAAAGCAAAAAATATCGTAAAATATTTTTTATGCACATATCAAACATTTGGTAGGCATTCTGGCTGACAGATCAGACAATTAAATAAACGAAAAGTTGCTGCCAGAAAAGGGCGGTAAAATTCACATAAAATACAATCAACTCTAAAAAATTTAAATTAAAAACTAATTACATCTTGAAATGGATCTGATTTGATGAAATTTGCACTTTTGCCGACCCCTGACCTCTACATCCAGCGACAGTGCCCTACCTTCGGTTTCGTCACCAAACCTCGTCAACCCTGATATAAAGGCCATGACGGTCTTCGATTCAATGGAGCTCACCTAATTCCTCTATAGAATTGTTAATTCGAATATTTTGTATCGAAGACTCTTATTTTCACAGATAGGGCGTTTCTTGCGTTGTACCACATTTCTGGCAAATGGAGTCCCTCTAGACAATTACCAGTTGATGGCTTATAAGCCTGCAGTGGCTTGTTAGGACTCCAATAATACGTCGAACTCCAGTATAATTCCCCCAAAAAGCCAGACAATTTGATTGCAGTCCGCCCCCTCACGATACATTTGGTCTGCTCGCAGCCACTGACCGACCTTCAGTAGTGCTTCCTAATGGCATCTTCAGTTCATCCATATAAAGCGTCGGTGACAAGTGTGTTACCTTTGCCTACAGCTGATTTCGGACCACAGAAAAGTGGTCGAGAATAAATACTTGCGAGGTCATTCGTTACTTTGTTCCCGGTCACGCGGCAGTTTTCCGGAATTCACTTTTTTTTTTGTTCTGGCCAGCTCCCCAAAAGCGTTAGCACGCTCCAGAACTGGCATATTCTCAACCTGTAGACCGCTCAGAGAGAACCTCTTAAAAATAGCTCCAATACAGGAACCGAGTAGTTTAGTTTTCTTTAATCCTAGACGCGGTTCAACCCGAGCACCAAGTTAAATCACACTAATGACAGCAGAACCCTTTCGCATAAAGAAGTTTACGTTCATCATTGGAATAGTGCTTGCGTGAATGCGCGCGCTGGTGTGTGTGTGTGTGTGTGTGTGTGTTTGTGTAATATTCTTTTCTCAAAAAGTAACCGAATTTTGGCAGATATATTTCCTTGCTAAGTGGGATATGCTCGTTAACAGACTGAATTGGACCAGCTATTTTATAATAAGTTCAAAAAGAAAAATTTTCTGCGAAAATAAATAAATTATTTTATTGAATTTGGTATGCATATTGCCTACGAGCAAAATTAAACATATTAGAATTATGTAAAATTTAGTTATTAGAAATTTGGAACATTTCCATAAATATTTCCTACCATAACGTATTTGTCACATCTGGGCTTTTTTCAAATTATAGAAGAAATGCTGCAGAGTTTTAAACCTTCTCTGTTAACACTCTTATAGACAATGGTACTATCAAAATTATTTGTTTATCTCTCAACTTGTGGGCTTAAATCAAACAACAACCTAACCAGAAAGATCACACTTTCTGTGTCAAACTACTCATTTGTCGGGTAGCTAGCTGGAATTTTCTACTATTTTTAGTGCGATCAAACCCTGTAATGTCTTTTCTCTTCACAGTAAACATATTTTAATAAATATATAATCTTTATAATTATTTTGCTCAATTATCATGTTGCAGTAAAATATTTGAAATTCATATTTTTAGGGCACACATAGATCATTGTTATCTAAGTTTTTATAAAACAGAATTATAGGTTTATTTTAATTTGTTTAATCTAGGCAGAAAATATTCCTTTTAGTGAATTTACGCAGAAAAAATGCACTAATGGGAAGTTCCCAACTTTTGAAATTAAACGAAATGTCTTCAAATGAACGCGATTTACCTAGAACCCATATCCGGCGTCAGTTTCAATTTTTATAAAATTTTGTTAGAAATGGTCCACATCTTGACATACTACTCAATTATACAGACTGGCGCGCTAAAAAAAGGTGACGTCATCGATATTTCTTTCAAATACCAACCCCCATGTTTTTTCTCCTAATCTTAAACCTCATCCAATTGCCAACACGGTGATCTAATTTTTATGTTACGTTACATAAGGAAAATTTCGAGAAAAATTTTTGAAATCGAAATTGTGAAAAATCCTGCCAATTTTGATCAATAAAGATAATCACCTTAATATGTTTATTTTATTATTTGTGTAGATAAGAACATATCGCCGTATTCTGTTCTCTGAAATACACCTTAACTGTTTCTGTAAGCGACCCTTACTTGTTTTTTTTTCTCGCATTATGGCTAAGATAAGTGAAAAGCGAAGAATTGAAAGACTGATTATGATAGGTGGTGGTGACAAAATAAGAAGTCAACAGGAAGCGTGTCAGTTATTTTACAATAATTACCCAGAAAGAAGTCCAACAAAATAATCAGCTGTTAGTAAAATAGAGAAAAAAATCGTGAAATAGGTAATGTCAGAGATTTATCAAAAAGTGGACGTGCACCAATTGTTGAAGATACTCATTTGGATGTTATGCTAGACCTCTTGGAATATCCGCACAAACCGAGCCGCGCTGTCGCTGCGGACCTTGATATCAGTCAGTTCTGTATTAACGACCTTGGAGAAACAGAAATGGCACCACTACAAACTTTCATCGCTACAGGCCCTTAACGAAAATGATCCATATACAAAAATCGAATTTTCTGAAATAATGACAAATATGTTAAAACAAAATCTAGCATTGCTCGACAATATCCTGTTCTCAGATGAAACACATTTTTATCTGGATGGCACTGCCAATAGACAAAATTTCAGACCTTGGGCGCCACAAAATCCACTTTGGTTTCGCGGACAGCAAACACAGTACCCCAGAAAGTCAATGTCTGGGTTGGAATTATTGGCAGTCAAGTCATAAGGCCGTACTTTTTTGAGGGAACATTCACGGGAGAGGTGTATCTTCATTTTTTACAAAATAAATTACTTCCCCCCATTGACTAACATTGGTCCCAATGCTTAAAATCCAGCAATTCCCAATAGTTCTTTGTGATTTCAGCAAGACAAAGCACCGCCACATTATACAAGACAAGTTCGTGAATATATCAATTTTGCGTTTCCCAATTGGTGGATCGATCGACGAGGTAGAGTAGAATGGCTTAATATTTTATTTATATGGCTATGTAAAAACTGCCGCGTACAGACAGAAACCAGACAACCTGTCAGTTCCGCAAAAGGATCAGAACTATGATCGGAGCGATTAAACCAGAAACTATTTCAAATATTTTATTAGAGAACGTAGTAGCCTCGGTGGTCCAGGGGTAATAACGTTTTCCCCTGTACCGAAAGGTACTTGGTTAGATTCCCAGAGTTTCTCTTTCAATTATTTAGTACAAACTGTAATAAATTAACATCAACCGTGGTTCTGGCATTGTATTCGATCAAGTTTAATGTCTGCACATTCCGTGCCCATGCGATGTTGGGCACGTTAAAGATCCCTACCCTCCTTACAGAAAGGCAGAGGTTCGGCAAAGTTTCCAGAATAGTGAGGTGAAACTGCTCTCTGGCTTCGGTGATTGGCCATAGCCGCAGAAAAAGACCGACGTTAAAGTTAAAAAAAAAAAAAAAATTGAACGCAGGTTACGTTATTGTCAAGAAGTTGCTACTGAACATTTTAAGCATTTACGTTGATAATAAAGTTGTATTTGTTCTTTCTTTTTATAATAATAAAAAATTTTACGTTTCGGATTTCAATAATATTTTTCTGGAAATTTTTCTTATATAACGTAATGTGATACATATCCTGTAACCTGGACGGTGGATCGGAATAGAAGGGCCTTTAGCGTCGTCGCCTCAATCCCCCGAATTAGCACCAGATGATTTTTCTCTTTGGGGCCGGGTCAAAGATATTGTTTACGGACATCAACCCACAACAAAAGATGATTTTAACGTACGAATCCGGGAAGTCTGCCAGTCATTGAGCGACGTAGAAATCTTGCGAGCTACCGACAGCGTTGCAACACTGATCCAGGAATGTGTAAATCAAGGTGGCAGACAAACATTTATGAACCCTTACATTTTCTACCATCCAGTCCCCCCATACACAACAGGCACGTCCTTGTCGTTGGGCCTGGTTTGTGTTAAGAGCAGTTAAAATTAAGGTTCAAGGTTAAAGGTGACATCTATCCGGAAAGTGGTTCGGATAAAAGTTTCTTATTTTTATTTATATGTAACCTAAATCTGTAATAAAAAATACCATGTTCCATTTTAAAAAAGCGAAATTTAGGTCAGAACAACCCATTTGCCGTTTTTTCTGAAAGTCGACTCTATCACCAATCGATAGAGCGTACCCGATTTGGGTATACAAACATATCTATTTTTTTGTTCTTAGAGATAGGCTAATAAACGACTGATACGGGTGAATCAGACCACCCGTACCAATATATATATATATATATATATATATATATATATATATATATATATATATATATATATATATATATATATATATATATATATATATATATATGTATCACAGTGACGACTTAAAATATAATGAGCCGACTTTGATGAAATTGGCATATGCGTTCCTTTTGTAAGTAGCTTGGATAAGTTCGTTAGCCAGGAAAATAGGTCCAGGTTATCCCGGAAAATTTTGTTTTTGTCAGAATTTTTTTTTTCAACAAAAAATGACAAGGCTATGGTAACTAAATTTGGTTCGTTGGTTTACGTTATAAAAGGCAAACTACACACTAGAATTAAAGCCTCTATGTGACAAGAAAAATAAGTTACAGGCATTCAATTGAAAAAATGTTTGGTATCAGATCATTTCTATGAAAATTCACTACTACAAATTGCTGCGTCCAGAATTTTTCCATATTAAAACTAGTTATGCTTTTTCTCTATAATAGCTTCTTTTAATCTATTAACATCCTTTCTGCCCTGTAAATTTATATTTTAAACAGCATCTATATTGAACCAATCTACTTAGTATCCACGTAACGGTAGAGCAGATATACTTAACAGAAATTTAGAGTCCTTGTGCGAAGAAATCAGCTACACGAACAGAATGGGAATTGAATTTCCCACAAGGGAAGGAGTGATCACGATGTTTAAAGTCAATTCTGTAGATAACAGTTTTAATCGCAATATAAGAGCAAGATTCGATTTGTATTAGCTAATTGCTTTTGTGTCTGCCAAACACAATTTTACAGATTATCAATTCAGGGATATTTCGCATGTTTAGGGAATAAAACTGCACGCTCTACAAAAGCTTGACGACCTCTTAATTTACAAGAAAATCTAGAAGCATCGAGTGCGTTCTGGTAGCAAATATTCGTTAAAATATTTCAAATCACGGAAAATACCAAAATAGTAATTAGTTTCGGAAATAAAAATATATTTGAGAAAATGTTTTCTTTCAGCAAAATCGGCTTTATCGGGCTATTTACAAAAGGCACGTACTTGCCAAATTTTGCATTTTCTCTTTATTAATCCCTTGGCGAATGTTTATGCGCTATAGTGCATACCACATTTTAAGTTTACAGCTTAGTGGAAAATTGATTTAAAGCAATATTTTTTTGCTGTAGAAAACCAAATGAAAGCAACAGTCTTTCCAAAAAGTATTGCAAAAAGTTTTTTTACTTCATTTTAAGTTTGTCAAAACAGTTCTTTAAGAAACTGGACACAAAAATTTGCTAGGAAAATTGTTTACATTTTATGTGAATGGTGCATATCATATGATAAACTATAAAAATCCTGGACCCACCAAGTGCGTTATGGTAGGGAATTTTCATAAAAATCATTTTAATATGAAATATGTATTTTTTTTAGTGAAAGCAGGCATCAATTTTGGTTACCAGTTTAACCTATATAATAGAAACAATGTACCATATTTCATCAAAATAACTTTACTATTTGAAAAAGTACAAAATTTGTCCGAAAATGAACTGAAAATGTTCCCGACACAACTTGTTCGATCTTCCTGGCTAACGAACGTCTTCGAGCTATTTACACACCTACGAAAATATAATTATTCATAAAAAACTATTCGACGAAACTTAAAAAAAACATGAAAAAATTCAACTTAAAAAAAAACATGAAAATTTGCAATTTTTTCACGAAAATCCGAAACCATTTCTTTACAATAACTTATTAAACATGTATTATTAATCACCAAAATTTCACAAAAATTTTACAAACACTAATGAGGAGATCGCGATTTTTGAATTTTGAAAACATTTCTTCAAATGAGCGCGAACTAGGCTCACTAGAACACATATTTGTGGTCAGTTTCGGGTTTTATATGTTTATATATATATATATATATATATATATATATATATATATATATATATATATATATATATATATATATATATATATATATATATATATATATGATACCGATAACTGAAAAAATTATACGCCGATTTTGATAACATTTGGTAGGTGCCTTCGTTTTGCACGTGGCTTAGATAGGTCGTCGACACGGGAAGATCGGTCCAGGTTTTCCTGGAAAAAATTGTGTTCTCTTTCAGAAATAACAAAGTCTCCCAAAATACAAAGTAATGGCAACCAAATTTGGTACGTGTGTTTGCATTATAAAAAATGAACCACATACCAAAATTTAGGTCTGTAAGTTAAAAGAAGAAAAAGTTATAGGAAGTTTTAAAAAAAGGGGTTTTCCTCAAAACGTCAAAGTCGCGATTTGAAACGTCAAAATTGGCTACATTTGGGCCAAGAACTTAAAACGAATACGGGTTATGTAAAGAAAGTGTCACAAGAAGAGTGCTCTAAAAACCCTTAGGTTTCAGCTTCAACCGTCATCGTCCTTCAATTTACTAAAATATTCACAGAAAATTCATTTCAAATAGACCCTTTCTCTGATGCTTTAGCACTAGTTTTAGTTAGGTTTATGGTTTAACGGTCTATAATTTTTAGCTATTTTTCGTAGAGAAAATTCGTTAATGAGGACACCGCGACTTTTGAATTGTAAACAGATTTCATCAAATGAGTGCAAACTGGCCCCATATAATCCATATCCTGGTTTAGTTTCAGTTTTTATCTGTTTATATATATATATATATATATATATATATATATATATATATATATATATATATATATATATATATATATATATATATATATATATATATATATATATATATATATATATATATATATAATTACAATTACAATTGGAGCGCTTTAGAAAAATTCCGATATCTTTAAAGACATGCAAGATAGAAACATGCGGTTTTCACTATCATATAGGGCGTAAAAATTCCTACATACTGTTGCAAACAAAATACGATTTTAATATAACTGTTATTTATAACATACATTGAAAATTTTCAATCAGAGATAACTTAATTTTTTTTTAATGGAACGGTACCCATATGTCCCCAGCATCTGATTCATCGTTAAATTCCTTATCTTTTAAGTACACATTACCATATACCCATCTCTTATAGTTTTCTTAAAAAAATGATTTGAAAATAGTAATTGTTAGCGGGGCGATGTCATTTTTTTGAACGTAACAAAAAAAAATACAGCAGAAACAAAAATATTTCATGTTCAAGTTAAAAATTATAATAAAGAAACATTGTTACTGTGTTTGAAAATTATGTATTTAAAATATTAAAAAAAAAATAAAAAATAAAAAAAATTTTTTTCTAAGGATAACAACAGTGATATTATTACCTTACACAATCTTATAAATCCTCGAAGTAATTGTAACTTTTTCTACAAAATGACGAATAAATCCGAAACGGTACGAACTAACCCGAATATGTTGTCATCAAGTGGCCCTTAAATTGAACGTGTAATTCAAAAAGCTAATAATATACCGGGTGTTTCATTTAAAAAAACAAAGTTTGTGTCGACTTCCGGTATAACCGGAAGTGTAGGCTAATTGAAAATATTTTGGTTAGAAAGATCAGTATCAAAAACGTGCGGATACCAATTTTCGGAATTTAAATTGATATACTTCTCCAGAAACGTCTAATAGGCCACTCACCGTGAAGCACCCTGTATATATATATATATATACAGGGTGACGCATTTCTAAGGTAAAGACCAATATAATTGCTATTAGACAAGACACGGGAAAAAATTGTATACCTTAATTATATTTTTCGACAATCACATAAGTCGTTACCTACAATTTTTTTGAACATCCCTTGTATTATTGCATTTTTGTATTTTCCATCGAAGTGTGATACATTTTTGCAAGACAAAAAAATTGAGACGCAGTAAGTGCGTTTTGGTATCGAATTTTTATTAAATGCTTCAAATTTCAATAACTCAATGTGCTATTAACCTAAGGTTCGATGGATAGAAAACCAATTTTCTCCAAAACATTTAAAGTTTATTTTCGGAAAATTTGTGTACATTTTCAATCAATAAGTTATATTGATAACATATGTTACATTGTTTCTACTATATAGCCTATACCCGTAACCAAATTGATGCCTGCTTGCATTAAAGAGACCTATTTGATATTAAAAACATGTTTATGAAAATTTACTTCCGTAACGCACTTGCTGCGTCCAGACTTTTTTGCCTTTTAACTAACAGATCTACATTTCGACACATTGTTTACTTTTTATAATATAAAGCAGCGTACCGAATTTGGTTGCCACAACTTTGTTATTTCCGGAGATATAAAAATTTCCCGGGCCGATTTTCCAGATTTCAACGAACTTATCCACGCCACTTGCAAAAGGAAGCCGGCCACCAAATTTTTCCAAAATCGGCACATTATTCTTTTTTGTGTTATCGGTGTGACACGTACATACATACATAATACATATACACACACACACACACACGTATATATAAATATATATATATATATATATATATATATATATATATATATATATATATATATATATATATATATATATATATATATATATATATTTATATATATATGTATATACAGGACCTCCCTATTTTTAATGTTCACTATTAGGACTTCGTAAACTTTACGCGATACAAAGTTGGTTAAATTACAAAAAAGTTGCGCAATTTAACGACCAGTTTGAATATCTTTAAAAAAATTTCACCGTTTCAGAAATATTTTGAGAAGATTGAAAAAGTCCGATTTTGAAGATTGTAAATAACTTTTTTTCTAATATAACAATCATTTTAAAATTTGGTAACGTTACATTTCATAACGCAGAATTCTTTAGCTTTTTATTTTTT
The DNA here is from genome assembly GCA_964006375.1 of Tillus elongatus. Classification (NCBI taxonomy): domain Eukaryota; kingdom Metazoa; phylum Arthropoda; class Insecta; order Coleoptera; family Cleridae; genus Tillus; species Tillus elongatus. Next base: position 95,250,531 of record OZ023269.1, on the reverse strand, counting down.
TAGCTAAGCCAACTATTTTCGGAAATATGATGGTCCATTTTCATTTTTATAATGGGCACCATTTTGCATTGTCGCACAAAAAAAAATTCTTACATCGTATAACATAATGATAACCTATTCTTTTACCGATAACTGAACTAAAGGTAAACTGGAGGAGCATCAGAAGAGATCACACCAATTGTGGCGCTTTGTGACCCGGCCTGGGGACATTGTACATAAGACATTCACATACACATATGAACAGCAGCCTCCAATCGGCGTATTTACATGGTAATTTTGTTAAAAATATCGTTAGATTATTTAAAAAAGTTTGATGTAATTGAAACAGCCTACCTGCTTAACCTCGCATTGAATTTTCTTTGACGCAACTGATAGTTGACATTTCTTGCCGTTGAAAACCAAAGAGCCAAAATAGAGTAGCAACCAATATATGACATATATTATCTTCACATATCGGGAATTGGGGAAAGATGAGCCAGACCAGCATGTACATCCCAAAGAAGAGATTGGATACGGAGTGCTTGTGGCAATTTTATGTTATGTGAGTGTCACTTCATATCGTCAGAGCAGCTTGATGGCCTAAGGAGGGGCTATGGACTGGAAGGTTCTGTGAATTTTAAGTCAGCCTAATCATATCCGGTCAGAGAGAGCATGAAGACCGTTCGGTGAGCACTGGTTGAAGCAGTAAGAAGAGACATTCAGGATGGTTTTGCAAACAACCGCCTGCCACTAAAAAGATGCACACACGAGAGACAGAACGTAAACCTTATGTTACCCTCTGTAACATCCCGTTCTGGAATGCACTTACGAAAGACTACAACGTTAACATTATAGGATAACATTATGTAACCTTGTGGTCTGGGGAGCATAGGAGGGCGTTTGCACATTTGTTGTAGCAAGTAAAGGGTCAAAAGATAGCAAAAACCCGAAATGGTAAGAAACGGGAAGACCGCAATGTCAACTTTTTGATACCTTATGTAACATCTTGGTCCATGGGGCAAATTAGTGATTTTGCACATCCTTATAGCAAGTGAAGGGTCAAAAAACTGAGAAAATCGGAAATGTTGGAAAAATATGAGTAGAAACAGGTCAATTACCAGGGACGACGGAATTCGAAGCTGATCGTCACACACACTAGGTCGACGGATCTCTTTTGTCCAAATAAAGTAAATAGATCCAAATAGTACTTAACTTATTAATGTGCGATCTGGAATAAGTTGTATTGTTTTCTTGTATGTGGCACATCTCGAGAAAAGTTATCTTCTCATAATTATTCTCCCTGTGTAGGCCTTTGATGTTTTCGAAATCCATTCCGTGGCCTGTATTCCTTGTATGTTTTTCCAGGGCACACCTGTCGCCGTGGCACTTGCAGTCGCTTTTGAGTAACACTATTATTCTTGCGCGGGTTTGTGATGTGTGTCCCACCTATTTATATATTTACCAGAACTGGAAAGCTTCTGGTACCAGTCAAATTTTCTTGTGTTGGCTTGGTCTCTCCAAACCTTGGCGTGGCAGAGGGTACCGATCTGCCACTCTCCTTTTCTATACTCAATTTTATATTATCGTCAAAACTGTTAAAAATCTCAGGACGGTGTCATTTGTATCCTCTGGCATGGACAGAACGCGATCATCTATGTACTGATACATAAATAAAAGTCTGATGGGTAGTAGTGGTATACAGAATTTCAATAGTGAAGACGTCACTATATTGGTCAAGACTGGGCTAAGACTGTTTCCCATTGGGCAGTCAAACAACTGTTTGAAAAAATACTCGATTGAAGAGGAAGTAGTTGGAGCGGAATGGAAACTCAAGTAGGCTGATGAACTCCACCTTGAGGCCATCGGTGTTATCTTCTATTAGTTCACAATTTTGGTCGATGATTTTAACCGTAAGTTGCAAGAATATGTTATTAAAGAGCGATACCACGTCTAGAGACACAGTCGACGACTTCCAGCTTCGTGATAACCGTGTGATTGGATCTTTGGTCATGGTATCTCTCTTCATTAACATATCCTTGCAACTTACGGTTAAAATCATCGACCAAAATTGAGAACTGATAGAAGATAACACCGAGTTTTTGGAACTAACAAGTGACGACCGTTACTTCCTCCTAAGCCTCTCTCTCTCTCTCTCTTTATATATATATATATATATATATATATATATATATATATATATATATATATATAATACTAAAATTAATGTCTGAGCACAACTTCAAAAAAATTTGCAGGTGATGTTTAGAACCGTCACACTCCCCCTTCTCTTGGATAGGGGTGAAGCTTCAAAGAACCGTCACACTCTGTCCATTTCAGTGTAAGAGCACGTCAATATTTAGATGAAATATATGAAAATCGCTGGACGGGCGGAGGCGGAACTCGGTTTTCGCCTGCTTGATCTCCTAAATTAAATCCTTTAGATTTTTCTACTGCAATTTAAAAATTGTGCTGCATAAGGCTCCCGTTCAAAATCTAGAAGACATAAGAAACCCCTTTATTAAATCGTGTAGGATAATCCAAGATTCTTCTGAAATGTTTAATCTAATACACAGTTATATGCGCCGACGCGTAGAATTTTCTGTAATTGCTCAAGGTGATCATTTTTAACATTTATTGTAATTTTTATTGGTTAATAATTTTAAATGCATAGTTTATTTTTAATAATTATTTCCACATTTGGTATCAAAATCAGATTTTGTATAACTACAAAATGTCAAACTATGCAAATTATGCTACGTAATCTAATCTATTGCAGAAATTAACAGTAAAAAAAAGTAATTTATGTGATTGAAGAACACATTAGAAAATTAATAACTAATCATGTTTCATTCTTGATAATGAGAAATTAAGCAAAAACAGTTTCTGTGTCCTTTTTTGACGGCATTAATTAAAAAAGACCTAAAACGTGATCACCATTTTTAATAGTTGGCAATGTTAGTTTTGTTTGCAACGTCTTAGCAACTTTCTGTGTGATTGTAGCCGCATGACAGGGGTTGTAAGTTGTTAACTGCAATTCAGAAACATGTTTTATTTAACAGAAATGTATTAGATAACAATTCTACAGATGAATGGTTACGGAATTAAACACAGGTCGAAGTTAGTCGCCTATTCCAAGCAAAATTTCTCGATTTTCCGCCTATATCCCATGCGAAAATTAGTGAAATTAAAAAGCAATTTCGCCAGCTTGGAGATCTAAGACGAATACAAAAAAAACCTTCTAATGCACTGAGTAATGATACCAAACTGAATCTAATGCTTGAGTTTCAGGAAACCTCAGAGTTGACAAGTATCCACAACATTGGATGTTAGCCATTCATCGATTATTCGAATACTAAAAGAAAGCAAAATGCATCCCTATAATTTGATACAAATTCAAGAGCTTATAGTCACGATTTTGATAGAAGAGCGTCTTTTTCTAAACAAATGATGGAAATGTTAGATAATAATGTTGTCCATGCTAATCGTCAAAATTGTTGTTACTGGTTTAAAGAAAATCCACACTGGACAAGGGAAGAACTTACGCAATACCCTGAAAAAATTAATGTTTGGACAGGAATAGTTGCAAGCCATGTCACTGGCCCCTTTTTCATTGATGGAAATTTAGTGGAGATAATTATTTAGCAGCTGATAGCATAAATGGACAAGTAGAACATATACAGATGCATCAAAGGAGAAAAGGTAAAATGTGGAGTATATCTCTCTAGTAGTAGTAGCAGTGGTGGGGAGGCCAACGCCAAGCAAGTGGGCCACCATGGGCCCTTTTTGCCAACCCCAGCAACCCAGCAACCATGCTCTACTCCTCCTCGGTTCCGTCGCCAAACCGTCTCGACATTCAATTGGACGGTACTTACCTGATTCCTCTGCAGGGTCCTCGATCCGAACAATTCTGCTCGAAGACTCCCAAAAGCCTCGCATTCGCACAGGTAATGGTAGGACGTTTCCTCATCCTCGCCAAATTCCTGGCAAATGGGATCCCTCTCTACGCCTATCAATATGGGGTGTCTTCTAAGGGCGCAGTGGCCTGTGAGCACCCCAAGGATGCGGCGAAGCGTAGGTTGACTCCTTCCGAGTAGCCAGCAGCTTTATATCTGTCCGGCCCCTCCACAAAGTCCCTCGCCTGCCTGTATCCACCAACCGACCCCCAGTGCCTCTTCATTGCTTCCTCGGTCCACCTATCTAAGGCCACAAAGATCTTCTTCCTACTTATACCTATCGCCGGCTCCGGGCCACAGAACGGCCGCTGGGAACCAAGCCTTGCGAGATTATTCGCGACCTCATTCACCGCCACGCCACAGTGTTCCGGAACCCACACTAGTTGTACCTCCTTTGTCCTGGCTAGTCCTTTGAGGGAGTCAGCGCACTCATGAACCAGTGTAGACCTGATTCTGGCCGCGCAGACTGTCCGGAGGAATGCCTGGCTATCCGAGCAGATGTACACATATTTCTCGGGACTCCTCTTCACATCCTGTCTATTCGCCACAGACAGGATAGCGTACACCCCTGTTTCGAATGCTGATGTAAATGAGCATCATTTGCAGTGTTTAACTTTAATCAGAATCAGTTTAGAGAAAGCGAAATTTTCCTTTTGAAAATTCGATAATAAATGTTTTATATTTAAAATATAGTTTGCCAATTATAAACAATAGTTTCGATATGCAGCTGGAAATTAAAAACGACAACGCAGCATATTAGCAAGTTAAGTTGAAAGAAACTGGGCCAGTGGAAATGCGATATAGACAGAAATACGTAGATTGGCGTCCACGATTAAAAATTATTAAACGGAAGATATGATTAAGTTTGGGACAGTGTTCAGAATAGCAGTGGTCCCCTTCCGGTAAAATCTCTGTGTTTTGGTGTTAGAATAAGTGCCGAGTAGAGGGAAGAGAGACTGCTGATCCTAAGAGGAGACTGGGTGAGATCTAGCCTTTGTTTTTCTTATTTACATTTCCCTGGCGGTAATAAGGCGTCATAAGTGGTCGATAAGAATAATTGTATTTTAGTAAATTGTAAATTATTAGTGGGTTATTTAAGGTAAGGAAATAGGGTAGGAGAGAAGTGGTACTTATTAGTCATTATAGAGATTGTTTAAGAAATATTCATCCTGGTAGTTTCTTCTGTAATAAATAAATTAATTAGTAACAAGGGGTTTTTCTAAGTATATTCTTTGACCCTATAAGGTCTGACAAAAAACCGCCGGTTACATTTGGTGACAGCGGTGGGATTTTAATTTCCTATGAAGCCCACGGCCCTTTCGAGAGTGGAAAAAAAATATATATAAAAGAAGAAAAAGAGCCAATCACTCATTTTAATTGTGGGTTGAGATTATTTTTTTTAGCAAACTAGGCAGGCCACGTCGAATGCAAAGCCGTTTTGCATGAATGTTTAATTTTATTATTTTTCTCTGATATTTTATTAATGATCTAAACTTATTTTTTTTTACATGTTTGTGCCCTTGTTAAGCTATATGTATTTCGCCGCATTTTAAATCTCCATCCATTTTTTTAAATACTTTTCAGATCGTCAAATAAATAAAATAAAAATAATTTATATAAAACAATTATTATGAACCAAATCGAATAAGGAATTCACTTAGGCAACAGATATTTTCTAGCGCGTGAACGACATTCAATTCCAGATTAAATCAAATTAAATCGTGTTACCTTCAATAGGCGTACTATTAGTCTGTTATTGGGTATACGAGGGGCGACCAACATTTTCTTCCTTGGTCCAAACTTAAGGCAGTTCAAAACATTTTTTTTGAAGGCCTTCGCTCACCAGTGGATCGAATACCGTGTTGTGAATATCGTTGGCGGTTTTTTTATTTTTTTTTCTTTTTTTTTTTCTTTTTTTAAAATTTGGTTTGTTAAGGTAGAGTTGGTTATTCTGACCGAGAGTATTCTTCTCGTTACTTAACTTACTTTAGTTTTGAACTATCTAGTATACGGGGTGGGACCAATAGTGTATGTCAACACCTCCGATAATCATAGACGTTTCGGGCGCCTGGAAAAGGGGTTCACTTAATATGCCACATCCAGGACAGACCGACGCTGCAGGCAGCGGTGACTATTTAACCGGCCTTCCGGCTGGTGTATACACGCCAAAACCGCAGCCTGGTGCAACCGGTGCTATACCTAAGGCAGGTACTCCAGTGGGAGATTTCTGGGCCACGGGCACCTCTCCCAACCCTGCAGCGAACATGTCGTATCTTACGACACCTGCCTTTTCCTGGGGTATAATCGCCACAACTGTGCCTGATATCACAGGCCAAGATGTGGAAAAAGTGTTTCTTGAAATAGAAAAAAGGAGCAAATTAGATAATTGGCCCCAAGCAGAGGTGTTGAAACTGGTCAAATATAAATTGACTGGTCCCGCATTGGACTACTATAACGCTGAGCCACAATTAGATCTTCTAGATTATGTGGCATTTAAGCAAAGTTTTATAGACCGATTTAGACCAATTTTTATGCCCGGGGAGTTGCAAATGAAATTTCTAGGGGTATACCAAAAGTCAAATGAGACGGTGTTAGAGTTTGTGACTAGGCTGAAAAATTTTGGCGCCCGACTGTTAGAGTATGATCTGAACGGGGCTAGACCTGACGAAATTCCGGGAATAAAAAAGAAAAACACCGAGATGTTGATAACACAATTCAAAACGGGTCTGAAGAGAGACATAATGCAGAAAATAGGGTTGCTTTTGATGCACGACCCGGAATTAACCCTAGCCAAGGCTGAACAGATGGCCCGGTTGCAAGAACTTAATGATTCATTTACCAGTAGTCGAATGCAGCGTGTGGTGGCTATCGAGGCAGAGGTCTCTTGCCAGCTTTGTGATAGGGTAGGTCACAATGCCAAAGAATGTCCAGGGAATATCGCGGCCGTCTGTGGCGCGTGTGGCAAGCCGGGTCATTGGGCTAGGAACTGCCCAAACCGCGCTTCCCGATCCCCTCGGGGTGGTTCCAGAAATTCCTTACGTGGGAATCGCTCAGGTCGGCTCACACAACGCAGCATAGAGCGCGTGGACAACATAGAAGCACTATCCACCGAGCGTACAAAACGGAAGCCAACTTCTGGTTGCGGTCAGTGTAGAAACAAGAATACTTTAGCACAGAGGTATCTGCCGACCGTTCAGTCGGTCTCGGTAAGGGAGTTTCCCCCAGTCTGCCTGTTGGAGGTTAATCGAGTCCTAGTTAAGACCTTGGTTGATTCAGGTTCTTCAGTGAGCTTGATAAAGCGGTCCCTGATTGACCAGGACGACATTGTCGAGGATGGTCTAGTCGATCTTAGCTTAATAAGTGCATCCGGTCATGAACTCAGAGCGATAGGGGAAACAAGAGTGGCCTTGTCGGCCAACGGTCGTCAGCCTTACAAAGAGGTAAGGATGATAGTTTGCGAAGACGAAGTGCTACAAGATATAGACGTTCTGCTAGGCAGAGACATAATGTGCGAACATCACTTCGTCATTAGTTATAGGGAAGAGCCAAAAATTTGTGCATGGGGCTGGGAAATACCCCTATATAGAAGGTCAGAATGTAGCTTTCACACGTCGGAGAACATAAAGTTGTCAACTACGAGGGATGAGTGGCACATGGTGGAAAATCGACGAGGGCGCCGCAAGCGAGAACCTTACGTAGAGCAAGGCAAGCGAGGTCCATTACGTCTGCCACCTACAGCCCGACCCCCGCCGTACCGTAATTCAACGGGTGAAGCCCAACCGGCTAACCAGAAGAAAATGCTTCCTCGGCAGCAAGAGGGACAGAAAAGCCGGCCCATAGAGAGGTTCCCACAACAGCATGGCACAGAAAACGCTTTTCAGAACCCGCCTCCTAAAATTAGGGTTGCCTCCCGACCCCCAGGGGGTGAAAATCATTCCAAGAACGAGAAGCGGCAGTCAACATCTAGCGATTGGTCAAACTGGTTAAAAAGGGTGCAAACATTTTGCCAGAGGCAAAGCGAAACTCAAAACCAGCTGCAGGGTGGAAAGAGAAAAAGTTTCCACGCCAGCGCGACCAAGGGCAAGTCGAGCAAGAACACCTCTGTAAGACAATCTCCAGGCCCAGCGGGTAAAACGTTTTGGATTAAGGAAAAAGCGGAAAAGGGTAAAACCCCTAGATATCGAAAAGAGCTTGATACGGATGCAGTTCAGGATTTCCAGGACTACCCTCCCGCAAATTTCCAGCCTGGAGACCAAGAGAGACAGGCCTCGAATCCAAACTGTCAGGGAAACTAAGTGAGTCTTTCCCCCTTTCCCCAGGGGCGAAGGACCTACCAAACGTAGGGGAAACAATCCATTTGGCTACCAAGAACTCTTCCCTCCGCCGCAACCGCCAACGTCGAACACAGAAAGTTAAAGATAACGTCCCGCCTCCCGTGGACGCTTGTGTCCACGTCATCGAGTACGGTGAACTAAGTGAGGGTGACGAGGACAACTACCACGAGGAGCCTATACGACCTAGGGAGTTCACAAGGGCCTTACCCCAAGATGAAACAGTCGTAGAGCAAAAATGGCTGTTTGACGAAAAACCGCCAAGTATGGGGCATGAAAGTAGTGTTGGTAGCCAAGAAAGTAAGAGTGACAATATACAGTCATTAAATGCAGTAACCTTCGTGGACGTGAAGACGCAAGATAAGGATCCTTCGTCGTCAACGACTCAGAAGAGGGTCAGTATAGAAAATGAACCAGATAATGTGGAGGTGATGGTCACAGATGACGTAGAAATCCCCCCGTACTGTGAAGCAGTGATAGAGGCACGGCTGAAGGATAGTTTAGTTGGTTCGGTAGCGACTTTTGAAGGGATTGACTTAGGACACCCTTACGTACATGCTGCAAGGACAGTGGTCGATATTGACGAGAGTATACCAGTTAGGGTCATGAATTTTGCACCTGCTGCTTATACCCTAAGAAAAGGACAGAGGGTAGGGAGAGCAATAGCTACAAAGGAATATTCTGAAGAAGTAAGGGAGCAACAAGAAGTCAATAGAATCGACTCTGTGAGCAGAAATTGGTTGGAAGAATTTGACCTAGATCATCTGAGTGGTTCGAATCGGAAACGAGTGGAATCGTTTCTTGTGGAGTATTCAGATCTGTTCCGGAAAGACACAGATGTCATCAAAATAGCTAGAGGGGTTGAACATAAAATAGAGTTAGAACCCGGAACGACTCCAATTTATAAACGGCCCTACAGGATCCCCTACAAACAAAGAGAGGTCGTAAAGACCGAAATAGAAAGGCTACTAAAAGCGGGCGTGATTCGCCAGTCTACCAGCCCCTGGTCTTTTCCAGTTGTGTTAGTTACAAAAATGTTGCCAAATGGCGAAAAGAAGATCAGAATGTGTATAGACTATAGAGGATTAAATGCTGTTACGAAAAAGGGCTACTATCCCTTGCCGAATATTGCCGATTTGGTGCAAAGTTTTCATGCCGATGGTAGTTTGAAATTTTCGGTGCTCGATGTGTCGGATGCCTACTATCATATACCTATGGAGGAAAAATCTATACCCTATACTGCGTTTGGTACATACGAAGGGCACTATGAGTACTTGCGGTTACCGTTCGGGATTTCACAGGCGCCTGCTAATTTCCAGCGTTATGTCAACTTTATTTTTCATGGCCTATTGAATATAAGTTGTCTGGTATATTTAGATGACATTATAATATTCAGTTACGGAGAGGAGGATAAATATTTGGCTAGCTTACGACTGGTTTTTGAGAGACTGAGAGAGGCTGGTCTACAATTAAAACCCAGAAAATGTCATTTTCTAATCACCAAAGTCAAGTATTTGGGACACATCTTGTGCACCGAGGGAATTCAACCCGACCCGGAAAAACTAAAGGAGATTCGAAGTTTGCCTATACCGAAAAATGTTAAGGGTGTCCGACAATTTCTAGGTGCTATAAATTTTTACAGGAAGTTTGTCAAGGACCTGGCCACCAAAGCTGCACCGTTAGTAAATCTTACTAGGAAAGACGTTCCTTTTAAAATTGACGATGAAGTGCTAAAGGCATTCAATACGTTAAAAACAGATCTAGCGTCAGAAGCATTACTGATCTTTCCAAACTTTTCCCAACCCTTTATCCTAGCCACCGACGCCAGTGGTACTGGATTAGGAGCTGTGCTAAGCCAAGTCAGGGAAGGAGATGAAAAACCCATTGCTTTCGCCAGCAGAAAACTCAAGAAAGCAGAAATGAATTATTCCATAACGGAGAAGGAACTGTTGGCCGTAATATTTGCCATACAACAGTTCCGATGTTACCTTTATAACACTAGGTTCACGGTGGTTACGGATCACCGACCATTAAGATGGATTCTTAAAACAGGAGTCACCAACGCTACGAACAGCCGACTAGTCAGATGGGCATTATTGTTGTCCGAATATGATTTTGACGTACTATATCGAAAGGGAAAGAAACACTGCAACGCAGACATATTTAGTAGAAAGTATGATCCCACGGACTACTACGTCGATGGAACGTACGGTGAGTTTGAAACGTACTGCAAGACGCATACCTCATTGCCCAAGGCTGAGATCCAGGAAATAGCCTGTAACATCTTGGAAATGAAGGAAGGGATACCGATAGCGCATTGGGTGACCGAAGATGGAAAAACTAGGAATCACGTAGATAGATGGATTTTGGATAATTTCGGTTCATGGAGGAAAAGTAATGAACAATTTACACTGGGAGAGGTTGTCAGGTTAAAGAACGCATCGGGAATAGTGTATTGCTTGATAGCAAAAAACGCTCATTTCGGGGACCCCTCGAATGAAATGGTTTGGGAATGTTTACAGAGAGAAATGTACAGAGGACAAAATAACACAGTTAAACCTCAGTCAATTGGACCCGGATATGGCGGCTGCCGGAAAATTTCAGGACATGCTCAATTTCATATTTTATGGTTCAGGGGTACAATTGTGTGTATGCGCCGCTAGAGAGCACCCACACATGATCAGTGTAATAATGGGGGAGGAAACCCTGGCCGAGCCTATGTGGGATAAAACCGAGTTAAGACAAAGTCAAGAAAGAGATGAGCTTTGCCAGGTGATTCTAAATAATCTGGATAGAAATGATGCGGACACGGCCGCCGTCTATTATAAAGACGGCGAAGGCGTGTTGTATAAGCAAGATCCTAAGGATCGGTTTGATAAGTTAATTTTACCAAAAAATTACGTACACAAGGTACTGAAGGATTTCCACGACAACCCACTGGCCGGTCATGCAGGCAAACAGCGCACGCTGGATAGTATTAGGCGAAGGTTTTATTGGGCCAGCCTAACTAGGGACGTGAACAAGTATTGTGAAAGTTGTATTGCTTGCAGCCGACGTAAAACCTCGCCGCACTTCAAGAAAGTGCCTCTGCAGAGATTTGATACAGTCAGAGAGCCCTGGAGCTTGACATCGATGGACATCGTAGGCCCTTTGGTAACCACGTATGAAGGAAATAAATATATATTGACATTTATGGACTACTTCACCAAATATGCTGAGGCCATACCCCTAGCGGATGCGAAAGCCGAAACAGTGGCCAGAGCGTTCGTCGAACATATCATTTGTCGACATGGTTGCCCAGCCCAGCTGCTAACTGATCGAGGTACCAATTTCATGTCAAATGTTTTTAAAGAGACCTGCAAGTTGTTGAGGATTGAGAAGCTGCAAACGGCGAGCTACGCTCCAGGGACTAATGGCCAGGTAGAACGGTTTCATCGCACATTAAAGGATGCCTTAGCACACTACGTCGACAGATCTCAACGTAATTGGGATCAAGTTTTACCATATGTTCTACTAGCCTACCGGCTTACCACCCATTCAACTACAGGTTACGACCCGCATTTTTTGCTCTATGGGCGAGAATGTGTACTCCCAATAGATGAGTTTATTCGACCGGATAGGAAAAGATACGGAGAAGATTATGTCACGGAGCTATTGGTTCGAATGGAAGAGGTCGCCCATAAGGTAGTGGAAAACACAAACAAGGCCGTGACTACGAGGAATCAGCATTATAATAAGGGGAAGAGAGATAAAAAGTTCAATCTGGGGGATTTAGTGTTTGTCCGAAATGACTCGAATGAGACGGGAGGCTCAAGGAAATTATCCCCCAGATGGGTGGGTCCTTACCGCATAGTTCGCATTATTGGTCCAGTAACCTACGGAGTAAGGAAGACCCATTCCCGAAAGGAACAAGTGGTGCATGTCAACCGCATGAAACCTTATATAGTAAGGGAAGAACCAGAATCTAAAGATGGGGGTACCCGAGAAGAACCCACGAGTTTACTTGACGGGGAACAGGGCGAGCTAAATAGAGAGCCGGCTAGACAACCCAACCTACTACCCTTTGCGGTTCCGGATACGCTAGTAACGCTGCCTATAGGTAATCAAGCTCAAAGCGCCCGGCAGAGCCCAGATATCGCCTTAACTAGGAGATCCTCTCGTTTGCTAAGTAGGAGAGCAGTAACATTTGATGCCAGTCCAGAATCCCGTGAAAGGTCACTGGAGAGAATATCTTGCCCACCAGACGACATTGAAGACATGTCAAGGGAGAGTCACCCTCAACCTCAAGCGAGAACTCGTCAGGCTCCAGAAAGACTGGATTATTTTCAATATAGACGAAGCCAGCGGGAACGTAAACCCATACAGCGGTATGGGCAGAGCTCAGAATGACAAAGTTGTTTAAGGATCGGGCAGCGCACAGATAGTCTAGGGTAGATGTCTGTGAGAGGGACATTGAGTGCGCCCTTCTCCCGTTAGCTAGTACAAAACTTAAGTCGTTAAAAAGGAAAGGGATAAGTAGGTTTCGGGCAGATATATGAGAGAAGGACATTGAGGGTGCCCTTCTACCGTGAGCTAGCAGTGGATCACAGCATAGTTTGATTATTATGCTAGGACGGTACTATGCACTAATAGTGACGAATTTTTGTTTTTTTTCTTCCCTTGTGGAAATCATGTTTTGGTTTGGTTACACTTAGTGTTTTCATGAAGTAGTAAGATAGTACAAGGATGATCTTAGAGGGAGAATTTAAATGGATATAGTATTACTCTCACAGCATAGCGGAGAAATATGTATATACCTACTAGGCTTCCACAACCTATTATTGTTTTTTCAGCTTTCCCGCCCCAGACGTAAACCAGCTGCCCAGAGGCGATTTAAAAGATGGCCTGCTGCACTTTAGGGAGAAACAGAGGTAAAGATTGGGCACCATCTGATTCCAGCCCTCTATATACATTTTGAAACCGTCTGGAGCTTAAAAGGTTTCAAAACCAGACAAAATTTTTATTCGTCAATTTTTTTTTCTTTTTAGGGAAATGTATAACATTTTGAGAACGAAGGAAGAGAAAACTTTCCTAGCGCATCCCGCACCTATGTTAAACAAATATTATATCTTATGAGAATGTTTTGGTAGGCGTCAGGAGGTTGAATGCCTTAAATCTGGGCCTTCCTTTGTTCTCTCTCTAAGTCATTGTAACTGGTTAGCATATAGGTTATTGAGGGAAAATGTAAAATAAAACATGAGCGTTACCTCCGGCTCATTTAATTTTTTCTTATCTGGTAGGAACCAAATAGCTTCGCGAGTGCAAAAAAAAAGGAAAAAAAACAAAAGAGAAAAGTGTGTAAAACTGAGTGAGCTTGAAGAAAAGCAACTGTCCTGCTCATCGAATCTCTAACAGCGCTAGCACGAATAAACTGTAAGCTGCGGACAAATACGGTGCCGGTAACCTAAAGACAGTTAAACATATCGAATCCAAAGACAAACTTAGAAAAAGTAGCTATAATCCAGGATAATTTTGAAGTGCAAACTAATATAGACTTAGTGATCCAGAGTATTGCCTTAACGGACTAGAGTTTAGCAGACATGTTTCGCGAGTGCGGTCTCCTAAGAACAATGTGCATCCTTGTGGTATGTCGCCAAGCAGAGACTTTCATCGCTTACGACTGCAACGATCCGAAAGCCAACATTACCGCAGTATCAGTTCGAGAGGTGGCAGAGTGCCCAAGAGGTCAAGAAGATTATGAAGTGGAAAAGACCGAGGCTAAAGTCTTCCAAAGAAACGAGATCCAGAGGCAAAAGATATATACGTGTCTAATTGAGATGACGCGCATTATCTCGTATTGTGGAATGCATTCCCATAGTTCACTGGTGGATGGGGGCATTTCGACCGAGATAGTAAAACTAGGTGGCCAGGAGTGCCGAGATACGCACAGATTTGGCACCATAAAGCTGTTCAATCAAGTGACTGGTGCCTTAGTCAAAAATGGCACCACTCACGCATCCTTGACTCTAGTAGGTACCGTAACCATAGATGGTAGTTGTACAGGGGCAACATATGTAGAAAATGGAAAAACATGGCATGGCGTGACCGTCATCGCATCAGTAGACATAACTCTAACCGATTATGTCGCCAATGTTCGTTTGGAAGATAACCAGATCCATTTGCAGACAGGAGTGACCTGTCCCTACCTAGAGGGTTACTGTTTTGATAGCTTAATAGGTGAGGCAGTATGGCACCTACCGGTTGTCACTCGATGCGACGAGGGGCTGAGTCTGTTGTATGAGGGTTCCGCCAGAAAAGTGAAGGATGTGAAGAATCAACAGGTGTATATAGTGGTGGAAAGTCAAGATAAAACCTTTGCTCTCACACTGGTTAAAATGACTCTTTTGTGTCACCGCGTGGCGTGGCAAACAGAACATCCCAAGCTTGCTGTGGTCTTAGGAGAAGAAGGAAAATCCATCAAGGCTCAAATGAGTTTAGTAGCACAGAACACAGACTTGGTGTCCTATGTGAATAGTAAGTTCCTGTAGGTTGAGCAATCTTTTAAGCGAGATATAGACCAACTATTTGTAAATATGGTTCAGAGAATATGCACCACAAGAAGAGAGATTTTAAGGAACAGGCTGCTGTTAGCGCCTATCGCCCCAGATGCAGTGGCTCAAATCATCCAAGGCGAAGGCAAAGTGGGAAGAGTTTTAGGCGAAGTTTTATATATTATTCAGTGTGTCCCGAAGAAGGTCAGTCTACGAAGAACTGATCGATGTTTCAAGGAATTACCAGTCAATTTAGGGAATAAGTCACTATACATGGCCCCTGTTACAAGGATATTACAGACTCATGCAGAAGAAATTGATTGCAATGGAATAGCCCCTCCACTGTACTTCATTGAAAACCATTGGGTAGCTTTAAATCCCCAACCTGTGGTACATGGTGAACCGAAAATTCTTCAAGTAGAAGCAGATCCCGAACTAAATTTTGCACCAATTCAGCCAGTAGGAGCGAATGGACTTTACACCAGGGAAGAAATCGAACAGGCTCAAAAGACACTCACGTTCGGTAGTGAACGTAGAGCTGTAGAAAATATACTGGCCCGACGCATGGCGGGCTTGGATACCAGCTCACAGGGGTACTCGACCCTTAACTTCTTTGACCCTCAAGAAATCAAGACACTAGCCAAGACCACCATTAAGCAACTGTATGGTTGGTTCAGCGACCTGGGAACCTTCATTAGTGGCCTCATTGGATTCTATATCATCTTTAAGGGACTCAAATATGTGGTCGGAGTAATCGTGAACGCGCTTCAGTTGTATAAGACAATCGGTTGTGGGCTAGTCTTACTGGCCAGTGTATGGAACACTCTAACGTTCTGGGTCATGCACAAACATGAGACTCACAACAAAGTTCGTACCAAGTCCACAAGGAATTCGCCATGTTTTATATTTAAAATATAGTTTGCCAATTATAAACAATAGTTTCGATATGCAGCTGGAAATTAAAAACGACAACGCAGCATATTAGCAAGTTAAGTTGAAAGAAACTGGGCCAGTGGAAATGCGATATAGACAGAAATACGTAGATTGGCGTCCACGATTAAAAATTATTAAACGGAAGATATGATTAAGTTTGGGACAGTGTTCAGAATAGCAGTGGTCCCCTTCCGGTAAAATCTCTGTGTTTTGGTGTTAGAATAAGTGCCGAGTATAGGGAAGAGAGACTGCTGATCCTAAGAGGAGACTGGGTGAGATCTAGCCTTTGTTTTTCTTATTTACATTTCCCTGGCGGTAATAAGGCGTCATAAGTGGTCGATAAGAATAATTGTATTTTAGTAAATTGTAAATTATTAGTGGGTTATTTAAGGTAAGGAAATAGGGTAGGAGAGAAGTGGTACTTATTAGTCATTATAGAGATTGTTTAAGAAATATTCATCCTGGTAGTTTCTTCTGTAATAAATAAATTAATTAGTAACAAGGGGTTTTTCTAAGTATATTCTTTGACCCTATAAGGTCTGACAAAAAACCGCCGGTTACACTGTGATATATGCGCCAAGAGCATAGCTCTCGCGCACCCCCAGGCCCTCGATGTATATTCCTGCCCCGGAGGATTGTTGGTCCTCCAGCCGCGATCCGTCGGTGAAACAGACCAGGCTTGCAGGCTGAAATTCAACCTCATTTTCCCTTCACTGATCCCTACTGGGGATCCTGAGGGTGTATGGCCTAGTCAACCTAATATCATCCTCGGCATCCCGCACCTTTTTAGCGACAATCGGAATTTCGTTTTCCACATCTCCCTCAAAATAATATGTCCCATATGCATAAGTTACCAGGAACATCTTCCGTTTTTACAGCAGAAGCCATA
Source organism: Tillus elongatus (assembly GCA_964006375.1). Classification (NCBI taxonomy): domain Eukaryota; kingdom Metazoa; phylum Arthropoda; class Insecta; order Coleoptera; family Cleridae; genus Tillus; species Tillus elongatus. The sequence goes on along the minus strand of OZ023269.1, from coordinate 95,233,916 downwards.
ACAGCCATTAAAGCGGGGTTTTCCAAACCGTTTTGCAATCTCGATTTGGATGCTGAAGTGGACAGAATTCTGTGTTTCTGGAGCAACTCTTATTATATTTTTCTACGGAAGCGATTATTAATTATCATAATAACCGCAGTTAGGCTGACCAAATCCCACATGCCCTAGTTGAAGCTCATTACCAAGAACAATTTTTTCGAAATGTGTGGGTTGAAATTTTCGAAAAAAAATTTGCACAAAAAATATCTCTGCTAAATATCATTAACGATGCTTTACAAAATTTTGATAAACACTTTACTAAAAAAAACTGTTACCACAATTTTTTTACAAAATTAATTAATTTAAGCTTATGTTATCTTCTTATCTGTTATAATAATGAAAAAAAACCCTGAAATAGTTAAACAACATTATAACATTCCACGAATAGCCCAACCGGTAAGAGAAGAGAGAAATATAAGAAAAAATCACACTCATGTTTACATTTCGCAAATTGTCAGAGATGTTTATGTTATTAAGTCTGCGAGTTTATTATTTATTTTATAAAGATCTGTGGCTAATGGAACCTGAATTCTGAGGCCAACCCACCACACACACAGACACACACACACACACAAACACACACATAATCTGTGAGTTTGAAATTTCATCTGACATTTGTCAAAACAATTTGTCAATTATGTATGAAAATTTAACCATGGATACTCCTATCCAACATAATTACGTCTTGGAGAAGCAGATCTTCTTTGTGTACAAAGCCTTCTTTAAATATTTTCATATTTTCGCATCTCTTAACGCAAAATAACTTCTTATTCGCCTACACTTTATATCTTGAGTCGTCCTTTGGCCTGCTGAAAAAATAAAACAATCTCTTTAAAAGCCTATAACTTAATTTTTATTTAAGCTAGAAACTTAATATTTGGTATTCGCTATATTCTCTACAGCTGGCCCGTAATCATTAGGTCATAAAGTGACTATTGATTCTAGGCATAGAAATAATTCAAAAAATATTGACATCACAAAATATATTTGGTATATTAGTATGGAGATCACTACTCCCTTTAACTTTAAAAACAAAAAAATCTATTAAATATGTATTGATCTTTCCGTGATCGTGCGGGATTCTTTTTGTGCCCCAATCTTCGTTTTCTGCATGTAAATCTTTTGAATTTTTTTTTCTATTCCTCATATTCTGAGTAATCCTAAAGAAATGTTTTTCAATACTTCTTTTAATGAATTAATAAAATTGATAAATTTTTCCCAACTAAACTAGGCGGGGTACTGCGAGTTAACACGATTGACTTCTTAAAACAAATTAATTTAACAGTTACAAAAATACACTAATTTATAGATATAAAAATATAAATACTAAAATACAGATATCAACATAAGTGTGATATAAAATTACGAAATGACTCAGACTTGAGTTGTTCTTGGATGCAGGTGTCTATCGCTGCGTCAGCTATTCCATTGCTTATTGATGTCTTGGTTTGATCAGCTCCCTCGTATATCCATTCTAATGCTAAGTTGCGATTTTACTGTCTATTGTCTTACACTGTACCACTTTGTCTTACAATAGGCTATTGTTCCCGATGCTGGTATCTCCTCCATCCTATAGAGAAACGATGCTTAAGGTTCGTTTCGGATTTTCATGGGAAATCAGGTTTGAGTGCTTTCTATAGTTCCTCTCTTGATATTCTTCCATTTCTTATTATAATCTGGATTATTGCCGCTGTTATGACTGCTATTAGTATTATATATCGTGTGGTAAGTTGGAAGATTTATTTCTTCTGGAATTATACCTTTTGTTGATTGAAGTTGTTGTTTAATGCTGTTAAGATCGTGTATTGGTACATTTTACAATTTGAGTTCTGGTAGTTTATTTGGAAGTACAGGTTCTCCTTGAGTTGTGATGTCCAATTCGGGAAGGTTAAATAGTTGTTGTGTTTCTGACGTCATTTGTATTGAATTGAATTTCTTATCGTTGACTATTAATTGACATTTTGGTTTCAAAGTTACTAACTTTGTACCAGTTATTATTTTGGTTTCTTCTTGCTCCTCGCAGCTTATTCTAAGTTTGGTTTCTTCAGGTGCTACAATTATAAATTGGGTATTCACATATCTTGAAATTGTTGTTTTATTAATTTTGACAAATTCTTGGTTACAATTATTGATTGGTTTTTGAAATTTGATGAGTTTGATTTCACAAGGGTTGTTTTCATTGAATTCTGTTGGGTTGTCGTCTTCACAAAAGTATAGCTGGTCTTTTAAATTTCTGCATTGGTTGTTTCTATACGCATATTGCTTGCTACTTAGGATAAGGTACTTTGTTCGTACGTTTAAGATCTTGTATTTAAAATTTTCATTAGTTCTTTGTGTTTACTCTTATGGGTAAATTTCACATAATGGGACAATTCATGTCCTCAGTCTGCAGTTACCTGAAAATAAAAATTGTGCCTATAAATTTTTTTCCCATATATATATATATATATATATATATATATATATATATATATATATATATATATATATATATATATATATTGCCGTCTTTACATCCAAATGGTAAAACATAAAATTTGACAATAACTTCTATTTTTTTTTTTTAGTTTAATGTATGCATTTCGTAATTTCGGTAATTGTCCCCAAGACCAGGTTGATAACGCTTTCATGTTTTATTAGACCCTCAAAATTGTTTTATAAATTGATGTTAAAATTTTTCTGTAGAAAAATATGCGACAATTAATATTTTCAGAAATATAAAATCGCAATATTATATTAAAAATATTAATTACAAACGCACAAACTTGTCCCCGAGATCTTCCGTCATTTCGGTTATCGGTCAGGTCAGAAAGACATTTTCTCCGTTTATAAGTTGGAGGATATGTTGTGTAATTCATACCCTTAATAGTTCACAAGGTTCATTAATACAGTAAGCTGGGCTTATTTAGGATTAATATTCAATTCGTCATTTCGGTTATCGTCATTCCGGTAACCTGCCCTATAAATACATTATTGTATTGACGGTTGATTAATGTAATAATGCCAGTTGTAATCCACTAATACATAAAACCACATTGCAGTAAAATACGGATGAAAAAGACTTAGTGCTTAGAGAAAAACTGAAAAGTGAAGAGGAAGCTGCATGTGGCAAACGCCACAAGGAAGAACAAGGAACGAAAGAAATCGAAAAAATTCAAATTTATAGAGATAAAGATTTAAACAATGATAAGGAAAATAATAAGGAGGAAAGAAGTACGCAACACGCAAAAAAATGACTATAAAAAATGCTGGAAAAGTCTTATCCAATATAATCAATGAAAGTAATCGTAAAAAACAAATATCAGTTCTGTCAAATAATGGAAATATAAATAATGGCGAAGCAGATAAAAGTAAAATAAAGAATGTTATTTCAATAAGATCGAAGAACGAATTAAGCGATGGAAAGCGAAGAAATTGATCAAATAAAGAGGTAGAAGACAATAAGGTCATACATGAAAAAAAACGCAAGGGTGAAAAAAATTGAAATAAAACTACGTTAGACCGTGCGCTGGTTAAAAAGAGGGAGAGCGTAAGAAATAATGGTCGAAAATATTGAGAAAAGATGACAGCGGAGCAGCTTGAAGAGAAAAGAAAAAAGACAGGGAGAGGTACAGATAAAATAAGGCAGCGGGTTTAATAACATCAATTGCAGGTTGCAGTGAAAGGGAAAACGTCTTAAAAGAAGAGCTTGGAAGGTAAACAGTCAGACTTATAGAAATCGCATCGTAGCTCAGAAGCGTACCCTTCAGTTTATGGAAAATGAAGCGCCTCCACATTCTGATGCTGAAGAGAGACGTCAAAAACCTGTTTCAGGTTCACAAAAAGTGAAGAGCAGGAGGAAAGTAAAGCGCGATCGAGCACAGGCTTATAGAAAATTAGCAAAATTAGAACAGCAAATTGAAATGTGGAAAAGAAAAGCTGAGAGGTATAAGAAACGTTTGCAACGCCTCAGCACTCCGAGAACTTCGAAATCTACAGCTTCCCCTAAAACAAGGGTAAGAAATATTGTTCGAGGAATTACTGTCCCTTTACATCTAAAGAAACGTCTTTTATACGGAGAGGTTCTTCAAGATGCATTCAAGGAAAACTTAAGTCAACAAAATGTGGCAAAGGCAGACAAGTGTTCAATAAAGTGATTAGTAGCAAACTGCTGGATAAATATAAACTGGCTGGAAAAGTAAAATATATTATTAGCTATAAAATGCACAATAAATTTAAAGACAATTTGAGTGTTGGTCTTTATAAGAGGAAGAAACGAAATTGTATAGTAATTCGGGAAACAGCCAAGAAGTTTTAGAAAATGATGAAAATCCTAGGATGTGCCCTGGAAAAAACGATTATGTAAGAAAGAAAAAAGTAAAGAAGCAGAAACCACTTTTGTTAGATTCCATGAAGACTCTCTATAAGAACTTTGTACAATCTTCAGGAAAATTTGCAAACTCTCTGCCGTCTACAACGTTTTTTTAGATTAAAGCCGTTCTGGATAGTGAGGCCAAAGGCTACAGATAGGGATACTTGCATGTGCATAAAACATGCAAATATTACCTTAACAATGGAAGCTTTGTTCCATAAGAAACTAGTACCTACAAAGAGGCCTGACGATATATTTAAGCAGCTAGTTTGCAATACTAAATCAAGAAAGTGCATGTTTAAACTATGTGAACAATGTAAGAAGAAAAAATACTTAATAGGAAAACTTACAAGCCTGAATGATGATATAAAATACCAGCAATGGAAAATGATTTTTGAAGAGATAACAATTAAAGATAAATTAAAAAAAGTGAAAATAACTACTAAGACAAACAACATTACTACGGTTAGTGGATTCCTTGGTATTTTCAATCAACAATTGGGTAAATTTCAGAGGCATGTATTTACAATGAAACACCAGATGAAGCAGATGCAAAATATAAAGACAAATACTAATGCTGAAACCTTAGCTATACAAATTTATTTTTCAGAAAATTATGTACATTTTGGGGCGGATAAAAGGCAAATATCTCTACATACCGGGGTATAATACATTAACGGAAAATCTAAAAGGGCATCACTTCTGCTCAGTGAGTGACAATTTGCACCATCAGACGCATGAAGTATGGGCACCTATGAAAGAACTATTTGAAAAATTATCATCAAACTATTCACAACTGTGCAATATTCATTTCTTTTCTGATGCACCCACATCTCAGTATAGAAACAGATCCAACATTTATTTTCTGATTACACTTGCACCCACATTTTTCCCAATGTTCACCAAATCATCTGGAATTCCAGTGAGAGTGGTGATGGCAAGGGACCAATTGATGGGGTTGGAGGAGTATTTAAACGTTCTGCTGATCATTGTGTATTGCATGGACAGGATATTACCTCAGCCTCGGTATTTGTTGAAAAAGGGAAAGAGGTTTGGGTAGAATTGTGGGAAGTTCCCCAACACAAAATTCAAAAAATGAAAAAAAAAGGTATCGATGAAGATTATAAATTCAATTAACAAAATAATATCCGCACATCAGCTAATATGGTCCATTGAGAAGCCATCAGATATATTCCTTAGAAAATTAAGTTGTTTTACATGTGAAGATAAGGCACATCGATATCAATATAAATAAAAGTGTGAGAGAAACGACAAATGCCAAATTCGCTGAAAGTAGTCCGAGACATAACTTTCTGACGACATTATTTGAGCGACAGATACCTAGAGTCAAAGGAAGAGGTAGACGAAGAGGGCAATTTTGGAAAACCTGGCCTAATCGATCAGATGAGAAAACTACACTAAAATGTAAGAAGCTGCTGGAGACAGAGAGTCAATAGGACATCGCTTTTAGACTGTAATAAGATAGTTTTTGTATAATTAACTATTTAAATGTAAAACCACATATTATGTACAGCAGGTACTCAACTCGCATAGTATGTTCGTTAATTTATCAGATACGATTAACGCATATTTGGGAGACTGATGCATATTCATGTGTAGTTCGTGACTTGATAGCAATTGGACTACTATTAACAGTCCGATATATACCCAACTTGTAAAATAATGTAACTCTGTTTTACTATTGGAAATATTAAATACGGTATTGGCCCTGTCAACAATTCATCTGATCTATTGGGGTATAAATGGTAAAACATGTTTTTGATATGTGTTAGTTTCGGGTTATAATTTTAATGTCTGACATTATATAATAGGTTTTGCTATTTAGTTATGTTTGTCAATTAAATTAGTGGCATTTATGTCAGCACACTCCATCTTGTTATCGGTTTTAGGTTCAAGAAGTTGTGAATATAGTTATAACCTATTCACACGAGCAAATCAAGTTATAAGTTCTTTTTATTGAATGTAGCTACGAATTGAAACGAAATTTTAAGATGAAGCCTGTGGTCGATAAATGTAAAATGTATAACCATCCCGTTTTGTAACAAACACACACACATACAAATATCAGTAAATTAATCCGTAATTAATGTAAAACACGTATGATGGGGAATTTGGTGAAAGTCGTTGGATAGGTTTGTACAAAACCAAAATTCCAAGATAAATTATAGTGCGCTTTAAACAATTTTTTTAAATCTACACAGTAGTCTTTATTATACAGTGTAATAATAAAGATTGAAACATAATTTATAAAAGCGCTATTTCATTTTTTCCAAGAAAAACGCTTTCAAATATATCTTTTAAATTGCCAACTTAGGACGTAAAAGTTACGTTTATGACGTCACCTATTTCGGAATGGTGACGTCATCATAAGTTTTTTAAATGACAACCATATTTTCTTGCTGTTTCTCCATATACCTGCTTACAACTTAAATCATGATAAAAAATTGATACCTGACATCACAATTTTGTTGAAAAAATTGCATTATTTACATTAAAAAATCGAAACGTAAGTTTAAAGGAAAAATATATTGAACCAAGGGAAACAAACAAGATTTAGCGCAAAAGTTCATAATATCCTCCACCTACCATTAATTAAATAACCCCACAGAAAAATCCAAGGAAGTCAAGTCTGGGGAACGCGGTGGTCCCTCAATTGCTCCTTGACGCTTTATCCATCTTTCAGGAAATATGGCATCTAGATATTAAAGAACGTCCACACCAAAGTCAGGAGGCTCCCCGTCTTGCCGATACAAGTATCTTGATAGAGCACATCAGCCTCGTGATTATTTGGAAAAGTGCTGCCAGAGCTGGCACCTAATCCAATCGTAAGACATTTAGGTAACGTGATGCTGTAAGATTACCTTGAAAAAACTAATGCCGTATGAAACGTCGTCCGATTATACCCATCCATACAATTACGTTGACTGTGAGAGTCTTGAGTCCAATGAAGGTTTTCCCGTGACCAATATCTTGAGTTGTGAGGATTTACTGTCCCATTCAAGTAAAAAGTGGCTTTATCATAAAATATAACGTTGTTAAGAAAATTGGGATCTTCATCGCAGCGTAGCATTAATTGTTCACAAAACTGTAAACCGGGGACTGAATCATCATCGTTTAAATTGTGTATCAATTGCACTTTGTGAGGATGATATTTATCTATAATTTTACCACTAAAGGTTGGTCTACGTTGTTATTTAGGGCTAGTTGCCTTGCAGAATGGTGAGGATAGTCTTCAGATTCAAGCAATATGTCCAATGTGACTTCTTTACTTACTAGAGGTCGACCTTGTCGTAGGAAATCTCTTACGGATCCCGTTCCTGTGAATTCGGCAACCAATTTACTTACTGTAGATCTTGCAATTGGCGGTTTAGCAGGATGATGTTGGTTAAATAACTCGCATGCTTCCTGATGACGTCTAAGCTGTCGCCATATCTAATTATCATTAATATGTCTATTCTTTCCCTTCAGTTAAACGTGCTATTTTTTGTTAAATTCGAATTAGAATTAATGACTTTTAGGATTTTCACACTTTCACCACTAAAACTATTAATTAATTTAAACGGCAGGTAATAATGGAAATTAATTCACGATTTAACATTATTGTCTTTATTCCCTGAATTCCAAATCCACACTGCGATAAAAGTCCAATAACTAAATACTGATGACGGCAAATAATCAATAAATTATCACGAGTGTTGTTAAGATTTTTTTAAACTTTTTGTTCCACCTCTCAAACAGTTACATGGCTACGTATCAAAAATCACAAAATCAAGTGTTCATCACTTTAGAAAGTTGAAAGAAAACCTCATTATTTTAAAGAAACTGAATCTGAATAAAAAGGGTGAGAAATATTGCACATTTCTTATTAAATTTACGTTTCCATTTTCTAAAGTAAGCAAAGCACTAAGTGAGTGGCGAACGTGTCGCCACCTAGTTCGGAACCAAGTACTATGTTGTCACGCCCGCTCCAAATAACACAGAGTATTAAAAATAGAGACGGTATACAACTAACTAACAATTTAAAAAATTGTTAGCCCTGGCCCATTTCTACCCCAATATAGGGACAAAGTATGTAAGACTAGATGCATTCTCGCAACAATTAGAACCGTAGACCGGTTGCGCTCTCATTAGAGCTCTTCAGTACGGCATACTAATTGCAGCAAAAATGCACCAAAAATAACACGGCTATCGTATAGCCAGTCTTAAAACACTAAGTGAGTGGCGAACGTGTCGCCACCTAGTTCGGAACCAAGTACTATGTTGTCACGCCCGCTCCAAATAACACAGACTATTAAAAATAGAGACGGTATACAACTAACTAACAATTTAAAAAATTGTTAGCCCTGGCCCATTTCTACCCCAATATAGGGACAAAGTATGTAAGACTAGATGCAATCTCGCAACAATTAGAACCGTAGACCGGTTTCGCTCTCATTAGAGCTCTTCAGTACGGCATACTAATTGCAGCAAAAATGCACCAAAAAGATAGCCGTGTTATTTTTGGTGCATTTTTGCTGCAATTAGTATGCCGTACTGAAGAGCTCTAATGAGAGCGAAACCGGTCTACGGTTCTAACTGTTGCGAGAATGCATCTAGTCTTACATACTTTGTCCCTATATTGGGGTAGAAATGGGCCAGGGCTAACAATTTTTTAAATTGTTAGTTAGTTGTATACCGTCTCTATTTTTAATACTCTGTGTTATTTGGAGCGGGCGTGACAACATAGTACTTGGTTCCGAACTAGGTGGCGACACGTTCGCCACTCACTTAGTGTTTTAAGACTGGCTATACGATAGCCGTGTTATTTTTGGTGCATTTTTGCTGCAATTAGTATGCCGTACTGAAGAGCTCTAATGAGAGCGAAACCGGTCTACGGTTCTAATTGTTGCGAGAATGCATCTAATCTTATAAGCAAAGCACTCTTTTCAAAAAAATTGTTATGTCAGGCACCAACTTTTTTCGTCATCATTTAAGTAGGAAGAGGGTCATTTAAAAAATGTACGAACGTCATTCAGAAATGAGTGACGTTATAAATGTAATTTTGACGTCATCAGTTGGCAATTAAAAAGATAAAATTAACCTGTCTGAGCGTTTTTCTAAAAGAAACTAAATACTGCATTTATCAATTAGGTTCCAAACTTTACCATTGCACTCTACACAACAAGCCAAGTAGGGCTACTTTTATATAGTGTTTCACTATCAGATGTATAAAAGTATTCTGAGCAACAGTTATTGCTCCAGGAAAGTGTCTTTTAGTGATGACCATACTTTTTTATTGGGTCATCGCACTGGCTAGTGTAATTTTGTTTATTAATTAAATTAATTAAATTACATAACAGCTTTCAGCTGGACACGCAAAGATTTACCACCCTTGGCAAAGCCATTATCAGCTCTTGAAGACTACATAATAACCGCAGAACGACTACCGATTTTTTAGGTGAACTGTCAATCTCTAAATCTAAAACTGCCTATGGTCATTTCCAAATACATTGAACAGCCAAGCTACAACAAACACATTATACAGCAAATCCTTACGTAACGTAGTGGCTACACAATAATATATACCCATGGTTCTAAGAGTCATCGAGAAACAGGCTGTGCCTTCTATCTTGAGCAAGCAGACCACTCTGCAATTTTCAAACTAAACAATTTGAGCAGTACATACACAGCTGAGATGTTTGCCTTAAAGCTATAGGATGGATAAATGAAAATAAAAACAAATATAACGTTATTATGAGCGACTCATAATCCGCACTTCTGACTTCGGCCCTCGGCACTATACAAACTATGTTGCAGGTCAAGTTGTCAAACTATACAATACAATAAGGCAAAATGACAGAGCGATGAAGCTTATCTGGATCAGGGGACACGCCGATGCAATGGGAAATGCGATGGCGGACATATTTGCAAAAAGAGCTGCTTCTGAACCATATGTCGATTATGAGCTTGTTCCTATCACGGAGCTGTGCACCATATTGAAGCAAAATATCAAAGATAAATGGACCTTCGAATGGAGAAATTACATAACCAATACAAATAATCGCTATGCATTAATTACCAATGGAAAAAAAAAATAACATAGAAGCGATCGATCTAGGATCTTTACTAATATACTGACAGTTAAGCAGTAACCATCGCAAATTTTCGGCTCAACTACAACGTATTGATCTGATTAACTCAGCAATTTGTGATGTGAATTTTCCTCTTTTTACCACGTCAATGATATGGTGCTTCAGTGTCCTCGGTATAACACAGAGAGGCCTAACCTATTCACTGCTTTAAAACAATTGAAAATGACACCACCATGTAATATCACGCCGCTTAGCGTTGCATATGTAGAAAGTAAACAGTTATTATGTAAATTTATAAGATATAAGAGATGCACAAATCGACCGGTGAGTCTTTTATAAATGTAGTTTGGGACAAGTGCTTGGTTTAGCCTATGTTTAACAGATATATTAATTTTAGTTAAGCTAATAGCATTAGTTACCTAGGTATCAGTTAAGTAACAGTTTATTATTATAAGCAAGTGTCCTTCTGTTTTTCCTGGTATTTACAAAACTTGAACCGTAGCCTACGTCAGGTTTTATATTAGTCATGGTGGGTCGCTTGGCGATACGTGTCTCTGTCTTTTTAAATATGATGTATAAAAAAAAGAGATATTCTTCTAATTTTATAATTTACAAGGTTATGCTAAGGTTATTTAGGTTTGAATTAAGAGGTAAGAGGAAAGCGCTTGAGTAAATAGGTGGCACAAAGTTTAATAACAATTTACTTTAAAGGTTACTTCTGATTTATATGTTTGCAAATAAAGTTTCGTAAAGCAATTGTAAGAAATCGTCAACATGCTATCTTAATTTTGTTTTTTTTACTGAATAAACAATTGCATATAAAAATATAAAAGCCTGTGGCTAGTGGATGCAATCCCTCAAGCAAGTAATCGACACACACACAAACACACACATTTGTTTTTGGTTTCTTAATTCATACATTTTACCACCGATAACAGGGATTTTCAATAGGTTACGCAAAAAATGTTAAAATTATTTAATAAACTTATAAGCCACGTTTTTAATAACAACTGAAGTAACAAATTCTTAAAATGGTGGTTTCTAGTACCATACTCATTCTACTGTTAGTGAATTTTCTTAAAAAAATTTCTTCAAATGATCGCGATAAACAAAAACACAAGACTTGCCTCATTTGACATAACAAATATGTACACCAATATATCAATTAACGAAACTACAAATATAATCGAAAATAAAATGCAAAATAACAACAAAAAACAACAAATCAGCGAAATATTAAACATCATATTAAAACAAAATTACTTTGAGTTCAACGGAGAATACTACATCCAAGAAGACGGACTACCAATGGGATCTCCACTATCAAGCATCATGGCAGAAATATACATACAACAGTTGGAAGATAAAATCAACACCATCATAAAAGAGACAGACCCAAACATTAAATGCATAAGATACGTCGATGATATATTAATAATATACGACAATCAAAAAACCAACATAGGCAATATCCTGGAAAAAATAAACCAAATTAACAAAAACATAAAATTTACAATATAAAAAGAATCAAACAACACCATAAACTACCTAGACTCAACACTAATCAGAAAAGGAAACCAGATTAAATACAAAATATACAGAAAACCCACACAAACAGACATCACTATACCTAAACACTCACTACACCCACACACACAAAATGGCCCCATACAGATACTAAATAAACAGAATGCTAAATGTACCACTCCATAACGACGAACGAGAAAAGGAGTACAACATCATAATACAAATAGCAGAAAGAAATGGATACAACAATCAAAAAAATAACACAAACACTCAAACAATATGACTTACAAATGAGCTACAAAACCAATAACAAAATAATAAACAAAATAAATAAAAAACTAGATCACAACCCACATGAATTAAACGGAATATATCAAATATAATGTAACACATGCAATAAAAATTATATAGGAATGACAAAAAAATCAATAGAAACAAGATTCAAGGAACAAATAACAGCATTAGATAAAATCCACATACCTAGCTACAAATTAAACGTAGCTAGACACATTCACAACACAAAACACCAAAAACCAGACATCACCCAATCACAACTAATGAAACATGTTAAAGACCACAAAAAAATGGAAATCTGGGAACAATACTACATTCAACAAACAAACAATAAGAAACAATTAATGCCAGAACAAATGCAAGTACAAACATTTAAACAAAACTTAATAAAGGCCATACAAATAGACAAATTATCAAACCACAGTGATCAAGACAGGAGACCGACACACACGACACAGTCTGAACGCACACCCAATCAGAGAACAGAAAACCGACCAATAGAACCTCACGAAGCATGCGCCACGTACAATTTCAGACGTAGACCACACAGAAGCGATAACAGTCAGTAGCGTGCTGATGATGAACCGGGACGGTTCGAAACTGCAGTCCACGCAAACCAATTAGAAATAACAAACGTACAGCAAACAAATAAAGTGTATATTTAAAAGTGATTACAGTGTAGTGCAATATTCCAAAAGATATATATATATATATATATATATATATATATATATATATATATATATATATATATATATATATATATATATATATATATATATATACATACATATATATATATATATATATATATATATATATATATATATATATATATATATATATATATATATATATATATATATATATAAATCCAAACCGACCTTGGTTTTGGGTTCTAGGGGCCCAAATTTGCGCTCGTTTGAATTTTTTTGTAAAGTCTCACCATCGATACCTCTCATAAAAATTCTCTGAAAATAGGGTTAGAAATTTGGTACGTAAGTCGCCTATATAGAGACTATAGAGCAGTTCAGAGTGACGTCATTGCAGATAACGTTACCATCATTGAATTTCTCAGTGGTGTGTACGGTGTCTTGTTGTCGGGGTTTGTGAAACCCTTTCTGTTACTAATTGCGGAGAGGCAGATTCGAGTAACTTGAAAAAGCCATCTTGGTTGAGATGGTTAGGATGTGTCTAATATTTGAATCGTAACCTTCTTGATTTACTAGTGATATCTCTTTCCTCTGTGGTTTTACGAAATAGTGTGCTAAGCTAACGCCGACTTTTTAGGTTTCAGTAATTGTAGATGTCGTTGATGCTCCAGCCTCCATATTTTTTCGGTTTTTGTTGTTTGTACCATATATACCTTTGTGAATTTGCATGATATCTTATATATTCCTGACGTGTGTAGAAGGTTTATTGATATTTCAACCGATCTAAGCATTGTGCCGATTTTTGTTGTGGAAATAAAGACTGCCAATATTCTTATTCTTTGGTATTTTGGCTATCTTGTCTATGGTTCCAAGTATATATATATATATATATATATATATATATATATATATATATATATATATATATATATATATATATATATATATCGTTGAAGAGTCTCCTTCTTTGGTCTGTCATTCGTATGTTTTTCAGATTTGTCTGTTTGCCTATTCGTCTATCTCGGACGTATGGATCTTTCATAGTCTTTTTGGTATCCATTTTCTTCTAGCAAATTAGCCCGGAAATACTTAAGCATCCCAAGCAATAACGGCCATGAAAGACTAAACTTATCAGGACCTTATATATTTGTATTCGTTTTAGATTCATCTAGTAGTCAAAGTTGTGTAAATATTATGTTAAAATTTTGATAAAACTCAAAAGACAAGACATTAAAGCCAAATCACCTAATTTATTTGACAAGCCTATTTTAATCAATGTAGACAATTTAATTTGTCAGCCTCAAATCGAATTATATATCAGTTGGCGCTTCTTTAGAAATTGTTTTAGAGCTATTTTAAATGAGAAATACTGTGTAAAAGCCATAATCAAGTTATTGGTTTGAAATTTAAAACGACCTGGTTTGTCATCCTGTGCAGCAGATTAAGTTATTAGTAAATAGATTTCGGTTGCTCTCGATTAATAAAAAATAATTCGTTTTACATTTGTGTTTAAATTGCCAAGTCTATTTTATTATATTGATTGAATTGCTAATTTAGAGCCAAGTTTAGAGCAAAATAGATTTATATTCATAAATATATAAGTCACCCTGTTGGACCATACTGAAAAAGCAAAGCAATAAAAAGTAACACAAATGTATTGGGTATACACCCCATCGCCCAGTCCCCTGCATTCACAATTTACGTAGGTACTTTAAAACTGAATAATTTTTTGCATCGTCTTTCCACATAAGAAACGTCTTTTAGTGAATTTTTGGAGAGAAAATTTACTAATGGAGCGATCCCGACTTTTTAATTTTGAAAAAATTTCTTCAAATAAGCACGAACTAGGCCCCCCAGAACCCACATCCAGGGTCAGTTTCAATTTATATATATATATATATATATATATATATATATATATATATATATATATATATATATATATATATATATATATATATATATATATATATATATAAAAATATATATATATATATATATATATATATTTTTCACACCGATAACCGAAGAATTATATATATATAATTTTAGCAGCACTAAATATGGGCCCTTAGTGAGCTTTTAAAATGCGAATTTTTCTCAAATGAAAATTTTCTTAAAAAATATAATAGAAAATGTGTCACTATAGTTGGCTCCAATCATACGTTATTTAAAAAGATATGGACGCAGCCAATGCGTCATGGTAGTGAATTTTCAATGAAATGATCTGGCACCAAACATTTTTTTAAATTAGATGCTTATAACTTTTTTTTTTGTAAGATAAAGATCTGAATTTTGGTGTATTGTTTAATTTTTATAACGTAAGCAAACGTACCAAGTTTGATTATCAAGAAAACCTAATCCAATTTTCCTCGCTAACGAAGCCACTTAAAATAGGAAGGTATTTCCCAAATTATATTAAAATCAGCCCATTAATTCTTCGGTTATCGGTGATATATATATATATATATATATATATATATATATATATATATATATATATATATATATATATATATATATATATATATATATATATATATATATATATATATATATATATATATATATATATTTCACACCCATAACCGAAGAATTAATGGGCTGATTTTAATATAATTTGGGAAATACCTCGTTAGCGAGGAAAATTGGATTAGGTTTCCTTGATAATCAAACTTGGTACGTTTGCTTACGTTATAAAAATTAAACAATACACCAAAATTCAGATCTTTATCTTACAAAAAAAAAGTTATAAGCATCTAATTTAAAAAAATGTTTGGTGCCAGATCATTTCATTGAAAATTCACTACCATGACGCATTGGCTGCGTCCAGATCTTTTTAAGTAACGTATGATTGGAGCCAACTATAGTGACACATTTTCTATTATATTTTTTTAGAAAATTTTCATTTGAAAAAAATTCGCATTTTAAAAGCTCACTAAGGGCCCATATTTAGTGCTGCTAAAATTATATATATATATATATATATATATATATATATATATATATATATATATATATATATATATATATATATATATATATATATAGAGAGAGAGAGAGAGAGAGAGAGAGAGTGACATTCTACACGTAGTATTTTGACAATTTCAAAAATTACATAAAATTACAACTACAAGCACAAGGTCATGCTTATTTGTGGACCAAATTGTAAAATTTGGATAAATACATATATTATACTATGCTATACAGTGTGATTCATTGCTAAGTGAACATACTTCTCCTGCATATGTAGGTTACTTCGGCGATTCCATGGCACCTATCTTAAGTGGGTCAATAATACTTAATTGCCCAGATACATGCTGTTTTATTTACCTATTTTTGTCTTGGACCATAATTTCAGAACTACCAGGTATAAAGGAACAAAATTAAATAAGAGAAAGGGTCCATTTGAAATGAATTTTTTGGAAATATATTAGTAAAATGAAGGGCAATGATGGTTGAAGCTGAAACTTAAGGGTTTGCAGAACACTCTTTAGACAATCCGTATTTCTTTCAGGTTCTTTGCCTAAATGTTGCCAATTTTGACGTTTCAAATCGCGACTTTTTACGTTTTGAGGAAATCCCAATTTTTTTGTCTTTAAATGCCTCTAACTCTTTTGTCTTTAAGCTTACAGACCTAAATTTGGTAAATTATTTACCCTATATATATATATATATATATATATATATATATATATATATATATATATATATATATATATAATTAAAACTGACCCTGGATATGAGTTCTAAGGGGTCTAGTTCGGGCTCATTTGAAGAGATTTTTTCTAAATTCAAAAGTCTACGACTGTATTGCATATAGAACGGTTTCACTAAGTTAGGGCGAGAACAAACAACCAGATATGCTATTCAAATTGAATTAACAGTTAAAACTTTTATCTCCTCTTTATAAAAATATTTTTTATACAAAAACTCGCTAAAAAATTCTTTGGGATAACAACAATCTGATTAGATAACTGTAAAGTGAAAAGAGACTAAAAAAAATTGATGAAAAGTGAAGTCACTAACTAGGATTAGAACTCGTCATGTAGGAGTCGATTATACGATGTACAGGGACCTAGCCCACTGAGATACGCTCGGCATGTGTTTACTAACAGGTATAACCCATAATACATGTTAATTGTTCAAGATTTTACAATTTACACAAAACCATTTTGATTTACAATAGATGTTTTGCTCATATTTTAACGAAAGCAAGGAAAATAACGTCTTAGACACATATATAGGACTTTTTAGTCATTTTTGTAATATTTTTCACTCAAATTCTGATACATCAATTTTGACGTTTTAACTTCATTGAATCAGATTTAATTAATTAAAAATTAATTTACCTCTAACTTTTTTGTCTTTTAATATAGAGATCTGAATTTTGGTACATAAGATACACTTTATGACGGAAACCAGAGTATCTAATTTGGATGCCGCCACTTTGTTATTTCCGGAGATATGACTTTTTTCGAAAGGAAGGTCACTTGCAAAAGAAAGGCATGTGCCAAGTTTGATCAAAATGGGACCATTATTTTTTGAGTTATCCGTATGATATATATATATATATATATATATATATATATATATATATATATATATATATATATATATATATATATATATATATATATATATATAAATTGAAACTGACCCTGGATATGGGTTCTAGGCGGTCTACTTCGCGGTCATTTGACGAAATTTTTTCAAAATTCAAAAGTCGGGAACTCCTCATTAGTGATTATTTTTAAAGAAAATTCACTAAAATTTTGGGACGCAGCAAGTACATTATGGTAGGGAATTTTCATTAAATGCTACCAATTTGATTAACTCAATTTTCTATAAGCTTAGAAAGTTTAATTCATGTGTGTAGTAAGGTCTTTTCCAAGGCAACATATACACCAAACTTTATTAAAATAGCTTTGTAATTTTCGGGAATAACAATTTTTTCGACAGTAAACTCAAGACCTTGTCCGATTTTTCTGGCTAACTAACTCATCCAAGCTATTAATAAAAGAAATGTAGTTGGCGAGTTTCATCCAAATCGGTTAATCACTTTTTGAGTTATCGGTTGGATTAACACACACACAGATATATATATATATATATATATATATATATATATATATATATATATATATATATATATATGTATATATATATATATATATATATATATATATATATATATATATATATATATATACCTATAAAAATTTAAACTGACCCCGGATATAGGTTCTAGGGGTCTTAGTTTGCGCTCATTTGAACAAATGTTGCAAAGTTGACCATCGATACCTCTCTATTAGTGAAGTTTTTAAAATAAAAATTCACTAAAACATTTCTAATGATCTATAACTGGCAATGATATTATAATCTATTTTAATTAGTACACGTTATTTTATTATAATATGTAGCTTCAATTTCAGTCTATTGCAAACGCACTAAAATAAATGAGAGGGATAGGTGAACTGGTCCCAGCACAGCGCCTAAGAAAATCATATAAAAGGATTATTCAAACGGTATTGGTCTGCTTATAAAACTAAACGGTAGATAGACAAATAGTCCAAAAGAACTCATTAGAGTACTCCTACAGACTCACCTACAAGTTTACAAAACACAGAAGGTAAATTGAACCCAAGCGGCTCAGCTGTTCAATGATAGAGAAGCCCAGTGAGAGTTGGGAAAAGACTGGCAAACAACATTAACAGAATTAAATAGACGATAGTCAAAACAGTGGGTTTCTCCGTGCGAATCGGCGCCGAAGAAGGCCAAGGTGCGTTTGTCAGCCAATAAAGTCATGGCGGGCGTTTTTTGGGATGCACGCGGTATAATCCACATTGATTACATTCAAAAGGGAAGAACAATCAATAGAGAATATTATACCAACTTATTGGACCGATTCAATGACGATTTGAAGAAAAACCGACCGCATTTGGCCAAGAAAAAGGTTATTTTCCACCAAGACAATGCAAGGGTGCACACATGTGTAGTCTCCATGGCGAAATTGCATAAATTGGGCAAGGAGTTGCTCCCTCGTCCGCCCGATTCTCCGGATTTAGCACGGAGTGACTATTTCTTGTTTACAAACTTAAAAAAATGGCTCGGCGGAAAGAGATTTGACTGCAATGATAAAATCATCTCACTCAAAATTTTGAGGATCTCGACCAATCTTATTTTTTGGAAGGGATAAAAAAATTGGAGAGACGTTGGACGAAGTTTATGGAGCTCAAAGGAGACTATGTTGAGAAATAAAATGATTTTTTGTCAAAATTTTTTAATAATTAATTCAAAAAGTCACGGACTTATTGACTCGCCCTCGTATCATAGCCTAGACTATTAGCAAGTCATTAAGGAACACTTTGTATAACACACTTGTTTATAAAATATAGCTTTTCATATATTGCGGAATGCAGACTTAAAAAGCTGGTGGTATTCTGGGCTGACGGAATAAGTGCTTACTTTAATGAAGTCTTCTGCGTTTTGCTTTTGATCTGATTCAGTCCACTGCAAGTAATAAGTTATTTTTTGCTAGCACGTGGAGTGGAAGCAATCATATTAGATCAACTATGTACGCCGTAATTCGCTGCAATATACAATTATTGTCAGGCGTGTACTCATAGGAAATAGCATTGCGTGCTTCGCATTTCATAAATAACATACATCATCAGAAAATTTCATTTCACTGTGTTAATTAATCATACCTCATAATGACATGTTTCTCTGAAAATCAACTATGGATTCCATCGTTGAATGAAACAATGACATATTACGAATACATATGCTTTTGACATATCACATTTCTGGGGAAAATTGAAAATACCTATATACTGCGAGAGAATCGCAATGTGTTATCTTGCTTATGAAGAGAATGGACTTTGACATTTCCAAGCTCTAAAGAGCTCATATCGCCGGTATTACTAGCCATAACATTAATCTGTTAAGCGGAATTGTATCGCAAACAGTTTTCACTAGGTGAAGATTCGAACCTGTGATGAGCACTGATAAGCACACTTGAAGAACCCAAATCACCACAACACATTTTTACAAACCTGACGATCGTTTCGCTAACCAAGGTAGCGTCATCAGAGGATGAATGATTCTAAATATCCTATATCCACAATATTTTTAGCAGGTAGTCGGCCACTAACGATATAGTGGTTTTTAGGTTCAATGACAGCAAAATTAGCATAATTCGCTTGGCGGAATTATCTGTATTCTTTTATTGTCTATCAGACGTGCTCCTGCCGATATTTATTTTATAAAGTACTCTATCAGGAGACTGCCTATAGGCGGTGGTGCGAGATTGATACATTTTTTATTGTTACTATATTTGACAATATATATATATATATATATATATATATATATATATATATATATATATATATATATATATATATATATATTGTCCAACATATTTAAGATTACAATTTTTAAAACTTATTTCATAAATTTCCGACATTTTGGTCGTACTATCCTTGTATTTTGGGTTACCTAGCAAGTTTTTTAAAGTATTTTTTGTAGAAAATGTGATTTATTGATTCTAATTCGTGGGTAAATTTTATTAAATCAGATTTATTGTTAAATTTGGCAATAGAATCTTCTGTTCTGCAAATTTTTGTATTAAACACTGCGAAAATCATTCACGTAACGAAACCACATTCTAGGAAAATAAATGACCAGCCTGAATTTTTTAGTACACAGGCTAATTATTTTCCTTTAATTCAAATTAGATATACCAAAGAATTAAAGTATATTAAGAACGTGATCGAATATAACGAATACCCTGCTTGCCTAGTGGAGAGATTAATTAAGAAACAGAAAACAAAGAAAAAGTTAGCGGAATCAACGACTTTGAGAAGAGAGAAAGCCGAAAACATTTTGTTTGCTTACCATTTGAACCTCAAATCACGAGCAGTCTAGATAACATTTTTTTTAAAGCCAGTCTTCCACTAGCATTTTCGTTGTAAAGATTGTGATCTTAAATACGCCGGACAAACAAAAAGATCTATTAGAATTAGTTTCAAAGAACACTTAGCACAATTAAGATACGGTACTATAGATAGATCTTTCGTCGCCCGACACATTTGGGATAATAATCATCACGTTAATAAGGAGAATCTAAATTTGATAAAAAATGTTAGACAACCAGGACAGCTAAACGCCTTTGAAAATATATATATATATATATATATATATATATATATATATATATATATATATATATATATATATATATATATATATATATATTGCTATAGTATATATAGTAATAATAAAAAATGTATGACTCTCGTTCCGCCACCTATGGGCGGTCCCCTAATAGATTATTTTATCAAATAAATACCAGCAAAAGCACGTCCGATAGATAATAAAAGAATACAGATATTTCCGCTAAACGAAATATGTTAATTTTGGAGGCGTTGAACGTCCCTATGTCGTTAGTGACCGACTGCCTGCAGAAGAGTATAAGTAGATTTGTGGATATAAGGTATTTAGAATTACTCATCCTCTGATGATGCTAGCTTGGTTAGTGAAACGATCGTCAGGTTTTTTGAAAATATGTTGTGGTAATTTGAGTTCTCCAAGTGTGCTTAACATAACATTCTGCGGTTTCAATTAGCGTAGCGGTTGGGACCTCGGCTCGCCGTGGAGGGGTCCCGGATTTGTATTCTACCACAACAGCCCACCAAAAACTTAAAAACAATGCATTGATTGTTGTTGTTTTTCCTTGGTGAAACTGCTTCACAGTAAATCCAGATGTAGATATTCCTTCTCTGGCTTCACAAGTGTTTGTTTGGTTCTCTGAACCAGTTTGGGCTTCTACAGGATCCTGAGACAGGAAGAAACTAAATTTTTTATACGCGGTTGACGTGTTAGGGTATTTTGATAACAAATTCTTTAAAAATAAAATAAAGAGACAGATAACGTATTTAAAATATTTTTGTTATATGTGTCCATATTAAGCATAGAAATAAGATCAGCTTATAAGACTAATAACAATAACAACAATCCTTATCAAAAAATAACTAATTAGCAATAACAGCAAAAGAAGCAAATTCTATACAGTGTGGAACATCCAAATGGAATCGATTCGATATCTCAATTATTATGCATGTTTATATAAAATCTAGCAACCCATCAATTTAAGATCAACAAATGATATTCTGCAACGTTAAAACTTCAACCCTAAATTTAGCCCCCTTCCAGTGACAGTTGCAACCTCCAGAGTTTTAAATAAGAAGTAGTGGCTTGTGATGACTAATTCGAAAGATCCCTTCATTATCTATTTAAAAGTGCTATGGTTTTAAAATTTATCGCCAACAATAATAGTAAAAAAATATATTCATCTCATTGGCAAACTTTGTTACAACACACTAAAAAAATAATAACTAATCGCGTTTCATTCTTGAAAATGAGAGACAATAAAAGAAGCAGACTGATCTTAATGTAGGAGGTATTCAAGATGCATGCATTGAACGTCTGGGCAGCATCCTAAACGTAAATAATAATGTTATCTAACGTTAATCAACATTTGAGGCGTGACCGACCTAACTGCAATCGTTATTCTTCTTAAGTCAGTTAAATCAAGTAGCTCAGTTGTGTATACCATATTTTTCACATATTTTCATAAGCCGAAGCCTAATAGCGTAAGATCGGGTGATCGTGCTGGCCATTCTAATGATCCTAGTCTCCCTATCCACCGATTTGGAAATATCAAGTCGAGGTACTGGCGGATATTGATTTGGTAATGTGCTTGGTGCTCCATCTGCTAGAATCATATCACATTCGCTGGAACTTGTACGTTTGCTTGACCAGGATTAAGTTTGACAATGTTGGCAGAACAGTATTTTCAGTGAAAAAGGGACCAATGACATTGTTTACAACCATTCTTGTCCAAATATTCAACTTTTTCAGGGCATTGCGTATGTTCATCTTTCGCCCAGTGTGGATTTTCTTCAGACCATTAGCGACAGTTTGGCGATTAGCATTACCGTGAAATGTAAAATTGCACTCATTAGAAAACAAAACATGTTTTAGTTGAATAACATTGTTATATAGCATTTACATCATTTGTTTAAAAAAATACGTTCTTTTATCAATCTCGCTTTCCATGAACTCCCGAGTTGGTATCAATTTATAGGGATGCATTTTATTTCCTTTTAGTATTCGAATAACCCATAAATGACTAACATCCAAACCTTTGGCTGCTTGTCGACTCTTAAGTATGTGGGTTTTCCTCAAACTCAAGAATTAATTTTGTATCATTACTCAGTGCACTAGACGGTTTTTTGTATGTGCCTTACATGTGCAACCTACCGAAATTGCTTTTTCATTTTAATAATCGTCCCTTGGGATATACTCGCCAAATCGGGAAATTTTCTTGAAACAGGCGAGGAACTTCTATCTATGATCATGTTTTATCTTCGTAATCAATCATCTGTATAATTGTTATTTTATGCATTACTGTTAAAAATACATTTTTCTTAATTGCAGTTCACAGCTAACAACTATACTGTCATGCGCTTGCAATCACACAGCCAGTTGCTACGGCGTTTTAACCCTTTGCAGGCAGCATTTACAAATAGTCGTTTCTTGTAATGGTTTTTATATATATGGTTAGGCAATTAGTAAAAAAGTTATGTGTATTTTTTTCAAAATTTTTATTTAACCATTTCGTTTTCAAAAAATTTGGTATATCAGACACACCACTAAGCTACGGACTTATTTTATTTGTGATAATTTTGTAAACAAGACTTTTTGTCAGAAAGACGTAATGCGACACCACATGTATCACAAGCCAATCTGGATCTCCTTTGATAGTCTCTGGTACTACACAGACCACATCGTCGAGAATTTCCGGACTGGCATATGTAGAGACTGTTCCAATCTCTTCTCAAGTGGTAGAACTGGCTTATAATTACTCACATTTTTCTGCTCTAAACTTGGTCTTCCTTTCTTGAAAGCTTCACTCCTGGCACCTACCAATCCTGCTACTACTGCTAAACGAAACGCCTTCAGATTTATGCCACTGCTGTCTCCACAGCGCTGCTGAAGAATGAAATGGGCTTACCATACTGACATCAATGAATTGCCAGAATATGCGTAGCCACCATTCTGACAATTTGGTAGCATGTCTGCTTTGTCGACAAACCCTATATTTTGGTTGTAATTTTTCAAAATTTTGGGACAAGGAACATTTTCCGTCTCACCATTCTTCTTTTTTTTTATTACATGGTCATTTCTAGAGGGATTCTCACAATTCTCATGGAGGGTTCTGTCTTTGTGGACCTCCAAAAAATATTAGACTGGGGAAGTAGAAATCTTGTACAATTCAACCCCACCAAATCACAGTCTTGCTTTCTTTCTCATAAGAGATACACCAGCCCTAGATTCATCATAATGAACAACCAAGTTATTCAAAGTAATGAGTCCTTTTCACTTGTTGGCATTTCTGTGGATCGAAATCTGAATTGGCATCAACATGCCACATCAATTGCAGAAGCGGCTGCTAAGAAATTAGGTTTCCTCTTCCGGGCTCGCAAATACGTTTCACCAGCTAATCTCTATACCTGATATACTTCACAAATAAGACCAAACCTCGAATACTGCTCGCACATCTGGGGTGCTGCTGCCGCTTCTACACTCACTATCCTGGACTCCATTCAGAAGAAAGCTATACGTCTCATGGGTGACCCTACCCTCACCCAAAAGCTGCCATCCCTTGCCCACCGACGTGCCGTTGGTGACTTCTCTCTCTTTTATAGATATCTGCACGGCCACTGCTCAGAGGAGCTTTCTTCCATAGTTCCTCCAACTGCTGCCGCCAACTGATCTACCAGGGGAACAGAGCGAATGCACCCTTTTACTGTCCAGGTCACCAGACATAGATCATCTTGTTATGCCCGCTCTTTTGTCCCGAGGACTTCCAAGTTGTGGAATTCCTTGCCGGCACATGTTTTTCCTTCTCCCCCGAACCTCCAAACCTTCAAGTCCAGAATTAACAAGTTGCCTATTTCCTCCTTGTTGACACCCGCAGTACGATAGTATTTTGGCTGTAAGCTCTCGTGGTGTGTTGTTGAAAAAAAATAATTAAGGCTATCCATCCATTTCAGCAGGATATTTCGTCATCGGTCACTCGCCAGTCAAAATCATCACGATTCAACTCTTTATCAGCTTTGAAAACGCCCGGGATTTGTTTTCTGCCTTTTCTAACAGTTCTAGTCGCATATATACCTTCCGTCTGCAACTGCGTTAGTAGTGACATGGATGTGAAATAGTTATCGAAATAAGCAAAATAATGTTTTCCAACAAGAGATCTAGTCGAATCCTTAACTACTCGAAGTCCTAATTGTTTCTCTGCAATCTCATTCACTTTTCCAGTATATATTTGGAATTCGTCAACGTGCCCCTTTATATCCGCTCTGGTCTAAACTTAGTATCCCCACTTTATTGGCTTATTAGGCATATATTAAATGATTGACGAACGCTCTTTGAAACAGATCATAGATTCGTATACAGACACTGTTTCGTGCACTCTATAGTCAAAACTGAAGTTATGTAACAATAAGTTCAAAAATGGACGCAACTTATAAAGTTGATCGAAATGAGGATCCCGCGCTTTGGCTGAACAGCGTTATCATTTAGATGAAAATGTCCTAAGAGCCAATCGAATCGAGTATGGTTTATTGGAGTTGAAATATAAGAATCCCCCAGCTCCGGTTGCGCTGACCAGTAATCCCGGTAGCAGGAAAGCCTTTTCACACCCATCAAAATATTTATGTCCAAAATATTTTTATTTCTCTTACAGTTGTGGGAAGAAATGTTTTCCCCCGCTAGATTTGTTTGAAAAACAAAATGTTCTATAATTTGTTGACTTACAAGACATCCAAAAATATCAACTGGCAATTTAATGTCATCTGGTATGTTATCGAGCCCAACTTTTTATAAAAAAGCATGTGATTACTTGTTTTGGTGACTGTTTTGGGCCTTTTCCAAATAAATTTGTCATTTGATACAAGATGTGATAGTGGAAGATCGTCTTCTGGGTCTTCATCATCTTCTAAATAGAATACATTTTGTGTAGGAGTAGCTGCAACAGCAATTTTATCTGTATCCATGGGAGTAACATCACTTTCCACTTCCCCATTCTCATCAAATTAATCAAAAGTTTATCTATCAGAATGTATTTTTGCCAGAAAAGCATCAAACTCTTCGGGATTTGACTTCTAATTCGGAACGTACTCTCTAACAACAACAAAATAAAAAATATCACAAAATTTTAATAATGATGTTGTGGCATATTAGAAACACCACATATAAATGACGATCAAAGGCAACATTTTTATGTAAATATTGATAATTATGGTATAATCGGCTACTAATATATTATAATATTCATACGTAGGCACTTATTTGCCATTAGTTTTTGTTTTAGTCCACTCAAACTTGTAACTAATAATTTGGAACGTCCACAGCAACACATTACACAGGCAGAGGTGAAGGCACCTCCAGCCAGCGATCAGATTTTTTTGCTGCACAGCAGATGGCACATGTCGGAGTACGTATCACGTAGGCGGCACGTAAAATATACCGTAGAGCAGCATCCATAAAAATTGTTAAATTTGTGGTGTGTGTAGGATACCAGTAAGCGGGAAAGGGTTGAACAAAACGAACATTGCCAACTGTACAGAATGTTGATAACTTTTTATATCCAAAAAATGCTCTAATTTTTTTGCTTGATTTCCCAATATCCAAAATGAAGCGCGAATAGTTATTAATTTTTTAGTGTGTTGTAGCAAAGTCGTCAATCAGATTTTTTGATGATATTTGGCAGGTACGTTTCTTTTGTAAGTGGCCTGTATAAGGTCGTTAGCCAGTTAAATCGGACATGTTATTCTAGAAAAGTTTTTAATTTCCTCTCGAAAAATGTTAGCATCTCCGGAACTGACAACGCTGTGGCAACCAAATTTTGTACACAAGTTTCTATTATAAAATGTATATTAAAATTTCGATGTCTAAGTTCAAAGAAACATGGTATAAGCATTTAATAAACAAAATTTTTGGTGCCGCTGAAAGTCACAAAAGAGCACAAGACGAAAATATTTGTGTAAAGCAAAACCTATTTAATATTACACAAACATAATATTTTTTTCTTGGTGCATGCCTATATAGTTTTTGTAAAAAAAAGATTAATAAATAATACATCATTTCTATAAAAAATCACTACCATAACGCACTTGCTGCGTTCGATCTTGTTTTTAAATCTGTTCCGTTTTTATAGCTTATTACAGAAGTCTTGTAAGTTACAAATTTTTTCGTTTTACTTTCTTCCCTCCGATTGTTTGCATTAGATCTAAGGAGGGGATCAGTTTAAAGCAAAATAATAATTCTTTAAATTTTCGTGAACCTAATGAGCTGTAAAGTTTTAATACATCATTTTCACTTACGAAAAATTGACTTTCGTTGCATTTTTATATCTGATGGGATTTTATTCAAACCGCCGCAGGTCTTGATTCTGCAAATGATAAAACATTCATGTCTTTTAAGAATTCTATGTCTTAATTAAATTTGTTTTAAATGAAATTCATGTTTCGGAGCTCTGAAATAAGTTAAGCAATATTAATGTCTGAATATTCAGGAGCAAAACTTTATATCATGTCATTGTATTCGAAGCGTTGAATTATTATTTCAATTAGTAGTAAATTAAACAAAAATATTTCAAAGCTTGAAACTAGGCATTCAATATTAACACGCTTTTTTAAAGTGAAACAAAGTAAGTTATAAGATATTTATTACTTTTAGTGTTTTCCTGACATGTCCATAAGTCAAATTTGATGTTAGGTTAATGATAAGAAAATAATTTTCAACTCAGCAAGTGAGTTTTATCAAGTCAAAAATTTTCATTAAGATTAAAAGCTTATAAAACTAAGAAATATATATAGTAAAATTTCAACTTAACACTATAGCCCGATAATAAATCACTATTTTTTACTACTCTTTGTCAAAGTAAGATTATCCTAACACATTTCACAAACTCCAGTTCTGATGTTTAAGGATCAACAAAGATCAAATCTACACTACTCAACACTTAAAGCGTCGCAAATTTTTTCCTTTTAGTGAATTTTCTTAGAAAAAATTCACTAATGAGGAGATCTCGACTTTTGAATTTTGAAAAAATTTCTTCAAATGAGCGCGATCTAGGACCCCTAGAACCCATATCCGGGGTCAGTTTCAATTTTTATATGTTTATATATATATATATATATATATATATATATATATATATATATATATATATATATATATATATATATATATATATATATATATATATGTATCACACCGATAACTCAAAAAATAATGGGCCGATTTTGATAAAATTTGGCATGTACCTTTCTTTTGTAAATGGCTTGGATAAGTTCGTTAGCCAGGAAAATCGGACGAGGTTTTCCGGGAAAATTTTGAGTTTTCATTCGAAAAAAATTCTTATCTCAAAAAGTAATAAGCCGATTTTAATAAAATTTGGCATGTACCTTTATTTTGTAAATGGATTTGACAAGTTTGTTATTCAAAAAAATCGGACGAGGTTTTCCGGGAAAATTTTGAGTTTTCATTCGAAAAAAATTCTTATCTCAAAAAGTAATAAGCCGATTTTAATAAAATTTGGCATGTACCTTTCTTTTGTAAATGGCTTTGACAAGTTTGTTAGTCAAGAAAATCGGACGAGGTTTTCCGGGAAAATTTTGAGTTTTCATTCGAAAAATTTTTTATCTCAAAGAATAATAGGCCGATTTTGATAAAATTTTTGGCATGTACCTTCCTTTTGTAAATGACTTTGACAAGTTCGTTAATCAAAAAAATCGGACGAGGTTTTCCGGAAAAATTTTGAGTTTTAATTTGAAAAAAATTTTTATCTTAAAAAATAAGAAATGTATGATAACCAAATTTGGTAGGTAGGTTTACGATATAAAAAGTAAACTATGCACCAAAATTTAGATTTCTATGTTACAAGAAAAAAAAGTTATAATAAAATATTTTGTGCCAGATCCTTTCTATGAAAATTCACTACCATAACGCACTTGCTGCGTCCAGGCTTTTAGTGAATTTTCTTAGAAAAAAATCACTAATGAGGAGATCTCGTTTTTTGAATTTTGAAAAAATTTCTTCAAATGAGCGCGATCTAGGACCCCTAGAACCCATATCCGGGGTCAGTTTCAATTTTTATATGTTTATATATATATATATATATATATTATATATATATATATATATATATATATATATATATATATATATATATATATATATATATATATATATATATATATATATATATATATATATATATATATATATATATATATATATATATATATATATATATATATATATATATATATATATATATGTATCACACCGATAACTCAAAAAATAATAGGCCGATTTTGATAAAATTTGGCATGTACTTTTCTTTTGTAAATAGCTTGGATAAGTTCGTTAGTCAGGAAAATCGGACGAGGTTTTCCGGGAAAATTTTGAGTTTTCATTCGAAAAAAATTCTTATCTCAAAAAGTAAATAGCCGATTTTAATAAAATTTGGCATGTACCTTTCTTTTGTAAATAGCTTTGACAAGTTTGTTAGTCAGGAAAATCGGACGAGGTTTTCCGGGAAAATTTTGAGTTTTCATTCGAAAAAAATTTTTATCTCAAAGAATAATAGGCCGATTTTGATAAAATTTGGCACGTACCTTCCTTTTGTAAATGGATTTGACAAGTTTGTTAATCAAAAAAATCGGACGAGGTTTTCCGGGAAAATTTTGAGTTTTCATTTGAAAAATAATTTTATCTTAAAAAATAAAAAATCTATGATAACCAAATTTGGTAGGTAGGTTTACGATATAAAAAGTAAACTATACGCCAAAATTTAGATTTCTATGTTACAAGAAAAAAAAGTTATAAAATATTTTGTGCCAGATCATTTCTATGAAAATTCACTACCATAACGCACTTGCTGCGTCCAGGCTTTTTTAAATTGGAAACATTCGACTGTCGCGCCCAAATTGCACTTAAAAGCGTTTGCAAGCACGATGGTTTTTCTATAACCTCATTGCTCTGTAAAACATAAGGTAATTCACATACATTTTATACAGTGTGTTAAATAAATCATCGAAAAGTTTCTAAATCGTGAAGTAGATCCCATTAAAAAAAAATTCTTAAACTACAACTAAAAATATAGTGAAATAGGACCCAAGCTACAGAATGGTTTTGAATTTTATGGTTACCCTTTGTATTTACAGGGTGATTATAAGAAAGGAGCTTTTTCTGTTTTCGAGTATAACATTTTTACGCGTCAACCGAGTAGCGAAGTCATATTGAAGTCCAAGCTCTTCAAACAAGAACGTTTGGTTTACAGAATCGATGCTGAACTATCAATATACAGCGTGGCGTCAAAAGTAATTCAAACCCTAATCGTTTTAAAATTTTCGATTGACAGCAAAATTGATTGAAAATCAAGTTTCTTATGAATAAAGCACTAATTATTGTGTGCACCAAAAATTGTTTCTGTCTGCATAGGTTAAAAATTGTCGTTAAAAGAACTCAATTACAAATGGCTTGTTTTCAAAGAAAAAAGCTAGTTTTTGTATTCATCTTGTAAATAAAAAGCCGGACGCAGCAATTGCGTTATGGAAGTGCATTTTCATAAAAATGTTTTTAATAGCAAATATGTCTCTTTAATGCAAGCAGCATCAATTTGGTTACCGGTACAACATATATGGTAGAAACTATGTACCATATTTTAACAAAATGTACCTAAGTTTTCCGAAAATATACTCAAAATGTTTCCGAGGAAACTGGTTTTCTAGCCAACGAATCAAATTGAGTTATTGAAAATTGAAGCATTTAATGAAAATTCGCTACCAAACGCACTTACTTCGTCTCGATTTTTCCTTAAAAACATGCATCATATTTCGATAAAAAAAATCAAAAATGCAATAATATAACGGACGTTCGGAAAAAAATTGTTGGTAGAACCAACGACCTCCTGTGATTGTCGAA
This sequence comes from Tillus elongatus, assembly GCA_964006375.1. NCBI lineage: Eukaryota > Metazoa > Arthropoda > Insecta > Coleoptera > Cleridae > Tillus > Tillus elongatus. Next base: position 95,202,891 of record OZ023269.1, on the reverse strand, counting down.
ATAATTTTATAAGATGGAGCTCAAGACACCCTTTAATTAAGGTATACAATTTCCTCTCGTATCTTGTATAGTAACAGTTATATTGAGCTTTACCGCAAAAATGCGTCATCCTGTATATATGTAAACAAATAAAAATTGAAACAAAACCCGGATATGAATTCTAGGTGGCCTAGCTTGCACTCATTTGAAGAAATCTTTCTAAAAATTAAAAGATTAACGATTTTTTTCTACGAAACTTAGCTAAAAATTATAGACCGTTAAACCGTAAACTTAACTAAAACTACTGCCAAAGTATCAGAGAAAGGGTCTATTTGAAATGAATTTGCTGGAAATATTTTAGTCAAATGAAGGACAATGACGGTTAAAGCTGAAACTTAGCGGTTTGCAAAATACTCTTCTTGCGACATTTTCTTCACATAACCCGTATCTACTTCAGGTTTGATGCCTAAATGTTGCTAATTTTACCGCTTCAAATCGCGAATTAAAAATACTTGCTTTTTCTCAAAATTTATCAAACTATTTAAATTACTTAAAAGCAAACTGACATAGTTACTGCCTAAAATATAACTGAGCTAAGATTATACAAAACAATGGCTTTAAATAGTAATCGGACAAATGTTCGTTGCAGGTTCTCACGAGAACATGCTGATCTAGCTTATGGCGAACTCGCACTGCTTCCACTATCTGCAACGGTCAGTATAATTCGTGGAATCTGTTGATCGGAACTGCTGTATGGGAATATCCCTCGATAGATATCATCTACGTGACTTATAGTGGGAAGCTATGTGTTAACTCCTTCCTCCATTAGAGGACGGAACCCTTGAGTTTCGGAATTCGCAAAGGATTTTCCGCTTCTGCTTTGTTTCTTTGATTCTGCAGGGCACATCTTCTTCTGGCAGAAACTGTAATAAATATTGCTACTAGAAGAATTATATAATGTAGAGCAGGATCGTTCAAATCCTTGTGTGGTACAACAGGAGTCTAATTTTGTTGGTAATTCTACTTTTGATAGACTGCAGCTGAGCTCTGATCTGAGCTCTGATGTTGCTTACGTCGTGCAGGGGGACGTTTTCCAGGTCCATCGCTGACAATCCTTCTATGTGCATTTCGCTTTCTGGGACTTCTTCCAACTTTGGTAAGGAGAACAATTGTTTTGTCTCAACTGAGCTTTCTACTGTACTGTATCGTTTATCACCAATCGACAACTGACATCTTGGTTTGAGTGTCACCATATACGTGCCTTGTATAATTTGTGGTTCCTTCTCTCAAGGATTTGGTTGACATCTTGGTTTCCTTTGGAGATACTACCATAAACTGCGTATCGCCATATTTTGTAACGATAGTCTGCGCAATTTTTACAGTCTCTTTTTCACGATTATTGATAGGCTTTTGGAAATTAATTAGTATAATTTCACAGTGAGGATCATTACTACTTCCCTTCGTAAGTGGCTTGGATAAGTTCGTTAGCCAGGAAAATACAACCAGGTTTTCCGGGAAAATTTTGGGTTTTCCTTCGAAAAAAATTTCTATCTCAAAAAGTGGAAAAGATATGGCTACCAAATTTGGTACGTAAGTTAATGATAATAAAAGGAAACTATATACCAACATTTATGTTTCTATGTTTAAAGAAAAAAAGTTATCAAAAATATTTCGTGTCAGATCATTTCTATGAAAATTCACTACCATAACGCACTTGCTATGTCCAGAATTTTTTCACATATCTGTAAGAAAATAGTGAAAAGTCTAATTGAAAGGTTTATTGAAGTAAACTGGATCGTAACTAAATGGGAATTCTTAGGTATATTAGGTACATGTGCCTCGGACCGATGCCTATTGGAATGTGTATCCTCTCTGGCCCATCTCCGCACCATTCGAGACCATTCTAGAGAAAGTGGTGAGAAATATTTTAGTTTAGCTTTTATTAATTTTTTATATTTAGATAACGATCATAAAAGTTGCTCAAATTACCGAATTAATTTTATTTACTATTTCGTCTTCTTAACAATTCGTAACGTATTTATACAGGTGTCTCGGTAGTTGAGGAATTTTCTTAGCAAAAATTGACAGAGTTTTGTCGGCCTAAGTATTATTTTGTTCCTTTAATTTGCCCATGCACTCATTAAGTAACCGAGAATGTTTTTAAAATTGGATCTCATTTCTAGCTGTATTTTGTGATTTGTTGTAATAATAAATAGCGTATTGTGACATCGGAGGAACTCCAACCTACAAGTTAAAGTACACTTATAGAAACCCGCTATGTGGCCACCTAGAAATTGTACTTTGGGAGTCTATAAATATTTATTAATGTTTAACTTCTCAACGGTTCCCAAGTATGGCCGAGGAGTGGAGAACATTCTAGAATATCGATATCTATTTATTGCCTTAGACTACTAAAACCTCCCCTAAATATCGGAGACCGAAACAGCTGTAAACGAGGGTAATACTCCGACTACAAAATTCGTGTTTGGGCAAAACTGAACAAGAATCCTATGCTTCCATTTTTCTTTTTCTTTTTCAATTTTATTGTTTATGCTTCGGCTTTCCCCAAGGTATAAAAATGCCATGTAATGTGGTGGCGCTCGAGTTGACCCTTTTTTCCGAATGAACCAAACATCGACCAGCTCCACCCTTCGGAACTATACAGTTACGGAGTATAGTATATTTTAACATTTATTTGAGAGAAACAAGCGTTGTAAAGTGTATTTTATTTTTGTATCTTTAAAATTTTATTTATAAATTGCACCAGTCAAAAACTGAAATAAAGAACCTATTATGTGCGCGATATATAGCTTACAATTTACCTACTTTGCTCGCTAGAAAATTTGGTGCAATAATAATAATGCTGTTTCAGATTTTCCTGACCGTTGGCGACATTTTGGCATTGGTTTGATTCTCTCACTTCTGTTTCAGCAATTTTAAAACCATGTAAGTGAATTTATTTACGTGACTATTTGCCAGGGTACTTTTCCTAGTTGCCATTATCTCCTTCAGTACGGTTTCGCCTAATCTTTAATTAAAATCTACAGTCGCTTCTCAGCAAGTAGAAATTGAAATAGGATTGTGTGCTATTAATAAATTATATTTTAATTATAATGTGAGATACAAGTATACTTCCTCAAATTAGCGACATTAAACTAGTTTACCCAGAAAACCCTTTGAAGTTAAATTAATACTTCCTTCGTGATTATAATTCAATAATAAACACGGTCTTTAAACTATTATAATTGTAACACTGGTAACCTCAATTACGTTGGTTATTTGGCAAGGAAACGCATCTTTTTAAATTAAATAAACAATATAATACATAAGATGTTCCTTGTAACTAAGTTAAACTAAACTGATATTGGGACCGGTATATATAACGCACACCATATTAATAACAATAACAATAATATAAATAAAATATATTTGGCACTTCTGAGTTTATGTGTCGTATACGCAGACACAAAAGTCTGATTAGAACTCTTAAAACACGTATGTCTGTTTTTTAAATTTTAACAATGCTTGTATAATCTGACCATGCAGTCAGGGTCTTTAAAACTTTCCTGTTTTGTCATTTGTGTATATTTTAGATGTTATATGTCTCCAAGCTTGTGAATGTGACACATTTTGTTTTGAACTTCTTGAAAATAGTAAAGCCTCTTGTCGAACTGGTGAATCGAGTTCTGCAGTGATCCGTTAGGCACTTGTTGGAAGGCCATCAAAATTCGATCTCGCAATTGTTCCAAATTCGCAGGATGATCATTGTAAATTTATGCCTTTTAAAGGACCCCAGAAAAAATATCGAGTGGAGACAAATCTGATGACCTAGCTGGCCACATAACGAGTCCTTTTCTGCCTATCCATTGGTAAGGAAATGTCACGCTAAGGCATTCCCTTACCTCTTTACTCAAATGAGGTGTGGCGCCATCTTGTTGAAAGTAGACATTGGGAAATCATTTTGAAACATTCTTCTGATATGGGGCGCAATATCTTCTAGTAGTAATCTTAGATAGCCTGGACCTGTTATAGTCCCTTCAAAGTACAAGGATCCAGTTACATAATGACTAACAATTCCGGCCCATTAGTTCAGTTTTTGAGGATATTGGATATGAGTTTCTTGTATCCAATTGGGTTACTGTTAAACCAATGTCGATGATTCTGTCGGTTTACAGTACCACTAAGGCAAATTTTTTACAAAATTCGATCCTTATATCAAAATCCCCTTTAAAAAGATCTTGAAGGTGTAAACCTTAGAGGGAGAATACGTCTCCCGATGCAAAATCCGCTGTACAGAACGCCTGGAGATCTCGTTCGTTTTAGCAAGTTTTGGGAGTTTCCTATACAGCAAGCAATACATCTAGCGTTTCGTCCAAAGTGGCAGTTACAGGGCGGCCGGACTTGTTGCAATCTTTTACGCTCCTTGTTTCAGTATATTTGTGATCAAGTCTGCTTGCCGTAGACCTGTTAAGAGGTGGGCCGTCAGGGTAAACCTCATTGAATAAATGACAAGCGTCATCATAGGTCCTTTTACGATCACCATTATCGATCATCATTAAAACTTTGATACGTTCTGGTTCAGTTAGGTGGGTCATATCACAAGAAAGTAAATAAAGTAGATTAACAAAAACACTTATGTCTTAATTGGTAAAGCGAAACGCTTGCCACTGTGGAAGATCAGGATAATAATTTTGACTAATTCCGCTGAAATTCCACATCTGATAAGGCCATCTATTGTAGGCCTTTTTGGACAAAGATAAAATTACCTGAATAGTCTTCATTTTACTTTATTTATTTTAATGAAAAGCCGATTGTTTTCGTTCATGCCGAAAGTAATTCAAGAATAATTAATACCTTCAAAAAGTACGCTGAACACGCTTTCCAAAAATGTATCGCATGCTCCATGTTGCTATGCAAGAAATTAGAGGGTTGTCACCCTACAAAAAGGGGGGAGCTTAAAAAAATGTCTTTAGAGCCACCAAATAGTCGCAAATGATCTGCTATGTAACAGTAGAAATTTTGAGTCCGATGCCTTTCTCGGTTCAAAAGTTATGGCCTTGTTGCGTTACCTATGCGCAAGCATGTATAAAATATAATAATAAGCCGACTTTGATGAAATTTTGTGGGTACCTTCCTTTTCGAGGTGGATTTACTCAGTTCGTTGCCAGGAATATCAAACGAGTTTTTCCAGAATCTAATCAAGCTGTGGTGACCAAGGTTGGTATGCAGGTATATATTATAAATAATTTCGGGACGCAGCAAGTGCATTATAGTAGTGAATTTTCATAAGAATTGTACACTATTAGTAAGATATATTATTAAAAGTACTTCTTTAAATTTAAATGAACCTTGGAGATTGGTTTTAGAGATCGCAGTTAGCAATTACTTAAGGACATTTTTATTTTCTAAGGAGATAGAAAATTGAAATTTGGTACATGTATGTAAGTACTGCAAGTCTCTTTAAAAAAGTTGTGTTACAAATTTCATTAAAGTTACAAAAGTTTTTCAGAAAAAAAGTATTATTTACAAGGGTCATGTACCTGCCAAATTATATATAGCAGGTATTTTTTCTTATTAATTGCTTGGACGGTTTTGTTTTAGTCAACCCAACCAAACTAGTTTTTCCAAACAAAATAACAAAAAGGGTTTTTCAAAACAAATTATTAGTTATTCGAGAAGCCCATTATGTTATTTTTCTTTAATTTAGTACCCACGCTGCGTTTTACTATGGCTCAAGATTGAAGATTCTAGCTTAATGGGGAACTGAGTAATAAAATTTGAAATATTTGTACGAAAATTCCCTACTAAATGACGCACTTGCTGCACCCAGACGCTTTTCAGCACTTATTTACTGTTGCTGTATTCATACTTTTATTGATGATAAAATATTGTAGCTCTCTATGTGAGACTAACAAGCAAGGCAACCTCAAATTCATTTTTGGAAAAATATTTTGAGCAAATGAGATGAGATAACCGTTTAAACATAATTTGAAAATCTTGTTTCGCTGCTTCATCGCGGGGGTTTCCCTCCACCTTTTGCATGCTTACAACCACCCTAAAATGCATAAAAAAAGACAAATTTCTTGAGACCAACCCTCAAGAAAGTACCTGCGGTGAATACGCGTTCTGCGCGGAGTAAACAGGATTTTAAGGAAGTATAGCTGTAAAATGAGATAAAGGCAGCTCATAGAGGTCCAACTAAGCTGGATTTTTCGCACTTTCCGCTCACATTTCCTTTTTATCTTCTTCCCTGCCCAGCACCCCTATTAACTCCTGGTGCCGTCACTTTCTTGGGGGCTGTTTGCAAGAAATTTTTCTTGTGGAATGTGCATCCAGAAAGGGTTCTAAGCATGTTTCTGATTTTTTTTCTAAAAGCCCCCCCTTGTGCTAAACTGCAAATTTACCGAAAATTTAATTTTTATTTACAAAAGGAAGGTACCTGCCAAATTATTAACGTGGCAGGTATTTTTCCTTATTAATCGCTTGGATGAAACAAAATAACAAAAAAATATTTTCTAAAACAAATTTTTAGTGATTTTTTAAATTTAGTACACACGGTGGCTTTATATGGGGCTTACTACGTATCAACACTAAAGGTTCTAGTTTGCTGGGAAATTAAGGTATCATCATTTGAAATATTTTTAGGAAAATTCGCTACCATAACGCACTTGCTGCAGCTAAACTCTTTTTAACACATAATTACTATTACTGTTTGATAATACAGTACCTACATGCATTGATTAACAACCTGAATCTGATGCACACATCCACTTTCTTATTTGTTTGATTTGATGTTAAAGTCATAATATACTACAGTCGAGGGCCGAAGGCAATGGTTAATGTTCGGTTAAAATTAAAAGTTGGATTATTATTTACCTACCCCTGTTGTATTAACCTTAGAATATAGGTCGTTATTTTATATTGTAGGATTCTAAGGTATTAGCAGAGTCGATTTCGAGGTTATATTCTTCTTCTTCTTCTTTGCAGTAGTAGCAGCATAGCACCCCTAAAGCAAGACACAAAAGACACCCTGGTACCTTTATCGTCACGTTCGCTCAAGTAAAGCACCACATCAACAATAGCAGCATCCCGTCTATAGTAAATGGTCAGTGGTCAGGTACAGTTCTCGAAACAAACTACAAAGAAACGAACATCGCTGGAGTAGCCCGTAAGTGACCTATCTAAAATATCCTTTATTTTATTACCCCACTTTTACTTTCTGTTTGAATACTATAATTTTCAATTATTGTAAATATTTTGCATATTTGCTTAAATTTAATAATTACTCATTAGTTAACACTTATAACTATAACCATTTGAATTTTTCTGTGATTTACAAAATGACTGATGCAGCTGCCGTTCAATTAAAAGCTCTTATTATGAAAAGGGGCGCTATTAAGGCCCAACAAACTAATTTCAAAACGTTTTTAGAAAGCGTTATTAACGAGTTTAACGAAGAAACTGCGGTTCAACTGAGCCACAGGTTAGAACTCTTTAAGAAAACTTTGGAAAAATTTGATAGCTTTAAGGCCGAAATTGAATTATTGGTAACCAATGACGCATTTGAAAATTGCTTAGCAATCAGAAATGATTTTGAGAGTGTTTATTTTGAGTTGCACGCCCTTGTTTCTAAATTGCTTTCTGATCATACCAACTCTCGACATCAAACAACTTCTTCTACATCTATTAGTAACCCTGTTATGACAAATTTCCCCACCAACATTGTTAATAATGCGCATAATTCTCGTTCCCCATCTCCCGCTCTATCAAGCGATTTAGTCACAAAGCAAAATAATGACACATCGTCATCGCATTTATGCTTGCAAAGATTTTCTTGGCATGCATCCTAACTAAAGACTTGCAGCAGCAAAGCGTCACCGATTGTGTACTAATTCTCTTCGCAAGGGTCATGAAAGGGCATCGTGCAGGTCTGGTCACTGTAACAAATGTTCATCGTATCATTCCACACTGCTTCATCTTGATGCAGAACCCAGTGCACCTCCAATGTCCATTTTAACAACCCATTTTTCTGTTATTTCTCATTTTTAACAAATTCTTGCTACTGCCCAAGTGCTTGTCTATGGAGAAAGTTCAGGCCCCATTGAATGCACCGCTTTGCTTGACTAAGGTAGCATGCGCTCATATATGTTAATTTCACTGTACAAAAGGCTAAACTCAAAAACTTGTGAAACGAACATATCAATCGTTGGGATTAATCAGACTAGAACCAATATACCATTTTCAGCCAATGCAAAAATCTAATCGCGCACTGAAAACTTCAAGGAGTAACTAACATTTCTCACTCTTCCAAAAATTAGCCCAACATTTGCTGATAAGAGTTCCAAAAAAATATTAAATTAGCTAACCCAAACTTTAATGAAGCCACTCATATCGATGTTCTTCTTGGCGTGGATATTTTTTGGTGATTAGTTCAGTCAAACCAGCCATATCTGGAGAAATATCCATTTCTAATCGATACTGTTCTTGGGTACGTCATATCAGGAAACCTTTCCACTAATATGCCTTAGGATTTTAATTCTTTAATGTCCAATTTAACATTATCCCAGTTTTCCAAACAAGTTTCACGATTTTGGGAGCAGGAGGGTGCAACACATCACGCCCTATTTTATCGATAGAGGGGCAGGAATGTGAGGAAAATTTCCTTAAGCATACCAGACGTAATTCTAATGGTCCGTATGTTGTGAGGCTGCCTTTGGCCAACTCTCCCCATTTAAGAGGTGAATCTGAACTCAAGGCAACCAAACAATTTCTGGCTTTAGAAAGAAGGCTGCTTTCTCGTTCAGATCTTCGATCACTGCATATAAAATTTATAAATGAATATGAAGCATTAGGTCACATGGTTAAAGCAACTAAATCAAATACCAAACAAGAATATTTTACGCCTCACCATCTAGTAATTTAACAAGACAGCCTCACACCTAAGTTGCGTGTAGTATTCAACTCATCTTCCACATCTTCAAACGGTTTGTCCCTAAATGACATTGAGATGAATGAGTCATGCAGAATGATCTCTTTTCGATACTTGTTCGTTTCAGAGGAGTTAAATACATCCTTTAAGCTGATTGCTCAAAAATGTTCAGATCTGTTTGGGTTAATCCTAAAAACATATGGCGAACGGATCCCTCTAAACCCCTGGAGGCATACGAACTTTCTACGGTAGCGTATGGTCAGAAAGCCTCTAGCTTTTTGACTATTCGATGTCTGTTCATCTAATCACTGGAATAATTAAAAGGAATATGTACTGTGACGATTTACTATTTACTGACATCTACTGATTGCCCGACTACAGCTAAATACATCTGAGAGACTCTTTCGCAGGTTTTAAAATCGGGAGGCTTTATTTTACAAAAATAGGCCTCAAATTGTCCTGATCTGCTGATTAGCCTTGTCGCAGACGATATTTTAAACAAAGTCCTAGAGCTTGGGCCGCGAGATAACACAAAAACTTCAGGTTTACTTTTTAATCAATATTCTGATGAATTATTTTTCAAGATTAAGCCTATAGCTTGCGTCAACGTGACCAACCGTTCTGTACTTTCCCTGGTGAGTCAGATTTTTGGTCCTCTAGGTATATTAAGTCCTTGCACCGTATTAGCTAAAATATTTGTTCAAAATCTATGGACAGCCAATATCAACTGGGACCGACCAGTAACAGGAGGCTTACTCAAACAATGGCAAAACTTTGTACAAGACCTCCACATTTTGAACGCATTTAGAATTTCACGACACGCGATATTATACCAACATACTCATTTAAAAATTCATTGCTACTGTGACTCAAGCTTTAAGGCGTTTGGAGGATGGATTATATTAAGATCTGTTAATTCAGACCAAGTAATGTCAACCCACCTGCTATGCGCTAAATCAAAGGTAGCGCCTTTTAAAACAATCACCATCCCGAGACTCGACCTTAATGCGGCTCTTCTAGTAGACAAATTATATGCTAAGGTAATACAGGTCAGGTCAGGTCAAACTTCCTAATAGTCAAAACCATTTACTGGACAGACTCTCAAATAACTCTCGGGTGGATTAAAACAGAACCACATCGTCTAAAAATGTACGTAGCCAATCGGGTCTCACAAATTCAAGCTCTGTCAAAACCGGATGACTGGAGGTACACACCTACAGATTTGAACTCTGCGGACTTAATGACTCGTGGTATAAGACTAAATCAACTAAAGGGTGCAACTCTATGGTGGCACGGCCCTCCATATCTACTAAAAGATGAATCTGAATGGCCGCCACAAACAAGTACCTTAAACGATAATTTACCGGAGATAAAAATCTCTGAAACCCAGCTCTATTTTTCAAACACAACTCTAGATTTTCCAGTAGCAAGCTTCTCTTCGCTGATAAAGGTTTAGCGAGTGATTCTGTACTGCCTTTGCTTTTTAAATAATTGCAAAAAAAATCTAGCCGATCCTTTGGAGAGTTGAGTTGTCAAGAAATAAAAAATGCTCTATTAACGCTTATTAAAATTGGTCAGATAAATTCCTTTGCAAAGCAAATCTGTAAGCGTCAAAAACATATGTCTCTAAAAATGGGTAGCAAATTGGCTGCACTGTCTCTCTTTCTCGACAGGATGGCCATAATTAGGGTAGGTGATAGATTGAATAACTCGTCCTACTCATTTGACAAAAAACATCCAATCATTTTATGTGGCAAGCAGCACTTGACAAAACTCACCTTTGAATACGAACATAAGCGCCTTAATCATGCTGGTCCACAGCTTCTCCTTGCTACAACTCGTGACTCATATTGGACGGTTGGTGAAGGTCACTAGCCAAATTAATTGTACATAAATGTATCCAGTGCTTCCGAGCAAGACCCAAGCAAATTAAGCACATACTTGGTCATCTACCCTCGGATCGTATTACCCCTAACAATCCTTTCGAAATAGTAGGCTCAGATTTTGCTGGTCCTGTATATATCAAAGCAAATCCCTCTCGCCGCAGAAGTCTCATAAAATCCTATATTCTCTTGTTCGTTTGCTTTACGACAAAAGCCGTTCATCTAGAGTTAGTTTCTAGTCTTTCAATTGAGGCTTCCATCCTCGCTCTAAGGCGTTTCACAGCAAGGCGCGGCATGCCCGCTGAAATTAGTTACACAACGGGAAAACATATTTGGGGGCAAAATCTCACCTTAAAGAGTTAGACGATTGTATGTTCTCTCATCAAAATGAATTACATCGCGCATTTGTTAACGAACAATTCATTCCTCTTTATACTCCCCATATGGGTGGATTGTGGGAAGCTGGAATCAAATCCATACACCTAAATTTTGAGCAATTTTACAGCTTAGTCATTCAGATCGAAGGTGTATTAAATTCACGTCCATTTTTCCCCTTTCTTCACATCGTGACGATCTGAATCCACTGACACCTTCACACTTTCTTATTGGGCGTAACTTGACAATTGTGCCGGACCCCGACGCCACCCATTTTCCTCTGAATAGAGTTAATGTGTACCAGCACATTCAATCAAAAGCGCAACATTTTTGGAAGAGGTGGTCCACTGAGTATGTTACAGAACTACAGCGTAGAACGAAGTGGAGATACAAGGCACACGATGTTAAGGCTAGTATCTTAGTTATCGTTGAAGATGGTAACACTCCCCCAACTCAGTGGCATCTGGAGAGAATAGATGCTGTTCACCCAGGAAGCGATGGCGTCGTACGAGTGGTATCTATTAAAACGTGATCTGGGATCATCAAACGCTCAGTCAGACAGATCTGCCCTTTACCGATCGAAGACACCGAGTACACAAAGTGCCTGTGTGTAGGACTCATGTCATTGTGCAAGTGCAATTGCGCAAACTGTGATGAGACTGAGTGAACTAAAATGTTGACTGTTCTCTATATTGACTATTTTATTACCATTTAAACTTTGTCTATAATTTTGTATGTTTTATTGTATCTGCATATTCTTTTTCTTGAACTGATTTACATTTGTTGTGTTTTTTTTAAAACAACCTCTCTTGAAAGTAAGTGTAAGCATTTATTTTCGAAATATTTTCATTGGAGGGGGGGGGGGGGTGATACTATGTTCGGAATATTTATCATATAAGAAAGAATGTCAAAACGGCCTCACCGCATTCACCCGACAGGAACGCCTGCTCTAAAAGGAATTGGTTCCGAGAAGGCACTCTAAAAGAAGTATTCACGCGAGCCAGTGTATTTACTGGTGCTTAATTTCTTTTTCAGATTTTAGTTTGTGTTATTAAATGTGGTTAATCATCTGTTACAACAACAACTTTGCCCAGCTCTTCAACTACCTTTCTGAAAAAACCGACCATCTGATTTCTGAATATCCTTTCTTCGAGGTCACTATTCTTGGTGACTTCAATGTCCACAATAAGGAATGGCTAGGATCTTCAAAAACCGATCCACAAGTGAGAGCAACGGAGGCCTTTGCAATCAGCAATTCTTTAGCCAAAATATGGTTAAGCAACCTACTTACTTTCCTCGCATCCCAACACACAGCTCTCCTTCTTGCTACAAAACCTGAATGCTATAAGACATCAGTCACCGTCGCTCAGACCACGGCATGGTCACTGCTTCCTGTGCAATGCAACCCGAGGTCACACAGTCATCACACCCACGTAGGGTTTGGCACTACAACTCCGAGAACTGGGACGAAGTGCGGGATTACTTTTCCTCATTTCCATGGGAGTCTATCTGCTTCTCTCGCCCTGACCCCTCTAATATCTCACAAAATGTCACCGAAATTATCTAGGCTGGCATGGAATTATTTTTGTAGCCCCTACTTTGTTTATTCTCCACATAAATGACCTCCTCTCTAGCACATCCACCATTTCACAGTTACGCGGACGACAGCATCCTTCACTCAAATATACAATATTCTAAGCCTGTCTCTTTAGCCCAATTAGATGAGGATCGCAGACTCATGGAGGGTTCTGTCTCTGTGGATCTGCAAAAATATTAGACTGGGGAAAGTGGAAATCTTGTACAATTCAACTCCACCAAATCTCAGTCTTGCTTTCTATCTCATAGGAGATACACCAGCCCTAGACCCATCACAATGAACAACCAAGTTATTCAAAGTAATGAGTCCTTTTCACTTGTTGTCATTTCTGTGGATCGAAATCTCAATTGGCACCAACATGTCACATCAATTGCAGAAGCGGCTACTAAGAAATTAGGTTTCCTCTTCTGGGATCGCAAAAAATTTTCACCAGCTAATCTCTATACCTTATATACTTCACAAATAAGGCCAAACTTTGAATACTGCTCCCACATCTGGGGTTCCGCTGCCGCTCCTACACTCGCTATCCTGGATCCCATTCAGAAGAGAGCTATACGTCTCATCGGTGACCCTACCCTCACCCAAGGGCTACCATCCCTTGCCCACCGACGTGCCGTTGGTGACCTCTCTCTCTCTCTCTCTCTCTCTCTTTATAGATATTTGCACGGGCACTGCTCAGATGAGCTTTCTTCCATAGTTCCTCCACCTGCTGCCCCCAACAGATCTACCAGGGGAACAGAGCCAATGCACTCTTTTACTGTCCAGATCGCCAGACATAGAACATCTTGTTATGCCCGCTCTTTTCTCCCGAGGACTTCCAAGTTGTGGAATTCCTTGCCAGCACATGTTTTTCCTTCTCCTCCGAACCTCCAAACCTTCAAGTTCAGAATTAACAAGTTGCCTCTTTGCTCCTTGTCGACACCCACGGTACGATAGTATTTAGGCTGTTAGCCCTCGTGGTGTGTTGTTGAAATATAAATTTTTTTTAAAAAAAAGTCATATTAATTATCAAACCGTAATTATGCAACAATGATTTATACGATCTATGTGTGTAGGTATTTTTGAGCTCTGTTGACTGGACTATAAAACAGTGTTGTTCCTAAACAGATATATATATATATATATATATATATATATATATATATATATATATATATATATATATATATATATATATATATATATATACTGTTAACTCTATAATACTTGTATTTATATTAAAACAAGATTAACAAATCTTGTCACAATAAAATAACCAGAACAGTTGAGGTAAAGCCGCAGTCATGATCTCACATCTTTGAGATTTCCTAATTAGTAATGTCATTTACATAGCCGATAATTTAAACAGGTGTTCTGCATACTGTATCCCTAAAGGCAACCACATTCTCATTTCACACTATGCAGTGAAACTGTTCAAGATATTATTTAATCCTTGAAGGTTTATAATTAGGCTGGATCGATTAGGGAAGCTAAACCTTGTTCAAGATTTTAGTTTTAGGAGGTAAGACGTTGGGAATTATGCCACATTCTCATTAAGTTTCGTATTACAAGCATAGTTGAACAATTACAGTGATGCAAGTAATATAATCACATGTCTCATTTGTGTTAAGCCTATAATTATGAGCTACTTAATTTAGTCAAAGAAATATTTATGTACTCCTTAATCACAGTTAGTTTTAGACTGAGTGAAGATTGGAACCTGCGATGAGCACTGATCAGCACACTTGGAAAACCGAAATCACCACAATCCGACAAAAATCCGACGATCGTTTCACTAACCAAGTTAACGTCATCAGAGGATAAATAATTTTAAATATCTTACATTTACACAGCAATAGGGGGTGGTCCAATAACACAAAAATTAACATATTTCGTTTGGTACAAATACCTTAATTATTTTATTATCTATCAGACGTGCTTCTGCCGGTCTTTCTTGTGAAGTGATCTATCAACCGACTTACCATAGGCGACTGTGCGAAGTTCATACACTATAAAATAGTCTTGTTCCTAAACATATATATGTATTTATTCAGTTAACTCTGTTTGATACTTGTATTTATATGAAAACAAAATTAACAAATCTTGTCAGAATAAAATAACCGGAACAGTTGATCCTAAAGGCAAAGTCGCAGTCGTGATTTTACGTCACTATATTTAGCAATATATATACTTTTGAAAGCGATTAGCTATCCCGGTTGTCTAAAATTTTTAATTCGTTTTAGGTTATTCTTATCTACGTGGTGATTATTACCTGAAATATGCCGCACAACAGAAGATCTATCTATAGTACCGTATCTTGATTGTGTTAAATGTTCATCCAATCTAATTTCAATAGATCTTTTGTTTGTCCTATATAAGATGACAATCTTTACAACTTATTTCATAAATTCCTGACATTTTAGCGGTACTATCCTTATCTTTTGTGTTACCTAGTAAGTTTTTAAAGGATTTTTTGTCAAGAATGTTAGTTGCAAATCGGCTATTTAAAAAAATCTGGTTCAAATGGTAAGAAATTTTTTTTCGACTTTCCTTCTTCTAAAAGTCATTGATTCGGCATTTTACATTTTCTTTCTTTTCTCTTCGTTATATTCGGCTACGATCTTAATACATCCTAATTCTTTTGTATATCTACTTTTATTTCAAGGCAATTTAATTAACCTGTTGACTAAAATCTTTTGTGCGTACCTACATATGATGCGAGTCATTTGAAATGTAACTTAGAGCGGTGGTTTTCTTCTTATGGACATCGAATTCTAAAGTGTACTTATTTTTGATAACTAGTACATCTAGAAAGAATAATTTATTATTAATTTCTGATTCGTGGGTAAATTTTATAGAATACAATTTATTATTTAATTTTACAGTAAAAGCGTCTATTTTGCAAATGTTTGTGTTAAACGCTGCCAAAATATCATCCACATAAGGAAGTCATATTCTAGGAAAATACTCACTTTCACTTTTATGATATGTTTCTGGAGCTTGCCCATTTCCGTGCCTCGAGTTTGTTCAAAAAACTAATTGCTGAAGTGAAAAATATTTTGTTTAGTACAAAGATTTGTTAAATGTTCTTTACGGAACTTTTCATATTTATGTTATTCATTTTTAACAACTCTTTTAAATACGTTAAAGTTTGCTTCGTGGAAACGCTAGGAAACAATGAGGTTACACCGAATGAAATAAATACCTTGTATGCAAGTAACTTAACATTTTTAATTTTATTAATAAATTCAATTGAATTTGTTACTGGAAAATATATTTGTTTGATATCAATCGAGTTTGGGGCATTGTACTTGAGCAAGTTGAATGTCTGCACGGTCCAAATTCAAAGGGGACGTAAAGCCGTCGGTTCCATGTACCATACCATGTTGGGTACGTAAGAAATCCCTATACTCCTTGCAGAAAGTCAGGAATTTGGTAAAATTTCCAGGATAGTGAGGTGAAACTGCTCTCTGGTGCTGGGCCATAGTCCCGGAAATAGACCGACGTTAAAGAAGCAAAAACACACACATACATACAAGTAATCGCGTTTCATTCTGGTTAAATGAAGGCAAAAAATTGAGTGTGCTTTTTGGATGGTATTAATTAAAAAGAAGACATAAAAAGTTATCAACATTCTTCGTAGTTGGTACTGTTAGGTTTCTTTAATATACCTCAACAAGTTGCTGTATGGTTGTAGCCGTATGACAGTAATAGTTGTCAGTTCTTAACTTAAATTCAAAAGCATGGTTTATTTAACAGAGATTCATAAAATAACAATTCTACAGATGATTGGTTACGGAGATAGAACACAATCACAAATTGAAGTTGCTCGCCTGGTTCTAGAAACATTTTTCGATTTTGAGCCTATATACCAATTGAAAAACAAGCGTGCTTGGACATGTAAGGTAATTACGAAAAAACCTTCTAATGCGCTGAGTAAGGATACCAAATCTGATGTAATTGAGTTTGTGGAAAGCCACATATTCCGAGTCGACAAGCAGCCACAACATTCGATGTTAGCCATTTATCGATTATTCGAAAATTAAAAAAAAATAAAATAAAATGCGTGCCAATAAGTTGATACCAAATCAGAAGCTAATGGAAGACGATTTTGACAGAAGATTATCATTTTGTGAACAAATGATGGAAATGTTGGAAACCAATGTTATCCAATTAGAACATGTTTTGTTTTCTGATGAGTGCAGTTTTACATTTAAGTCGTTGCTACAGATCTAAAGAAAATCCATCCCGGGTGAGAGAGGAAAATACGCAATACCTTGAAAAGGTTAATGTTTGGGCAGGAATAGTTGCAAACCATGTCATTGATTTTTTTTATTGATGGCAATTTGAATGGAGATAATTATTTAGCACTGCTTAAAAATAATTTCGTGCCAACTTTGGTCAGATTATATCCTGATCGACCAAACCTACACCTCCCAGCGAATGTGATATGGTCCCAACAGAATAGAGGACTAGCACATTACCAAATCAATGTGCGACTGTATCTCGACTTATTATTTCCAAATCAGTAGATAGGGAGTCGAGGATCATTATAATAGCCAGCTCGATCACCCAATCTTACGTTATTAGAGTTCTTCTTATGGAGATACGTGACAAGTATGATATACAAGACTAAACCACGCGTTTATACTGACTTAAGAAGAAGAATAACGATTACGATTAGTTCAGTGACGCCTCAGATATCGATTAACATTTTTATTTACGATTAGGATGCTGCCAAGACGTTCAAGGCGTGTATTTTGAGAAAGCCTCGGTGTTTCAGAGGTAAGAACGTGTTCCTCTGAACCGAAAGATCCTGGGTTCGATCCCAGGATTCTCATTTCACTTTTTCAGTACAAATTGTAACGCTACTATCAACCGAGGTTCTGGCATTGTATATGCGCAAGTTGAATGTCTGCACGTTCTGCCCTTCGGAGGGGGCGTAAAGCCGTCGGTTCAGTGTCCATGCTATATCGGGCACTTTAAAGATCCCCACCCTTCTTACAGAAAGGCAGGGGTTCGGCAAAATTTCCAGGATAGTGAGGTGAAACTGCTCTCTGGCGTCGGTGGTTGGCCATAGTCGCGGAAATAGGCCGACGTTAAAGAAACAAAACACACACACATGTATTGTGACCATCTTCTTTATAAGAATTCATGTGTTTTTTATTCTTTCTCATTATCAAGAATGAAACGCGATTAGTATAATTACTAATGTGTTCAAGTTCATCAATCAGGTGATTTTTTTACTGTTAATTTTTATACTACATCTACAAACCACAGCATATTTGAATAGACAATGAAGAGATCTTTATAAATATGTATCACAAGCCCGTACTTTCTATTTAAACATTTAAGGTTGCAACTGACACTGGAAAGGGGTTGAATGTAGGGGTGAAGTTTTCACGTTGCAAGATATCATGTTTTAATCTAAAATTGACGGGTCTGGGGATAAAAATCCAAATCCACAATAATTGACATACTGAATTTGATTCATTTGTATATGACGAAAACCCTAGACAAGCAATGAATTACAGGTGACGGTCATATGGAGCATGTACAGGTAAATCTTTTTATTGAACCATAAACGATGCAGTTTAAACGTAATGGTTTTGTTTATATCTTATTTTGGCCTCGAGCAAAACTCTTTTAGCCACGGTCACTCTATATCAACAACTAGTAAATCACGATGTGTTACATTAAAAAAACCAAATTGTCTATGCTGTCATCTACCAAGCCCAGCAAGAAAACCCTCCAATCTTTTTTATTCCACATGAATAACAATACTCAGTGAGTGGTGGACGTGCCGCCATCTAGTTGCGGAACCAAGTAGTATGTTGTCACGCAAATTGTTGCGAGAATGCATCTAGTCTGAATAACAATAACAATTAAAACAAAAAAGAAGCCCGTCATACTTTACTTTTTTTTCGGATACGGTGTATATGTTTAGGTCTTCTTAAGTAGGGTTATAACTAGGGAATAAAAGACATGGAATCACAGACTTGATGCCTAGGGGTCCACCAAGGCGACTTTATTTGAGAGACTGAACCACAATAAAGATGGGTTAGACATAGGGACAGACAAGAGGAAACTATAACTATATGACTATTAAAAATTTTAACTGAAACAATCTTACTTAAAAAATATTTTCCCTTTTTTAAATTGTATTAAATTACTTCATGTATTTTATTTCACTTAATAAAGTTTAAAATTACGTGGCTATATTTTTAACAACTAAAGATATATGATTAATATCACACACATTTATTCCATCACAACTACACAGTGGATTGTTTGCTAACCCCATGTGAAATAGTTGGTTTTTGGTGGCACCATGCCCTACGATGATTCTGGCAAGTGTTATATAAATTACTCTGTTAGTTGGAACTATTTCTTTTAACAGGGCTTGTTTGTTCCGTTGCTCTGACCATTCTTTTCTCATGTGACGTTTACAGACAGGAAAAAGATCTCTCGTTAAGAGGATGTTGCAACTCTATCCAATTCTTGATTTTTACCAATTTATCTGCTTCTTCATTGCCTTGATGTGGGCATGTGCTTTTGTCAACATCAGTAAAGCCGTTTTTCCAGATCCTGCTTAATTCATGTACTTGGATTTAACAATGCCCATAAGTGGGTCCTTGAATACATTAGAAGGCTCCTTCAGAGCCAAGAGTAATGATTTGCCGTCGGTTATAGTTATAATTTTGGAGTGGGTGCTATTTCCATGGCCCTTTCAAGAGCTTTAGTAACTGCTACTGTTTCTGCTGCATATGTGCTGGTTTATTTGCGTAGCTTAAAAACGAAACGGTATGATGTCGATTCGCAGTATATGCTACACTCTACGAAATCAGATGTTTTGGATCCATCGGTAAATATTAGGGCAGATCTTCGAAATTTCTGAATATTTTCACGGTAATAGCTTTGAACATTTATGTTTTCACTATGGCAAACTGGAAGGACAACAATTGGTTTCCATAGTAAAATTCAATATGACAACGTAAGTACTTCTGAATCCTACATTCATATGGAGCATCTACAGGTAAATTTCTTTAGTGGACCATAAACTAGGCAGTTGAAATGTAATGTTTTTGTTTATATCTTCTTTTGGCCTCGAGAAAAACTCTTTAAGCCACGGTCACTCTTGATCAATAACTGGTAAATCACGATGTGTTACATTAAGAAAACCAAATTGTTTATCTCTCATCTACCAAGCCCAGCAAGAAAACCCTCCAATCTTCTTTATTCCATATGAATAACAATAATAATCAAAACAAAAGAGAACCCCATCATACTTAATTTTTTTTGGATACGGTGTATATGTTTAGTTCTTCTTATCTAGGATTATAACTAGGGAATAAAAGACATGGAATCACACTTCACGCCTAGGGGTCCACCAAGGCGACTTTATCCGAGAGACTGAAAGATTGAACCACAAAAAAGATGGGTTAGACAGGGACAGACAAGATAAAACTATAACTATATGACTATTAAAAATAATGTCAATTACTGAAACAATCTTACTTAAAAAATATTTTTCCCTTTTTCAAATTGTATTAAATTACCTCTTGTATTTTATTACACTTAATAAAGTTTAAAATTATATCCAACAATTCTGTTTTAACATAAAACGCTACATGCAACAAATATGTTATACTCAGTGGCAGTGAAGCTTCTTGATCCAGACATTTTTTAGCTAGATCGTTACATGCGTGGCTATATTTTTAACAACTAAAAGATATATGATTAATATCACACACATTTGTTCCATCACAACTACACAGTGGATTGTTTGCTAACCCCATGTGAAATAGTTGTTTTTTGGTGGCACCATGCCCTACGATGATTCTGGCAAGTGTTATATTAATTACTCTGTTAGTTGGAACCATTTCTGAGATTGATTTAGAAGGCAAGGTGGGAAATATTTGCTGAAATTTACTTTTTACAGGGCTTGTTGTTTGTTCCATTGCTCTGACCATTCTTTCCTCATGTGACGTTTACAGACAGGAAAAACATCTCTCGTTAAGAGGATGTTGCAACTCTCTCCTATTCTTGATGCATTTTCCCAATTTATCTGCTTCTTTATTGCCCTTGATGTGAGCATGTGCTTTTATTCACATCAATAAAGCCATTTTTCCAGACCTTGCTAAATTCATGTACTTGGATCTAACAATGCCTATAGGTGGGTCCTTGAATATATTAGGAGGCTCCTTCAGAGCCAAGTGTAACGATTTGCCGTCGGTTATGGTCATAATTTTGGAGTGGGTACTATTTCTATGGCCATTTCAAGAGCTTTAGTAACTGCTACTGTTTTTGCTGTATATGTGCTGGTTTCTTTCTAAAAACGTAACGGTATGGTGTCGATTCGGAATATATGCTACACTATACGAAATCAGATGTTTTGGATCCATCGGTAAATATTAGGGCAGATCCTCGAAATTTCTGGATATTTTCACGGTAATAAGCTTTGACCATTTATGTCTTCACTATGGCAAATTGGTAGGACAACAATCGGTTTCCATAGTAACATCCAATATGACAACGTAAACACTTCTGAATCGTACAGTATGGGTGGCGTTAGTATTGTGGATGTATACGATAAACCTTCTGTCAAGGTGGTGAGTTTTTATGTCGCCAGTATGTGTTATCTTGATTATGTCACAAAGGGTGTTAGTTTGGGTGCTGATTTTTCCTTGCAACGGTTGTTTTATCAGAATTTTCTAGAGAGATATTCCCTTCTTACTTTGAGAGGTGGCTCATTGGCCAAGGCCAGGATTGATTCTGTAGGGGTTGACTTTATTAGCCCATGGACCAATATTAGAGCTTTACATTGTGTTCTGTCAATATTTCTTAAGCGTGTCTCCGCGGCAGAAGTAAAGAAAATTGAGCCGTAATCTATGATCGACCCAGTGTATGACCTATACAGTTTCATCGCCGTCTTGGTATCTGCACCATATTTCTCTTAGCATGTATATTCTAAAATATTCAGACTCATTTTCCCCTTGCTAATACAATGATCAACATGTTCCTTCTATAAAAGTTTTTGATCGATTATTACACCTAAGTGTGTGTAGCTTTTGCAGCATAGTATATTTTCTTCAGCAACCGCAAGTAATGGTGTAAGTGGTATTCTATGTTTGTATAAAATACTACTGAAGATTTATCGACAGTCATGGTAAAATTGTTTTGGAACAAGTATGTCTTGATTTTATACATGATGTAATTTAATTGGTTAATACATAGACTGTATGAGTTTTTTTTATTATATATTCAGAAGTCATCTGCATATTGGATTACTTTTGCACTGTCATAAAAAAGGTTGTGCAAGTTCTATATATATATATATATATATATATATATATATATATATATATATATATATATATATATATATATATATATATATATATATATATATATATATATGTATATATATATATATTATTATTATGTTTATTACCTTAAATTATACAATATGCCTATACAAAAAGTCTAAGACTTGTGGTGTATAATAACATAATTTATAAAGTTTGATCCAGAATTCCTTGACAGCTAGTGCATACCAAATTCAACAAACTTCAAATTTTGACTTTCCAATTAAAATGACCTTTAGCTGCATGTCTCTCTTCGGATGTTTTACCACATGCCTTTATTTATAATAAGTTGTGATCGGTCCATAATCCTGTCTTGACTACAATTTCTTTTTAACAGCCCATATTTTTTGCCAAATTTGTAAATTGAAAAGGTGACAGAGAATGATAATAGTGACATATCAATCACAGAATATATATATTAAATAACAAGGGCCTTAAAACAGATCCTTGCGGTAGGCCTGACTAACACGATCGTGGTTCAGCATATATAAAAAAGAATGGGGCATATTCGCTTTTATATACACTATTCTGTCAGCAAAGATCTTAACGATATCCGCTGCCTTCTTTCCAGATATGCCAAGCTGGCTCATTTTTTTAATAAGCAAGTGTAAATCTATGTTATCGTAGGCCGCCTGCACATTCAAAAACATGGCTGGGTTATATTTATTTTCAGAAAGGCTTATTTGAATATCATTGACTAAAGTGGCAATACATTGAGTGGAACTTTTATTTTTTCGATTTTTCTAAAGCCAAACTGTTGTGCTGGTAAACTATTTTGCTCAAGATACTTCTGAAGTCGTTGTTTTATAATTTTTTCGAATGTTTTCAGCAAATATGATAGTAATGTAATATGCCTATAGGAGTGAAAGTCGCTTAGGTCCCCGCCAGGTTTATGCAAGAGCACCACCACCACAGCCTCCTTGATAGCAGTGAAGTCACAGCCATATCTTAAAATACTGATATATATATATATATATATATATATATATATATATATATATATATATATATATATATATATATATATATATATATATATATAAATAAAACAAAGAAGTATTTTTGCAATAATACATCATGGTACGGTTTATACCATATTTTTCAGATGCAGAGTTGATAATGTTTTTACAGTTGATATCAATTTCTTCTATCGAGATATGTTTATTTAAATAACTATTTGCCAGATCATGGTAAACATCAAAATTCATACCTACACTCGGAGGCGCAATTTTTTCTGAGATACTATCCGGGACACCCGCCGAGATTTGTGTCTTTTGAAGTGCGCTTACATTTTAATACCATTGGCTCTTTCTCCTTATTTCTGACCGATTTGAATGGGCGTTTAGCGAATTGCAGAACTTTTCCCAACATTGCTTGGCTTTTAACGTAAACACTTTTTTACATCGGGCATTAATTTGTTGATATTCAAGAAAGTTGTTCATGATCTGATTTTGCCGAAATTTCCTAAAAATTAATTTTCTACGATTTTTAAGTTCGCTAAATTCCTGGTCCCACCAAGGTGGCAGTTTATATTTTTTCTTCATGCTATGTGTACTCTTAGGAATAGCGGAATCAGCAGCTTTGTAAATTGTCGATATAATGAAAGCAAGTTTATCGTTAGTTGTTTCTAAACGAGGTTTTGTTAAAAATATTTTATTTATAGCATGCTGGTATAAATCGCAGTTAGCTTTGTTTGTCTGCCAAGCAACGCATGGTTCCGATAGAGGCTCCGGACACGCTTGTCTTAAATTTAAGTCTAACTTTAGTAGTATTGTCAAGTGATCAGACCCGTAGGTGTCCTGAATAGTTTTCCAGCTGAAATTTTGAGTTAGGTTTGTAGTCATTATTTAAATGTCTACTGCAGATGTAACTTCATGAGGTCTAGTGATACGTGTAATATACCCATCATTACGTATAACAAAAATTGGCACTTCCTCAAGTGCTTCCAATAAAATTTCACCTATTCCAGATCCTAAACTAGCAACATGAATATTAAGGTCGACGCCTATAATGACAACTGGTCCAAGTTGTTTCATTAGACTAACATAATTTATACTACAAAGAGAAATATTGGGTGGGCTGTCTACCGAAGCCAATGATATATTTTTACCATATTTTTTGATAGAGATAGCACAGCATTCCAAATTGTTATTAAAATTAAAATTAAGATTTTTACTGCTGAATGAAATGTTATCTGATATTATTATTGCTACACCACCCGCTCCGTGTGTGCGGTCTCTTACACATTATAACCTGGAATACGTACCATATGATGCGGTTGGTACCAAGTTTCGCTAATAAGAGCACCATCAAATTTAGTTTCTTCAATTAGTTTGTTAAGCAACAAAGCATTACTAATCGCTGACATAGAATTTCATTGTACTATCCGTAAATTTACCATTAGGTTGCGTAACTGGATTATCTAATAGCGTATCGTCAATGATCTATTTATATATTATGTGATATATCTCCCAGGTTACCGCCGTCACCACTGCCTATATTATTCAAATAGCTTACTAAGATTTGTATATTATTGTTTAACATTAATTTAATTTCCTCTAAAGCTTTTTGTTCAGAAGTATGTGGGTTATTTAATATACGATTTCCGGAAAATCGCCAAGTTGTTTCAGTTGAGAAACTAGTGGGCGATGGAATATTGTCATCTTTTCTCCGCTTCTTATTCTGTTCCATTATATTTTGTTTACTCTTAAAATGATCACTTTGAGATTCACGATTTATAGACTGATCCTTTATTTTCAATAAACTGGGAAATCCTTTAGAACAATTAATTAAAGGTGTAAACCAATTTGTGTTTGCTTTAACTTTGTTTAAAAATAATATCGGGTTATCAACAACTTTTTCAGCTTCTTTAAATGAAATAATGTGGCGAGTCATTATCTCTTTTTTTTTTTTTTGTTTTGCGAATATTGGACACCCTCTAGATGTAGTTTGGTCATTTGAATTTTTGCAGTAAATGCAAAATTTTTTAGCATTACATGAACCTAAATGCGTTTCTGCACAATTTTTACATCTAGAAGTTTTATTTTTGCACAATATGGACGAACGTCCGTACTGCAAGAATTTGTAACACTGTATTACAGGTGGAATGTATACCTCGAATGGACACCCAACTCTATCAATAAAAACGTAATCCGGGATTACAGAACCTCGGAATGAAATTTGGACCATTTGTCGCGGTATTTGTTGTCTTTCATCGGTTTCATTTGTTATATTCCTTTTCATCCGTTTAACGCTTGCTACATGTATAGCAGACTTAATTGTTTTGAATAAGGTTTCTTCAGAGATTTCAGTATCAACGTTTTTGACTATCGCTTTTTTATACATTAAATGCATTGAAATATATTAAGCTGATTTTGTTTTAAAACGTTGTGGCGGACAAACAAATTTGCACCAGCAGCTCACTTTGTCATTATTTTAATTCTGTTTACGCCCACCGACGCTCCTTTAACTATTTTGCGACTGGAGCCCCCCCGTCTCATTTAACATTCGCCCCACTCTCATTGGATGTATCTTACCTACAAGTAACTTTTCAGATTGATGTTTCACAAATATGTAAAATGGTCCCTCATCAGGGATGTTAAATCTGTTGTCAAAATTTTTCTTTCTTTCATATTTATTATTACTGTTTAACGGGTTTCCTAAAATATTATCGTCTTTATTTACTATTTTAGTATCACTAATTACTATTACATTTTCGTCATTACCTGTAATATTTGTCGTAATATCTGTACTTACTTTATGTTTTTCGTAGCCTGGAAGTCTACCTCTCCCTTCCCCATATGATACGCTAGACATAATACTTATATGATATGATTTTCTTCATTGTCACTTCCTCACTTTTAGATCTTAATTTTCAATTAGATTCAGAGAAACTGGTTTCAGGATAAAAATGTGCATCGCTGTCATCATCCGTTTCAAATGGATCTTTAGTGCTTTTACTTTCTGATAGATTTTCAGCGAAATACTCCAATTGGCTTTGTGTTAGTTTTCGTCCCGCCATACTGCAATAAACATTGGGTTATAAATAGCTCACTTTATATACCAATGAGACATATACGTCCCGGCAATAAAAAAACATAACAATCATAGCTTTAGGCTAGTTTCGCTAATTTCCCATAGTTAATTAACGTACTGGTTGTGTAAAATGATACGTGTTCCTTGCCTGTTTTAAAATCTTCGGAAAAGATGCGAAAATCAATGCACCTTGAAAACAGGTGTGTGAAACAACTCGACTGCAGTAGCAAATAAGACGGCTGTGTTGCCATACTGCATCAATAATTTACTTCGAAAACTACCGTTTAGGCGCAGATTGTGCTGAAAGTGGTTCGTATATACCCCAGTAGGCTTTTTGAAGGTTAACTGGGGCATATCCCAAGCAACAAATTAAGGCATGTTAACCAGCACTCGAGTCCAAATAACCTAACCAAATTGTAATTTAGTAATAATTAACCACAATGTTGCCTTAACTGTCATAATGACTACAAATTTGGAAATGCGGCTCCGAACTAGCTTATTTTTGACTATTAAAATTACTCCAAAGCCAGTAACTTACAAGTAACTAAATTGGGAAAAAATTGGTTTAATTTTACTCATAAAATATACTTGAATATACTTTTGTGTTTCAATTCCATAGTTGGTAATTTTTAGGTCGAAGTGTGCCCTAAATTGGACTGAAAATCGACTACTAAGCCCAGATACCTGAAATACCTACTTTAAGGTAATTTATTACCTAATATTAACCTGCAATATGTCTCTGTGGTATAGTAAAAAATCTTATGAAGTCCAGCTTACATATATTATACCAATTTTTTTGCAATACAGCACAGGAAATATTTTAGGCACTGACCTAACCTAAAATGGCTTTCTGATCGGCTATAAAGTCACAATTACTGCAGATATGGTCTTCCAAGTTAAATTGCCTACCTTCAAGTTGAAAATATCCATAAAATCTGACTTAAAATAAAAATTGTCCTCAAAGTTCAAAGTGTACAGCAGTGAAATACATTTGTGAATCTTAAAGGTGTGTCAGTTGATAAACTTCATCAATAAAAGTTTATTCTTGTTGTTAATGTGCGCGCACCAGTAACAAATATAGTGTTACAATGCCCCTGTGAAACCAATCAAAGTTTACAGACATACTACAAACTATTATAGAGTAGTAAAGAATGCTCACAGAAAAATAGTGATAGATGCTGATCATACAAAGTGGCTTACATCAAATCAGCACGTTTCCCTCTTCAATATAATACATCCATTTTCATGCCAAATGGAGTGAAGCAGTGGCAACACGGTCAGCTGTCATGTTTATGTTTATTTACTTATTTTATTTTGTTTCTATTTTCTATTAATGTCTATATATTATGGAATCAAAGACCAAAAGCGCTGTATAATCATTCCTATATGTCTCTCGGCTGTGCACGGATATAAGTAATATATATTTCTATACACGAAAATGTTTCATTTCTAATAAATTCAAACAAAATTCGTTTACCATATAGTTGAAATTCCCATAATAGGACAAAATGCCTTCAAAGTTTGGTTAGTTTGCCCTGTGATTAGAAATTGTGACTTATAGGTAAAAAAATAGGGCAAAATTAACTTTCAGGTCAATAATGTTAGAAGGGCAGCCATATTAAATTAATTTTGCGGTATCCATCTTGATTGTATTGGAAAATGAAAAATAATTTTTTGTTAAATATAGTGTAATCAAATTTTAGTTCGATAAAAACATTAAATAATGATTGTATACCATGACGACAAGATAGTTTTGTGTTGTTTATATCACCAATCCTCCAAAATCAGAATTTTGAATATTTTTTTTATTTTCACTAATTTTATATTTTATACGGGTGCTCGAATTTTATCGAAGTATGATCATCATGTTAACAGAAAAAAACATAACCGCAGTGGGTTTTGTCTTTATACAGTGCGAATCACCTTTATCATTGTTGCGAATATTTGAAGTAAGTTCTTTGATCATTCAAGATGTCATTTTTTGACAAAGATGGACAATATCTCTACTACTCTACTGTTTGTTTATACATACATAACCACAGATCCTGCAGAATCGAATAATGTCACATGCGTAGTTCGTTGTTAAGAACGTCACGGCACTCGGCGCCTAGATGTCAGATGCAAGTAAAGCGTAGCACATATTTACCAATATATTACGTCCATTGGCCCAATGTTGAATGAAAATGCCCTAAATATAACTGAGACGCCTTGGTCGAAACGCCTTGCTGGACCTATTATCGACTTCCATATTACTTTGACTTTATTCCCCACCTTGGTAATATACATTTAAATTTTACTTGAAAATGACCTGTGGTGATTTGGTCGCCGACCCATTGGTAGGGCGTCAATTTGACTTTAAATGTTGCTTGGGATATAGCCCAATGGGGCAGAAAAGTGTCAAGAAAAAGCGTGTTAAATTTCATAAAAATCAGTTTAATATTTTTTAGGTAAACTGGTGATCTTTTCTACAAAAATTCGCTAAAATGACAGACACGGTACTCTGATAAAAAGGCGAATATAGGTGTGCTACTATAAGAGGTTCGAAAAGCAAGATGCTTGCTGAAGAAAATTGAGACGAGGATGGTAAAATGCGTTGTTTGTATGCTTACTGACTTTCTGACAATAGTATATAAAGGACACATCATTGGTGGAAAGGAAAGTGGTAGACCAAACAAATAAAGATTTCTAGAAAACCTCGCCCAATCGGTTTATTGGCTATTTCAAAATCGATGCTTTTAAATGAAATCGTTGAGGTGGGTTAAAATATATGAGTATGCATACTGCTCATATTCTGTAACAGAAAGGCTGCAAAAATTTAGCGTCAAATCTGTTGTAGAAAGTTTTATAAATACTGCTACTATATACTATATTGGCGTTATTTATACGTATTAGAAGAAATTAAATTTATTCCATATTTTACTTTTCTAGGAAAGAGCAAAGTAGATTCTAAAGCAGTTATCGAGTAGTAGGCAACACCATACATATATTTAGAGATCAAAGTTGATAATATTTATTCTGTATATTGCGAAAATGATAAACTATAATATTCGACAACTCCTTTGGGAGTAAATACAAACCGAATCACGTATGGTTGCTTATTTATTCATTCTACTCTGTACCTGCTGTGTTTTCCATGCTTTTGGATATGACCTCAGGGCTTTGGACATTACACATTCCTTCCGACATATATTTATCTGTTGATTTAAATTTTAAACATAGCACAGTAGAAAACAAGCTAACTGAGAAAGATGATGCGTGACATTCTGCGTTACTATTCTCTTGACATTAAGTATTTAGCGAGCCATAGGTAAATAGCTCTTACAGTAGCTGATAGCGATTATAGATACATTTTTATCGGATTTTCGAACAAAGAATTCGCATGTGAGGAAATGGCGACTTTAAAACCTTGAAAAACCTAGATCTGAGGTCAATTTCAATTTCTATAATTTTTTATTTAGAGCAATAACAAAAACTGTGACCGATTTTAATGAAATTTTGGAAATACTCACTTTTTGTAATTTCCTTGGATAGGTTCGGTTCATTAGCCAAGAAAATCACATCAGCTATTCCTGGAAAATTGTGGGTTTTTTTAGAATCTTTTTGTTTTCTCAAAAATAACAGAGCTATTGCAACCCAGTTCAGTGCGCAAACTTGTACTATAAAACATATCCCACATACAACAATTTATGTTTTTAAGTTGCAAGGAAAAAAGGTTATAAGCTAATTAAATATAAAATTATTTATTAAAGTGTGAAAATTGGTCTATGAGAATGCGTTACCATAACGCTACGTCTAAATTCATACTTGCTATAGGGTTGGCCCTCTTATCAATTTATTGCCTTAAGAGAGGGACCTTTTCAAATTTATTTTGTTAATTAAAAAAATACTAGACTATTAAATCAAAAAGTCTATAACTTAAATTACAGCGAAAGCATCAGACAGAGGGTAGATTTTAAATAAACTTCCTGAAAACATTTTAATAAAATCAAAGACAACTGCGATTGGAACAGAAAGTTGCGGCTTTATAAAACACACCTCTTCCCATCTTTTGCTTCATAACTTGGCTTTGCTTCAAAATCATTTTTTGAAAATCGCCAATTCTAACTTTTTAAATTGTGACTTTGACGATTTAAAAGGCAAAGCGATAAAAAAAATATCGTAATTTTTGAGTACCTTTTGACTTTCTGGCGCCTAGGAACCTTAATCCTTGTCTGTATTATTTCATAGAATTTTTTAACCACACGAAATGTTTAATCTTGCCTTCTTTTCTGATAACAGTCGTTATTGCTAGGTTTCAAAATTTAAAGTCAATAAGGGCTATCGACCTAAAATCTTCAACGTTCTTTGCTAAAACATGCTCTATATTCTTACCTTCTTTGCTGCTTCCTCAGGAGCCTAGAAATAGTTACAGCTATGATATGCCATCCAAAAAATAACTTAAAATTATCTATCGAAGGCAAAACAAAGCATAAGAAGCAAGGGAACACAACAATGGAGTGAGACATCTCGCTGGTTTTTGATACTTCCTACACAACAAACACACAAGAGTATAAAATCTTGATCATCTTATTAAAACACGGTTAAAATTTAAAACTTTCACAGAAAGATCCCATGCAACATGTGGTTCTTGGGAAACTTGTTCATTGACAGCTGACTTTTCTGTCATAACATATGAGACATGAATGCCAACTGAGCGATGACAGACTGTAAACTTTCTGTCAGAAGGGCAGAAAGAAAGCAAATAAGGTAAATGGCTTAAAAACCATTGACCTATGAAATTTTTTGGGACCATTGACTGGAAAAGCAACTGTTTCGAATAAAGTTTTACTTATGAAACTTATATTTTAGCAGATTTATTGTTATCTGAATACCTGCCAGTAGACAGATGCATTTAAAAAGAGTGTGAGAACACTATTTCATGCTGAACACAAGGGACAGCCAAACAGCCTGAAGGGCCAGGGATAGAATTATTCTGCTGATGTAAAACGAAAAGACCGAAAAAACAAAGCCTGAGAACACTGGGGTCGCCCCGAGGTGTATTGTCACCTAGGTGTCCATCCTGACACTGAGATGCCAAGGCTCAGTGACAGCGGAAAGAAATACAGACGAAAAGAGAAGACCCAGTCAAGTAGAGCAGATTAGTTGTTATATTGAACTATCTGCCATTAGACAGGTGTATTTAAAAACAGTATGAGAAGACATTATTTAATGCTGAGCACAAGGGCCAACTAGACAGCCTAAAAGGCCAGCGGGCAGAATTATTCTGCCAACATGAAACGAAAACCGAGAAAACCGAAAAATTGAGAGCGCTTGGGTTTCCCTTAGGTGTACTATCACAGACGTGTGTATCTTGACACATAAATGCCAAGGTCTAGCGAGCAACGGAAAGAAAAACGAACGAGAAGTAAGGATTTGTTAAAGGGGCAGATTTATGGTTATATCCACTCACCTGCCAGTGGGTAAACGCGTTAAATAACAGCTAAGTGTAGCCAGTGGTCCTCATGTAATGACTCAGAACGGCTTGCAGTACCAGATAAGCAATCTGAAGTATCTTTGTTCGAGAAGGAGTGAAAGCGTGTGTGTGTGGAGTGAGAAAAGAATGTTACCATAAGGAGGTACAACATCACATAGACCCAATTAGGGATCACCGAGTATATATATATATATATATATATATATATATATATATATATATATATATATATATAATACAAGGAGAAGGGTTAAGGGCAAAGCCGCAAGGAGAAAACCGCATACACGGGTTTCAAGCTTATTAGCTATCATCAGTACCGTATAGCCAGGTGAAGATGGGAGCACTCTGGATGTAGATGCAAAAATACACCGAGTCACAACAGGCAACCAGTGCACAATTGCAGCAACATTTGTAAGACCCTCCATCCGAGGGAAACAACCAAAAAAGCCACGGAGGCAAAGAAATCACCTGCGTGAGCATCCGGATACCAGGAAGTTACATTAACTATAACAGGATTTATAACACGGAATTTCTGTACTATACGAGGAGCAGGGTAAAGCCGCGAGGAGACAACTGCATACACGTGTTTCAAGCTTATTAGCCATCATCAGTACGGTATAGCCAGGTGAAGATGGGATCACTCTGGATGAAGATGCAAAAGATGCACTGGTTGCCTGTTGTGACTCCGTGTATTTTTGCATCTTCATCCAGAGTGTTCCCATCTTCACCTGGCTATACCGTACTGATGATGGCTAATAAGCTTGAAACACGTGTATGCGGTTGTCTCCTTGCGGCTTTGCCCTTAACCCTTCTCCTTGTATATATATATATATATATATATATATATATATATATATATATATATATATATATATATATATATATATATATATATATATATGGTATATCTACCTGAGGTTTTTGGTACCAATCCAATTTGATGGTGTTGTTGGAGTCCCTATATACTCTAGTGTCGAGGAAGGGCATTGATGTGTTATTCTCATTCTCAACTGCTGACTATGTATATTCCGATACAAAAAATGTATCATTATTAATAAATTCAAACAAAATTCGTTTACCATATGGTTGAAATTCCCATAATAGGACAAAATACCTTCAAAGTTTGGTTAGTTTGTCATGTCATTGGGAATTGTGACTTATAGGTAAAAAAAAAAGAGCAAAATTAAATTTCAGGTCAATAGTGCTACAAAGGTAGCCATATTAAACTAATTTTGCGGTATCCATTTTGATTGTATTGGAAATTTAAAAACCATTTTTTTGTTCAATCTGGTGTAATGAAATTTTAGTTTAAAAAAGACATAAAATAGTGCTTGTGTATAATGCGAATAGGATACTTTTTTGTTGTTTATATCACCAATCCGCAAAATCAGAATTTCATGAATTTTTTATACATTTTGTTTTAACTAATTTTACTTTTTACAGAGGCGCTCGAATTTTATCGAAGTATCAAAATCATATTAACAGAAAAAACATAACCGCAGTGGTTTTTTCCTTTATAAAATGCGAATAACCTTTATCATCGATCCAAATATTTAAAATATGTTCTTTGTTCATTCAACATGTTGTCATTTTTTGACAAAGATGTACATACCTAGTTGCTAATATCTACTTACTGTTTGTTAATAAATACATAACCACAGATGAAAAATGTCACATGCGCAGTTCGTTGTAAAGAACGTCACTGCACTCGGCGCCTAGATGGCGGCTTCACGTAAACCGTTCCACGTATATACCAATAAATTACGTCCATTGGCCCAATGTTGAATGAAAATGCCCTAAATATAACTAAAACGCGTTGGTCTAAATGTCTTGCTGGACCTATTACCAACTTTCATGTTACTTTGAGTTTATTCCCCGTATTGGTAATATACACTTTAATTTTACTTGAAAATAACCAGTGGTGATTTGGTCGTCGATTATTATTAGGGCGATTTTATGTCAATTTGATTTAAATGTTGCTTGGGGTACTAACAGAGTAAAATTCTCATGAAAATTTACTGCTGTAACGCACTTGCTGCGTCCCGAATTATTTCAAATTAAAAAGTACGATATACACTTTACACACATAATTCTTCCTGTGATGACGCTAACTTGGTTAGTGAAACGATTGTCAGGTTTTTTAAATGTGTTGTGATGATTTGGGTTCTCAAAGTGTGCTTATCAGTGCTCATCACAGGTTCCAATCTTCACTTAGTGAGAACGATAAATACATCGGTTTTCACTATATGAAGTTCGAACTTAAATATCATGAGTTTCAGAAATACATATTCAGCAAACAAAGCAAATAAATAATTTTTTCGTTGATTGAATTAATTATCAGGGCTCACATAGATCATCATACAGGTCATTATTTACTCAGCCTTATATCCAATTTTAGGTGGATACAAATGGAATAACGGGAAACGAGCAAGGGTCGCTAATTCGACACTTCACTCAATTTATTATCCGCGGAGAGAGTTTTTCTGTTTCATATTTAGTCTGAAATTATCCGATTGTCGTGCGCCGAGATTTAGTACGTTTAGAATTCCGGCTTTGGTAGATGAACATATATAAATTCCAATTAGCAATTTTATAGCACAAATACTAAATTAACTTCATTCCGAAAAGAGGGTATACGTAAATAATACACTTTGCAACGACTCCTGACTCCCCTAATTCTATTTTTACGTTTTGTATTAACTTAATATTTATGACGTTTACAGCGTATACATCAACTTTTGTTAGGTATATACTTCGGATTACTTTAATCGTATATGAACAGTGCAGTTGTTTTAAAGCACAATAAATAAACGTCTGGACGCAGAAAGTGAATTATGGTAGTGCTTCTTTTTTTTTGGTTAAATGCTTACAACTTTTTTCCTTGTAACATATAGACCTAAATTTAAATGCATAGTTTATTTTTTATTAGGTTGACGTACGTCTCAAATTTGGTTGCCATAGCTTTCTTATTTTCAGAGGCAATTTTTTTTTCGAAAGGAAACCCAAAATTTACCAGGAAGACCTGGTCAGATTTTTCAGGCTAAGGAACTTATCCAAGCCACTTATCTGCCTAATTTTATAAAAATCGGCTACTATTTTTTGTTTGATCGTTGCACACACACACAAATATATATATATATATATATATATATATATATATATATATATATATATATATATATATATATCAGGATTTTTTAACACGGCATTTCTGTATACTATACAAGGAGAAAGGTTAAGGGCAATGCCGTAAGGAGACAACCGCATACACGTGTTTCAAGCTTATTAGCTATCATCAGTACGGTATAGCCAGGTGGTGATGGGAACACTCTGGATGAAGAAGCAAAAATACACGGAGTCACAACAGGCAACCAGTGCACATTTTCAGCATCATTTGGAAGACCCTCAATTCGAGGGCAACAACCAAAATCGCCACGGAGGCAAAGAAATCAAATGTGCACCGGTTGCCTGTTGTGACTCCGTGTATTTTTGCTTCTTCATCGAGAGTGTTCCCAGCATCACCTGGCTATACCGTACTGATGATGGCTTATAAGCTGGAAACACGTGTCTCCTTGCAGCCTCGCACTGAACCTTTCTCCTTGTATATATATATATATATATATATATATATATATATATATATATATATATATATATATATATATATATATATATAGGTGTGTGTGTACGTACACACGCAACATTTAAAATCGAACTGACGTAAAATCGCTCTAACAATAGGTCGGCGACCAGATTAGTGTATTTTACCTATGTGGGGAATAAACTAAAAGTAATAAGGAAGTCTATAATAGGTCCAGCAAGGCATTTCGACCAACGCGTTTTGGTTATATTTAGGGCACTTTAATTTTACATTGGGCTAATGGACGTAATTTATTGGTAAATACGTGCAACGTTTTACTTGAATCCGACATCTGGGCGCAAGTGCCGTGAAGTTATTAACAATGAATTGCGCATGTGACATTATTCTGTAGGATCTGTGGTTATGCATATGCATGTATTCACAAACAGTAGATTTTAAAAAGTAGGTATGTGCATCTTTGTTAAATAATGACAACATGTTGAATGATCAAAGAAGATACTTTAAATATTTGGATCAATGATAAAGGTAATTCGCACTGTATAAAGGAAAAAACAACTGCGGTTATGTTTTTTTCTGTTAACATGGTTATGTTACTTTTATAAAATTCGAGTGCCTCTGTCAAAAGTAAAATTAGTTAAAATTTAAAAGTATTCAAAATTCTTGAAATTTTGATTTTGAGGATTGGTGATGTAAACAAGACAAATCTATCCTACCCTCATTGTATACAAGCATTATTTTATGTTTTTTTCGAGTTAAAATTTAATTACACTAGATTTAACAAAACTTATTTTTAGTTTTCCAATACAATAAAGATGGATACCGCAAGCATAGTTTAGTCATTATAACATTATTGACCTGAAAGTTAATTTTGATCTATTTGTTTTTACCTATAAGTCACAATTCTCAATGACAAGCCAAACTGACCAAACTTTGAAGGCATTTTGTTCTATTATGGGAATTTCAACTATATGGTAAACGAATTTATGTTAAATTTATTAGCAATCATACATTTCCATGTATCGAAAAAGCGAATATATATATATATATATATATATATATATATATATATATATATATATATATATATATATATATATATATATATATGTATATATATATATATATATATATATATATCTAATTTATATACGTGCACACCGCAGAGACATATAGGAATGATTATATAGCGTTCTTGATCTTTGATTCCATAATATGTTATAGACATCAATAGAGCAAAAATAAGTGAATAAACATATGACAACTGACCGTGTTGCGAATGCTTCATTCTATTGGCATGAAAAGGGATGTATTATATTGAAGGGGTAAACGTGCTGATTTCAAATCAGCAGCTTTTCTTCCATATAGTAGTAGTTGTCATATGATGAAGTTGTCATACGTTTTTAGGATTTACATAGAGACTGTGACTGAAGAATAAAACTTTTAATAATTAAGTTCATCAAACGAAACACCTTCAACATTCACAAATTGATTTCACCGCTGTACACTTTGACTTGAGGAAATTTTTAATCTGAAGTCAGATTTTATGGGTGTTTTCAACTTTGATGTAGGCAGTTTGACTTGGAAGACCACTTCTGCAGTGATTATGAATATATGGCCAATCAGAAATCCATTTTAGGTTATCCTAGTGTCCTAACTATTTCCTGTGTTGTATTGCAGTTAGATTGGTTATATATATATATATATATATATATATATATATATATATATATATATATATATATATATATATATATATATATATATATATATATACACCCAAGCAACAAATTAAGGCATGCATGCTAACCAGCACTCGAGTCCAAATAACCTAACCAAGTTATAATTTAGTTATAATTAACTAAAATGTTGGCTTGATTGTTATAATCACAACAGATTTGATAATTCACCTCCCAATTAGTATATTTTTGACTATTAAAATTACTGCAAAGTCAGTAACTTACAAGTAACTAAATTGGAAAAAAATTGGTTCAATTTTACCTATAAATATAATTAAATATAATTTTGAGTTTCAATTGCACAGTTGGTAATTTTTAGGTCGAAGTGTGACCTAAATTGGACTAAAAACTGACTACTAAGTCCAGATACATAAAACACCCATTTTAACGTAATTATTAAATAATATTAACTTGCAATACGTCTCTGTGGTATAGTAAATTGGAGGTCTTCTTATGACGTCCAGATTACATATATATTACCAGTCTAACTGCAATAAAACACAGGAGATATTTTGCCGTGTCTTTCTCAGGATCTTTACCTTGTTCCTTTCTGCCGTGCCGCCCATGCCATCTCGTATGAGATCAAGTGTAAAAAGATAGGGGCAATTAACATTTATGATCCTAACAAACATTCCCGGATATGGATCCTTCTCAGAGTTCTTATTGTAGTCCTACGTTCGGAGAACACAATAAGCAATCTGTGACAGTACATTATACTACTACACTACAGGTTCTAACGCTTGTCACAGTTTTATTTTCCTCATAATTTTTGCAAGTAGTAAATATAACAGACAGGCCCGTACTTGGATGATCATTGGTTTTTATTTATGATATTTATTAGATTTATGCGAAAGGAAACGAAAATAAATTGAAATTTCGATCTATTCCTGCCATATATATATATATATATATATATATATATATATATATATATATATATATATATATATATATATATATATTTATATATATATATATATTTATATATATATTTATATTTATATTTATATATATATATATATATATATATATATATATATATATATATATATATATATATATATATAGTCTCTACAGTTACATTTAGCTTCCAAATTAATATATAATATACTACACCACTAAGAAACCAGTGCCACAACTTTATATATACAGTGTGTCTCCAGATCGACGCATTAAGAAAAGATGATCGAAACGAAAAACTGACAAAATTTTTAAATTCTAGGCTTACTTTGGTATTTTGAAAATCTGAAAAATTATAGTGTGCTATGGAAGAACGACGAATAAAATAATGTTTTGACAGTTGTCAAAAATAGTTAATTGTAATTATTGTCGTAGCTGTGCTGTAAAACTTATCAAAGCTTAGCTGTGAAATATGGAATGGATCTACCCAATTCAGTGTTATGTAACTGGTGAATTATCTGATCTAGACCCTATCAGACTATTTCCTTCTTATTTCTTTAATTATCTAAATGTCTAATAGAGAGATAAAAAGAAGGCCATCGTGTTACATTTACTATTTTGAACAACTTCTGTTAAATAATTTTTTAATATCTTTAGTAAGGAGGGTGCGTGGAATATAAATTATGCGAAATATCAAAGTAGGCTTAGGATTTTAAAATATTTTCTTAATAACATTTTTTCACATGCTTGATTTTTGGAAATGAAAATTATGACAAATTATTTTATATTCGAGAAAATGAAGTTTCAACTAAAAAATTGCAGTCTTTTCCACTCATTCATGCGTCGATCCGGTGACACATTATATATATATATATATATATATATATATATATATATATATATATATATATATATATATATATATATATATATATATATATATATATATATATATATATATATTCAACCAAAAAACAACACATTATTTTAACAACAACCCTAAAGCACCACCAATGACAGGAATAATAAAAATACACAAAACGGGATACCCAATAAGACCAGTCATCAACTTCAAAGATGCATCTTCATATAAAATAGCAAAAGAAATGGACCAAGTACTAAAACAAGAAATACAATTAGAAAACAAACATAAAAAACTCCATAGAACTAGTGTATAAACTAGAAAACATAAACATAAACATAAACATAAACAAAAACACAAGACTTGCTTCATTTGACATAACAAATACGTACACCAATATACCAATTAACGAAACTACAAATATAATCGAAAATAAAATGCAAAATAACAACAAAAAACAACAAATCAACGAAATATTAAGCATCATATTAAAACAAAATTACTTTGAGTTCAACGGAGAATACTACATCCAAGAAGACGGACTACCAATGGGATCTCCACTATCAAGCATCATGGCAGAAATATACATACAACAGTTAGAAGATAAAATCAACACCATCATAAAAGAGACAGACCCAAACATCAGATGGATAAGATATGTCGATGATATATTAATAATATACGACAATCAAAAAACCAACATAGACAATATGTTCGAAAAAATAAACCAAATTAACAAAAACATAAAATTTACAATAGAAAAAGAATCAAACAACACCATAAACTTCCTAGACTTAACACTAATCAGAAAAGAAAACCAGATTGAATACAAAATATACAGAAAATCCACACAAACAGACATCACTATACCTAAACACCCACATACACACAAAATGGCCGCATACAGATACTTAATAAACAGAATGCTAAATGTACCACTTCATAACGACGAACGAGAAAAGGAGTACAACATCATAATACAAATACCAGAAAGAAATGGATACAACAAGAAAACAATAGAAAAGCTAGTAAAACAAATCAAAAACAAACAAATCAACAAAACAGAAAACAAAACACCAGAAACAAACACAAAATACACAACATTCACTTATAACCACCACATCAAAAAAATAACACAAACCCCCAAACAATATGACTTAAAAATGAGCTACAAAACCAATAACAAAATAATAAACAAATTAAATAAAAAACCAGAACACAACCCACATGAATTAAACGGAATATATCAAATAGAATGTAACACATGCAATAAAAAATATATAGGAATGACAAAAAAATCAATAGAAACAAGATTCAAGGAACATATAACAGCATTAGATAAAATCCACATACTCAGCTACAAATCCAACGTAGCTACACACATTCGCAACACAAAACACCAAAAACCAGACATCACCCAATTACAACTAATGAAACATGTTAAAGACCACAAAAAAATGGAAATCTAGGAGCAATACTACATTCAACAAACAAACAATAGGAAACAATT
This sequence comes from Tillus elongatus, assembly GCA_964006375.1. NCBI lineage: Eukaryota > Metazoa > Arthropoda > Insecta > Coleoptera > Cleridae > Tillus > Tillus elongatus. The sequence continues at coordinate 95,162,664 of OZ023269.1, read as the reverse complement.
AATGCCTGAACAAATCCAAGTACAAACATTTAAACAAAACTTAATAAAGGCCATACAAATAGACAAATTATCAAACCACAGTGATCAAGACAGGAGACCGATATACAGGACACAGTCCGATGGCACAACCAATCAGAGAACAGAAAACCGACCAATAGAAACTCACGGCGCATGCGCCACGTACAATCTCAGACGTAGATCAGACTGGAGCGATAACAGTCAGTAGCGTGCTGATGATGAACCGGGACAGTTCGAAACTGCAGTCCGTGCAAACCAATAAGAAATCACAAACGTACAGCAAACAAATAAACAGTTATCAAATTATAAAATTATTATACATTACTTGGTCTTAGATAGTTAAAAACAAAATATTTTCTTAGAATTTACTTTTATAACATTATTTTTTATCTGCCTTTTATCTCAAATAATGCTTTCAAAGTCTCTACAGTTTCATTTAGCGTCCATATTACACCACTAAGAAACCAGAGCCACAAGTTTTTATCTCTTTTGGAGTCAAGTTCTTTGTTTACTTCATTATATATTATATATATATATATATATATATATATATATATATATATATATATATATATATATAGAGAGAGAGAGAGAGAGAGAGAGATAAAAACTTGTGGCTCTGGTTTCTTAGTGGCGTAATATGGACGCTAAATGAAACTGTAGAGACTTTGTAAGCATTATTTGAGATAAAAGGCAGATAAAAAATAATGTTATAAAAGTAAATTCTAAGAAAATATTTTGTTTTTAACTATCTAAGACAAAGTAATGTATAATAATTTTATAATTTGATAACTGTTTTAGGAAAAAATAAAAAGAAGAAGGTTAGCATTCGGTAACGTTCGAACACTGTCATAGTCTACTTAATTTTATAATCTAAACCTATTGCCCCTTCACTTATGAATATGATAGGAATAGTTGCCATAGCTATTGACTGAACTAGACACTGTACATACATGTACTTTATGAAATTAGGCATATCGGAGGTATAATTATGCTAGCAATGATTTTGTCCTAGAAATAGTATTATTGTAGTAATTGCTGAAATCGATATATAGCTAGACAAGCCGTGTTATTTGTGTTTTGAATTGAAATGTGTTGTTAACGAAACAAAATGTACGACAATAAAACTTGTTCATTAATTCAGTAGATCAAACTCAATTTGCTTGGCTAAATATCAATTATCGAATGTTCACGTATGATACCTTCTATTTGGATAGCTACTCGAAACCTGCATCAACAACTAATCATAATGAAACATAACCAAATAAAATTAGCTTTAAATTTTAATCACGGAATTCTACTGACGCAACTGTCAGTTTGTCAAGTTGGAATAAGGTTATACAAACAAATTTGTTTTCTTGTCTATTCATTGATTGTTGTTGCGCTTACTTGGTGAAAGTGTTATTATATATAATACTAAATAGAGACTTGGAGACTACTTCTCTGTCTTCACTATTTGTTTTATTTCCGCTAAATCAAGAATGTGGCCAGCGCGTAAGCTATCTGGAGCCACTGTCCAGCGCGTAAGCTAACTGGAGCAAGTGGCCCTTCTGAATTCTAGATGTTCTTAAATGTTTCACTAACCGGTTATTCTGCTTGACAGCATCCTCAGAGAGAAGAAAATTGAATTAGTACGAAATCACGACAACTAAAAATGAAGAGCGTTGCTATGTTATCGTGTTATAAACAAAAAAATATTCAAAGATGAAAATAAATAAATAAAAATGACGGCTGACGTCTTCAAAATGTCTACGTGATGTATGTCAATATTTAACATAAAGATATAATTAACCTATAACAGGTATAACTTTAGTAACAATTACAACAATAAAACAATTAAATAATAATAATAATAAAGCAGACTCTATACAAGGAAAATATGACTCAATTAATTTATTACAACTTTTTTGAGAAGATAGCTAAATTTATTTTCTTTGATTTATTTAATTAGGAAGAAGAATATCAAAAAAAGGGAAATCCATTAACTCAGCTTGCTCATTTAAAAGAAGGTAGCCGTTGTCGTGTATGTGCTTTTTTACTTCGAAGCATTCAAAGATGCACAATAAGCCAAAGCTTGCGGTGCTGTCGGGGCGACAGAGACGCGGACGAGCCCCAAAGCAGGAAAAAAAGGCCTCAAAGAAGTCTAGTGTACGCTTTTAATTCCAAAAGTGTTGTGGTTCTATGAGGTTATTTACTCTGGAGTTTATATTTGAGATTTGTCAGCGTGGTTGTTTCTAAAAGCAGAAATATATTCTTATTATTTCAAAATTTCTATAATTTTCACCGATGTAGATTGCGCTACAATGTGCACAAGCTAATTTATAAACTCCAGCTTTTGTCAAAAAACAAGATTTTCCTTTCGCGTTAAAGGACTTTTTAGTAACAAAAATATGTGGCTAATGAAAGGAAACTTTCGAGGCTAATTTACGACCACCACCACCACCACCACCTTTCGCGTTAAATTAAAATCACGCGTAAATTAAAATCACGCGTCGTGTTGTAAGATATAAAAGCTACCTTTGTATTAGCACAGGAATTTAAATTTTTTGAAATGTTTTCTGAAATGGTTCCAAAATAACTTATCGAAACTAAATTGTGTTCTTTGTCTCTAATACTTGGATAAATTGAATTAATCGCTAATTTTTATTCCCTTCTCTCTATCATTTTGTCTATTATTTTAACAGAGTAGCTATTATTAAATGCTATTTGTTTAATTTTTGAAATTTACTTTTCAAAATTCTTTTGGTACATAGGCATTGGAAATGCACGATGTAGCATAGAATATGATAGGCTGACAGATTTTGTGAGAAAGGGTGACATGAATCGTATGGTATGGTTGGGTCAGTGTAAGTTTGTTTCCTATATAATGAAGAGTCACATGAACTATTTTCTAACTTTGTAATGATTAAATCTAAGACATTTATACAACTATTAGCTTTTTCTTCTAAAGCTATTTTGATATTTGTATGAAAGTTATTAATAAAATTTAAAAATTCATTTACTTCTGTATGGCTATCTTGAAAACATGCTAAAATGTTAGCTAAGTACCTTTACTAAAATACAATATTATGGAAAATTTCTGATAATAAAATATCTTTTCTTAAGTTTTCCATACATATGTTGGCTAATAAAGGAGACAACAGGATACCCATAGGTAGGCCTTCATTTTGCATATAAGTTTTATTATTAAATGTAAAATAGTTTTGTTTTGTGTATTCGTTAAAGAGATTTATTATTTCTTGCCTTTTTATGAAATTTACGTTTTTTCTAGTAAAACGTTTTCTAATAAATGTAAACATTCTCTAGGAGGTATCTTAGAATACATCCTACAAACATCAAACGAGACTAATTTGCTATTTATAGGAATACCTAAGTTATTTAATTTTTGTGTTAGTGCATAAGAATTCTTAACTGAATATTTGGGAATGTAATTGTATTCTCTAATACGTGAAACTGCATTGCTGGCTATCTTATGATTATGTGTACTAACATAGCTAACTACTGGTCTGACTGGAATATTTTGGTTGTGAATTTCAGGTATCCATACATATTCATTATAGTTGTGATTCAACTCATTTAATTATTTAAATGCTGATATAAATAAAATAATAATAAATGCTTTAAAATAGAAAAAAATCTGTTAAATAGCCAGCAGTCATATCCCAGCCTACAAAACATTAGTAGAATATGTATCTTCTTTAGCATAAATCATCTTTATGAGACAATTTTGAGCAACTTGTAATTGCATAGCTTAAGTGGCTCTCGACTAAAGAGAAATATAAGGTCATCAGGTGCTTGATGTGTAGCATATATTTCAATACCCTGCATTTTACCATCATAGAGTTGATCTTTTTAGTTACATTTAGAATGGGGTGCTCTCATTTCATGTGTGAATCTATGGTAACACCTAATATATTGCTTGCTTTACACCCTTAATTTTCATGCCATCACACACTTCCAGGGTGGTAAAAGTTGGTGAGTTTGGTTCACAACATGAAAATGGTATATATATATATATATATATATATATATATATATATATATATATATATATATATATATATATATATATATATATATATATATATATATATATATACACTGTCTTCGCCACATTTACAGTAGTTAAAAATCGGTTTTGAAACCACTCTAAGATTTAGCGAAAATCTTATTCAACTGTAGATTTGAGTATATCCCATGATGCTGCGTTATAAAATATAGCAGCATCATCCGCGTACCCCATTATCTTTCATAATGATCTAACATGAAGGGCTCGTTTATATAAATGTTAAATAACAATGATCCTAGAATGGTTTCTTGCGGAATATCACAAATAATTTTCACCATATCACTCAGAACACCATTAACAATCACTAGCTTATATCTGCGAGACAAATAACTCTGCAACACTTGTTGTCTCTCGCTCAACCGAATTCTCTCCAATTCTCAAGCGATCTTGCGTCATCAACCGTATTGAATGCCTTTTTTAAGTCCACCAAGATATACAATCATGATCTTGCGTAGATGTATTTGTCCTGAAGCCATATTGTTTTTCAGATAAGATTCCACATTTATTTAGATAACTATCAAAGCGTTTTTTCAGGAGACAGTCAACGACATTAGCAATACTGGAAATTAGTGATATCAGTCTATAGTTAGCGGTATCCAGCTCATCGCTATTTTCAAATAAAGTGTTGATGACACCCATCGTCTATACCCCTATTTATAATAACAGTCATAGGAGTGAAGATCTCATATATTATTTCCTTCAGTGTCGTTGCCATTATTCCGGAGCCTTGTTGTCCTTCAGTGTCTTCACAATTGATTTAATCTGGTTCTCTTTGGTTAGTAATATCACTAGAGACTGGCTCACCAGCGCAAACGACACTAACTTATCGGTGACCGATGTCTTGCTTGCCAAATCTTTTCCTACAGATAAAAATATTTAGTAAATTGAATCACAATCTCGAGATCAGTCTACAGGATAGTTCCATGCTCATCTTGGAGCTTAGTAATTGTTGCCTTTACCGCTGTCTTACCGCCAATATTGTTCACTATAATCCACAAATATTTAGAACTATTTTTATCGCTGTCAACGATTTTTACCGTAATGTTCTTTCTTGGTCATTTTTATTATACAATTTAGTCTGTTTCGATAATCCTTATATTGCTGAGCAACTAACTGGACATCTAGCTGCATCTTAAAAGCTTTCTTAATATTCCGTTTTTTTGATTCACTAATATGACAATGCCGCTAGTAATACAATCTTTCCTCCCTCATGCTATAGATCTGCACCTCTCTATGCAGTAGCCAATCATGGTTCGCAAATCTGTTGCAAAAGTTTCAGCAGCAATCTCAAAATCATCCGCAACATAAATAAATGATCAGTCTTTAATGATAAGCATGTATTTTAGTTTTTAGTGAATTTTTTTTTAATTCGCTAATAGAGATGTATCGATAGTGAGACTTTGCATAGATATATAGTATGCGACAATTCATTATTTCATAACGGATCGTCTTATTTTTAAATTTTCTTTTTTTTAACATAAAGTACTTCAAAAGCTCCACATCCTGGTATGCATTATCTTAAGACTTGCTTTTTTCATAGCCTACTATGATAATAAATAAGACCACAAAAATTACGACAGCATATTAGGCATTTTTTACGAAAAAAACAAATATCTCTGTCGATCTAGGCATACCTGTTACCCACAAATCACAAGTTTCAATATCGTAACTTATACCGAGTGTTCACAACTTGGGTGCAAAAAATGAAAAAATCGACTTTTTAGGAGTGCCCTGTGTAAACGCTACTGAGCTTCTTGCAAATATTAGATGGTCAATGGATTAGGAGTAACCTAGTGTATGAATTCACATAATATCATCCGCATATCTTATACAGAGTGTTTATAATAAATACGGAAACATACCCTTTTACAATCTATTACCGAATTTGTACTTTGATCGGACCAGCATTTTAATATTGGGAAGACACCACTCTATTATTTCTGAAAGTAGGTTAACAACTTCAGCGCTAAAGAAGGAAGTTATATCGGTTGGCTAAGTCTTTGAACACGCAATACTTGGTACAATCGACAAAAATATGGCCAGAATTTTAACAGTCAGTCAAAAAATTGGATAAATTCGACTTGTGGGCGATAACATAAGACATATCGAGAGGCTGCGGCACAATTTAACAGGGTCATCCTGATGTTGAATCTGTGACTTTTCAGACAGTTGCAAAAGTAAATATGCATTTTGATAGAACTGAGACTATTGCTTCAGAAAAGCGCACTAAAAATGAATAATTGTGCAGACAATGCTATTATGAATGAGCTCCAAGAAAATGCGAAGATTAGTGTGAGACAACTAGCAAGAAATCTTAACATGATACCAACTAAAATTTGAAGGTGCCTTAACCGAAACAAACAAAATGTCTATAAGCTAAAATTTTTGCATACCTTGGAAAATAGCGATGAAAAACTTTTTTGCCTAATTTTGCCTAAAACAAAGTTTAGCGATGAAGCTACCTTCACAACTAATGGAGTGGTGTCTTTCCAAAATTCAAGGGATTGGTGCGATCAAATCCAAATTGGATAATACATTTTAAGAGGCAATACTCTTCCAAAATTGATGTCTGGTGAGGCATATTCCACAATAAAATAATAGAGCCCTTCTTTTTTGAGGAAAATATTAACGCAGAAAATTGTCTTAACTTTTTAAACAACGAATTGTGGGATTTTTTAGAAGATATACCTATAAGACTGAGACAGGACATGATTTTTCAGCTGGGTGGTGTTCCTATGCATAATGCAAGAATGGTAAGGGAGTGTTTGGAGGTGAAATGGATAGGACGGAAGAGTGTCCTTATTAAATGGCCTTCCCGTTCACCCGACCTAACACCACTTTCTTTGGGGTACTCTAAAATAAAAATTTATCGAGAACGTCCAACCAATGTGAATGATTTGACAGAAAAAAATCGTGACGCGTGTAGACCTAGTACGCCGGAAGTACCACAAAAAGTTACTGGCAACTGTTGGAAGAGATTGGAAAATGTATTGCGTCAAAGGGTGGTCTAATTAAAATCGGTACAATTTAAAATTGTTTATTTTTACTCAATACTGCTTTTGTTATCTTTTCTTGTTTTCCCGCATTAGCCTATAAAAAAGTAAGAATTAAATGACCTTTATTTGAATTTAATTAATTTAAATTGATTTACATTGAGCACGATCCATTATTTTCGGAAAATTAGAAGCAAGAATTGTAAATCGACTTATTTCTACAACTTCGTCTCGTATGTAATAAAAAAACCGGCGGGCTCAGTTTTTCGATACTTTCGTATCTATTATGAACACTCTGTATAATATATGCGGATAATAGTGCATAAATTGATACACCAAGCGAATTTTAATCCACTGGCAGTCTAATATTTGCAAAACACTCAGTAGCGTTTACACAGGGCACTCTTAAAAAGTCGATTTTTTAATTTTTTGCACCCAAGTTGTGAACACTCGGTATAAGTTGAGATATTGAAACTTGGGATTTGTAGGTTATATATGTGCCTATATCGATAGAGATATTTGTTTTTATCGTAAAAAAATGCCTAATGTGCTTTAGTCATTTTGGGCTCTTATTTGTTATGTTAGTAGGCTATGAAAAAAGCGAATCTTAAAATGATGCGTACCAGGATGTGGAGCTTTTAGAGTACTTTATTCGAAAAAAATAAATAAAAAGATTTGAAAATCGGCCGACCCGTTATGAAATAATGAATTGTCGCCACTAAAAGTGAAACAAACTATATACAGGGTGATTCACAACGCAATGGACACAGAATGTGTGCGTATAGAGGACCTCAAAACATGTCGAATTTTATATAAATTTTTTCTCTGGCGCCCATGGGTGGTGAGATATTGACCTCGGGAGATTCTTTAATAATTACATGAAACAACTTTATTGCAGTGCCCTAACATAGAACAACCAAATTTGGTAGATGGTTTTCTTTTATCAACATTGTTATTTGACAAAAACTTGAGGTAGATGTAAACTCAAAAAGGGGTGAATTAGAGGTGGATCACCCTTTTAATGATTTGTTTTTTTTAACCCTAACCCAATTAAAAGTTAAAGTCCATCGAATTTATAGCAAACTAAATTTTTTTGTATTTTTCTCTTCCTGTCAATTTTTCGAAAAACCACCCGTTTTTGAAAAAATTGAGATTTTTAGAGTTGAGATCAAAACAAAATTATGTCCCTTGAAGACTTTATTAAACACCAGCATATCTGAAATGTAACAAACGCTATTAAAAACTAATAAGTAAAAAAACCATAAAAAAACACCAAATATATTGTTCAAAATGACTTCCATTTTCTCTTACACATAACTGCACCCTCGGTCGAAAATTAAAGTCGACTCTGTTAAGTAATTTAATGTCACTCTTAATAATGATTCACTTATTATTGGTGCGACCCCACAAATCTTCCGCAGAGTGAACTGGTGTTAAATACAGAGATTCTTTTAAAGCCCCCTGGAGAAAAAAGTGACAAGTCTGGTGACCGTGCTGGCCAATGTTGAGGGAAATTAATTCCACGATCTGTACATCGATTTGGAAACTGTTGGTTTCAAAATCCATGAACATTTGTAGTAAAGTTTGGTGGCGTTCTATCATGCATAAACCACATTTCGCTGCGTATTTGTAAGGGCCGCTCCTCCAGTAGCTCAGGAAGAATATTTTGCAAGAAAAGTAAATATGTTGTGCCGTTTACGCGGTTTGATCAAATAACAGACCCAACCGAATGTTCTCCAACAATACCTGCGCACACATTTATTTTAAATTCCCTTTGGAAATGTTGGTATACTGTAGCATGTGAATTTACATCCGAATATTCATAGCAGTTGTGCACATTCGTGATTCCTCTCCTTGTAAAGCAAGCTTCATCCGTAAAAAGAATGGTCTTGGAAAAATCAATGTGCTGATGTAAGACGAAATTTAAAAAAACAGTCTTGCCTCTAAATCCTGCGGTAGCAGTTCTTGCACTTTTTGAAGGTGATAGGCATGTAGCAGATTGCGTCGGATAATTCTATGGACCATCGGCTGTATTATATGAAACTTCCTGGATAGTAGTCTGTTGCTGGTTTGAGGCTCACTTTCAATACTTCCCAGAAGACGCACCTTTGTGCGTGCGTTCACTGCATGAACGCATCCTCCAGCATTCTTTATGAAAAAGGAACCCGTTTCCCCAGCTCTACGTTCAACATTGGCAAACTTTGACGCTGTGGTATATTAGGACTAAGAAATCTTCTTCGATATACCTCTACACTTCTGCGACAATTTACCTCGCAAAACCCTAATACCATAAGCATGTCAACTTGTTCGTTAACCGAGAATTTTACAGCCATTTTGAGCAACAAATTTTTATCACAAGGGAAAACAAGAAACACAAGACAATAGTTATTGTAAAACTTAATAGGTTTAAGTAATGTCAGATTTGACAATGACTGTAACCTAGCAACATATGACTTTCAGAGCGCCCAAGGCATCCTTTATGAGACATTATAGTTTAATAATATCTTTAAGGGATATGATTTTGTGTTTATCTCAACGCTAAAAATCCCAATTTTCTCAAAAACGGGTAATTTGTCGAAAAAGTGACTCACAAAAAATTGACACTCACTATTCTTGTAATTATTAAAGAATCTTCTGAGGTTAATATCCCACCACACCAAATTTTATATAAAAAAATCGGCATGTTTGAAGGTCCTCTACATGCACACATCCTGTGGCCATTGCGTTGTGAATCACCCTATATATATATATATATATATATATATATATATATATATATATATATATATATATATATATAGGGTGGTCACTTTTAAGTCGGCCACCATTGGGATCTCCGAAACTGGTTAAATTAGGAAAAATGTGCACAATTTTATTCTCTTTCAGAAGCTGAAGTCGCGTTTTGGATGGCTTTAGCAATTGCTGAAGTAACCTGAAAAAACCGAAAAGCTCTATTTTTATTTATTTATTAAATATCTGTTTTGTTATTTAATAAAATGTTAGTGAAGTTGGTGGGTTTCCATGACTAGTTACAAGCTATCAGATAATGGTCTTAAAAATTTTTTGGCCTACTATATTTTACTTTGTCATGGGCTACTTTTGTTTTTCTTATAAGCGCCATATTGATAAGTACACTTGGAGAACCCAAATCACCACAACACATTTTAAAAGACCTGACGATCGCTTCACTAACCAAGTTAGCGTCATCAGAGGATGAAACATTCTAAATACTTAAAGAACTAACATCAACTTATATACCGGATCTCAGGTAAAGAGATCGAACCGAGATGAGACACTAGTCGTAGGCAAATTCCACAGTGTATTGTATTTTTTATCGCCGGACAAGGTCTTTGCGCCATCCCTACTGCTTTATCTAAAAAGTGTCCATGTGTAATAGTTTTGAGAAAGTTCAACGACAGCTGAATTAACAACGATTCCTCTGGCGGCAATAACTGTATACTTATGTTATCGGTAAAACGTGCCGAAAACGTGGTAATTTTATTTAGCAAAGCAATCGATCAAGTAACTCGTAATTGACGCTGGTGAAGTGTTCATACATTTTTTGTTGTAACTATATTTCGCAATATATATGCTTTCGAACCCATTTAGCTGTCCTGGTTTTCTAACATTTTTTATTAATTTCAGATTATCTTTATCAACGTGATGATTATTACCCCAAATATGTCGGGTGACGGCAGACTTATTTACAGTACCGTAGCGTAATTGGGATATGTGTTCTTTGAATCTAATTCCAATCGACCCTTTTGTTTGTCCGACGTATTTAAGATTACAATCTTTACAACTTATTTCATAAATTCCCGACATTTTGTCTGCGCTATCCTTGTCTTTTGGGTTACCTAGCAAGTTTTTTAAGGTATTTGTTGTTGAAAATGTTAGCTGTAAGTTGACTTTAAAAAAAATGCTGTCTAGACCCCTTGTGATTCTGGGTTCAAATGGTAAGCCAACAAAGTTTTTTTCCGATTTTTCTCTTCTGAACGTCGTTGATTCCTTCAACATTTTCTTTGTTTTCTGTTTGTTGATTAACTTTTCCACTAGGCAAGCAGTGTATCCGTTATATTCGGCCACGTTCTTAATATAATTTAATTCTTTGGTATTTCTACTTTTGTTTAAAGGAAAATTAATTAACCGATTTACTAAAAAATTCAGACTGGCCATTTTTTGTGCGTACGTATGATGTGAGTCGCTCGGGATGTAGCTTAAGGTAGACGCTAACGTGGTTAGTGAAACGATCGTCAGGTCTTTTAAAATTTGTTGTGGTGATTTGGCTTCTCCAAGTGTACTTATCAGTGCTCATCACAGGTTACAATCTTCACTTAGCGCCATACTGGTTTTAGACATCATTGGACAGAAAAAAATACTAATTCCCTGGTGTCGCACACATGATTTATTTAGCTCACTAGTTTACTTTGCAAGATCAATTTAAAATTATATCGGCCAGTATCAAGTTGCCATGAAAAAAATAAATGAATTTGGCAGTTTACAAAAGTCAGTAAAAGTACACCGTGGGCTAATAAGAATGTAATGCTAAATCACAGACAACCGTAGGTCTTACTTTAATAATTACCTAACCTAGAATTAATTAATAACTCGATTTCTTTTTTACGAAAACCGAATAGTAAAGTCTAGGAATGTTGATAGTATCACTCTAACTCAAAAGAATAAAATATAAGAATTAGGGCAAAATATTTATTCTATTCGGAATTAATTACAGAAGAATAACAAGTGGAAAATGCAAATCACCTATGCAGAGAAAAAAAAAAAGAAAAAACTAAGACTACATAAACTGTTCAAATTGTGTACCCCTGTGCTCTATACAAAGTAAAGTTCTGCGATGCAAACTATTCACTGCATTCTTAATAGTATCTGGTTCAATGCTGTGGAATGCTTCTCTGATTTTCTCTTGCAAATCATTAAAGTTATCGGATGGTCTGTCATAGACTTGGGTCTTTGCAATGCCCCAAATACAATAATCCAACGGGTTCAAGCAAGGGGATTGCAGTGGCCAAGGCACGCGACCGTTAGCACCAATCCACGCATTTGAAAATCGTTCATTTAAATACTCCCTGACAATTCTGACACTATGGGGAGGTACTCCATCTTGTTGGAACCATTTAAGTCCACGAATACTGGCCAGGGGAACATTATCTAGCATTTCTTCAAAATAATTTCTTAGAAAATTCAAATAAAACTCTGATGTCAAACGTCTGGGTATGAAGTACGGGCCTAATAATTTAGTGCCTAACAGACCACACTATCGAAAACCGGATTTGTAACCTAACTTCGCGTATGACATAAGGATTTACAACTGAATAATAATGATTATTTCTTCTGTTGAAAATACCGCAATTTATAAAGATGATCTCGTCGGTCCATAGTACCTTTTCGGGAAAATTGAAATCTTGACTCACTTTTTCACAAAACCATATAGGAAAAGCTAGTCTTTTTTTATCGTCTCTTGGATGTAATTGTTGCGTTGGTTTAAATTTATAATCATGGTACTTATGTTTCTTTAAAAATTTCTGGACTCCACTTTTTGATAAATTACATTATGTTGCAATTCTTCTTTGAGACGATTCTGGATTTATGTTTATTTGTGCCAGGACATTAATATCATTCAAAGTTTCACTAGTTATTCCTGATCGTACGTTTTTTAATGTGCCATTTTCATTAAATTGTTGACATAGACGTCTAAAATAGGTTCTATTCGGTTTCCGCCTTTCAGGATACAGATCTGCATATTCACGAGATGTATCCACAAAATTTCTGTATTTACGGATATAAATATTGAACATATCTATTTTTTCTTGTATCGAGTATGATGACATTATTATTAATCAACAAAATTCGCTATTTTTTCAACAAAGCATACACTTGTATGTAATTTGACATCAACACTAATCTTCTGATTTTTATAAACTGTCAAACTCATGTAATGTTTTCATGGCAACTTGATACTAACCGATAACATTTTTAATTGATCCTTAAATTAAATAACTAAGACAAATAACATATTTGTGTTATGCTACTAAATTCTTTTTTTTTTTTTCATCATTGATGTCTAAATCCAATATGGCGCCCATAAGAAAAACCAAAGGTGGCCATGACAAAATAAAATCTAGTAGGCCTAATATTTTTTTAAGAGCAGCATATGATAGCTTCTTCCGAGTTATGGAAACCTACCAACCTCAGTAACATTCTATTATATAATAAAAAAGTTATCGAGGAAATAAGAAAACTAACTTTTCAATTTTTTCAGGATAATTCAGCAATAATTCAGGTTATCTGAAATTTGACTTTAGCTTCTAAAACAGACTGAAATTAGACACATTTTTCCTAATTTAACCGATTTCGTATCTCTTATAGTTTGGTGATCCCAATGGTGGCTCACATAAAAGTGACCACCCTGTGTTTATATATATATATATATATATATATATATATATATATATATATATATATATATATATATATATATATATCTCCAAGCGATAACTCAAAAAGTTAATTACCGATTTTGTGAAACTCTGCAAGAATCTTTCTTTTATTAATAGCTTGGATGAGTTCGTTAGCCAGCCTTATCGGACCAGTTTAAAGATAAAAGATTTTTCGGAAAAAAATTCCAATCTAAAAAAATAATAACGTTATATATAGATATGTTGCCCTCGTACGTACCTTACTACATGCTAAAATTCAACCTTTTAGGTTAATAGAAAATTGAGTTATACAAATTAAAACTTTTAGTAAAAGTTCGCTACCATCACGCACTTGCTGCGTCCCGAAATTTTTTCATATTAAGGCGATGTTCATATAGATTTTTTTTAGTTTCATTATGTTTAACTGCCGTCGGAAATTTGAACAATTTGGGGCATATAGTTTAGGTCAGGTACACATGTTCGTAACCAAAAAGTCTTATTTTGAGCTGTAAAATCTGCCGTTATAATTTTACCGCCAGTGTTGGGGCACCCTGTATTTATTTACATATTGTATGACATCGTAAGTATAATAAAGCCTAAAAAATGTCCTTTATCTCAATTAAGTTAGACGTTTCGGTCATTGGTAGAGAATGTAACAAAACGCAGGGAACGATATACTACATTGTGGCACGCGCGGAGATATTAAAATTCGATAAGCATAGTTCGATAAGTCTAGTTTAGTACAGTATTGCCAGCTATAAAATAAAAATATACAGGAAAGGTTAGGAGGTAAAAGGATGAAGATGCTAGTGTTTGAAGGTTTTATGTACAATCGAAAGTTTGTGCTGAGTGGTGAGTTGATAAAACGACAGGCGCATCTTCGTCTTTCCGATTACCTCGTAAATCCTAATGATTTATGTCCGGGTTAAACTCTATAGGCAATACAAGGCGACCATTTGTTTAGAGCATGATTAATTAGGGGCCTTCTCAAAACCAAGCTAATAATTACCACCCCTTTGTCTCGGAGCTAAACTGTGTAGCCAAATAAGGCAAATAGTGCCCGTGTTTAGTAAGGACTTTGTTTGCTCTCAGTTACTGAATTCGACTGGATTTGTTTTAATGCTAGTATGGATTCGTCTTGAATGTAGATGTGAAATTCCAGTAAATTCTTTGATATCTCGCATCTTGCGAATTCTTTATATCCTGCTCGACACTTACGCAGATACACACTTTATCAGGGTGAGTTGACAAAGAATATATTCGCCAAAATACACCGAAGTAAATGGTGGCATTTTTTATTTTCTTCTCGACACAATCCTGCTATTTTATTTTCTAGATAAAAATACATTGTCACTTTTTACTCTGAAAAATTATAGCATTTTATTGTTGCTAATGTCTGTAGATAAGGTATAAGTACAATATTAGATACTGCAATGAGCTAAAAATGGTTGTGTTCTACGCAATAATAAGGGAATCATCATGTTGTTTCATTATAGAGTCGCAGTTTGTTGTAGGTAAACGTATCGTTTAACGTTGAAATTGATTCGGTATGACGTTGTTATTCTAAAAAAAAAAACCCTTCTGGACGCAGCAAGTGCGTTATGGTAGTGAATTTTCATAAAAATGTTTTTCATAGCTAACATGTTTTTTTAAGAAAGCAGGCATCAATCTATATACTAGAAACATTATGCCATGTTTTATCTAAATAACTTTATTGTTTGAAAATGTACAAAAATTTCCGAAAGTAAACTTAAATTGTTCCCGAAAAAACTGGTTTCCTGGTCAACCTTATAGGTTAATAGCTAATTGAGCTATTCAAATTTGAAACATTTAATGAAAATTCGCTACCATAACACACTTGCTGCGTCCAGAATTTCTTTTCTTACAAAGATGTATTATATTTCGATGGAAAATGCAATAACATAGGGCGTGTTCGATTAAAAAATTCGCTACCATAACGCACTTGCTGCATCCCGGATTTCTTTTCTTACAAATATGTGTTATGTTTCGATAGAAAATGCAAAAATGCAATAACATAGGGCGTGTTCGATTAAAAAAAAATTGAATCACCAACGACTTATAGGCCACCCCGTAATTGTGGAAATATTTGTTAAGATGTAGCTTAAGACACCCTATAATTAATGTATAACAGTTTTTTTCGTAACTTGCATAATAACGGATATATTGAGCTATAATTATTTTTAACGAAAATTTTACGAAAATGATATACCATTAAACGATAAACTTTATAGCCAACACTAGTGCCCAAGCATCAGAGAAAGGGTGTATTTAAAATTAATATTCTGGGAATATTTTAGTAAAATGAAGGACAATGACGATTGCAAATAAGAGTTCAGGCTTTGTAAAGCATTCTTCTTGAGACCTTTTCTTTCCATAGTTGATATTAATTTCCGGTTCATTGCCTAAATATTACCAATTTTGACCTTTGAAATCGCGACTTTGACGTTTTGAGGAAAACCCAAATTTATTTTTCTTTAAATGCTTGTAACTTTTTTGTCTTACAACCCACAGAGCTAAATTTTGGTAGTTAGCTTGATGATGATATGAACCCGCGCACCAAATTTGGTTGCCCTTACTTTGTTAATTCCGGAGATATAAGTTTTTCTCAAATGAAAACTCAAAATTTTCTCAGAAGACCTAGTCTGATTTTCCTGACTAAGGAACTCATCCAAGCCATTTACAAAGGGAAGATATGTGCCAAATTTTATCAAAATCGGCCCATTACTTTTTGAGTTATCGGTGTGATACCTATACATATATATATATATATATATATATATATATATATATATATATATATATATATATATATATATATATATATATATAAACATTTAAAAGTTTAAACTGACCCCGGATATGTGTTCTAGAGGGCCTAGTTCACGCTCATTTTGAGAAGTTTTCTCAAAATTCAAAGGCCGAGATGTCCTCATTAAAAAAAATCGCTAAAAATCGTCAAAATCCATGAGAAATTTTCCATAAAATTGAGCAACAATCAGTCTTTATTGGAACCTTTGACGCCCTCCAGCGGCTAGACGAAGCAATTTTGTATATACGTAAGTTGGCTTCAATCAATCTACTATCAACGCAGGAGCGTGTGGTTAAGTGTTGTGTAGGTATTTTCGAGACGTCTGTATATATTTTTTAATCCAATTTGACCTCCGAAAATAATTTAATTATCTTAGTGAAGTTTGGTGCACAGTTTGCCTTCATGTGTGTCTGTTTTTATTTCTGCGACTATGGCCAATCACCGACGTCAGGGGGCAGTTTTACCTCACTATCCTGGAAATTTTGCCCAACCACTGCCTTTTTGTAACGAGGGTAGCGATATTTAACGTGCCCAACATCGCGTGGACACGGGACCGACGACTTTACGCCCCCTGCGAAGGGAGGAACGTGCAGACATTCAACTTGCTCAAATCCAATGCCACAACCTCGGCTGATGTTGATTGTGCAGTATGTACTAAAAAAGTGAAAGAAGTACCCTAAGGTCGAACCCACTACCATTTGGTTCAGAGGCACAAGTTCTTACCACTGAGCCACCGAGGCTTTAGTTTGCGTTCATAGATACCCGTATTATGTTTATGTACCGAAACTAAAGTTCCTAGGTTGCTGAGTTAGGTTGCTATAATTAGAATGATTCTTTGAAAATTCGTTACCATAACGCATTTGCTGCGTCGGGAATTTTTACAGATTAAACTCAAATGTAGGACATAAATGACAGAAAACAGTAGTCAGTCGTCATGTCACAGTTTTTGCGTTTATTACGCAATGGTCAATGAAATATTGTTGTAGTTGTGGTAATTGTAAAAACGTAGATGAGGTAATCATTAAATCTAAATTTTAAGCCACATAAATAGAAAACAGAATATATAGGCATATGTGTGTTTAAATTTATGAATTAAAACTGTATTCGTCTCGTAAACATCGCAGCACACAAACACGCCACAATATAATTATAAACTTCAAAAACTCCAAACCATACCTCTTGTTTACTTATTCCTTCAAACAGCACGTACCACGAAAAGCAATAAAAGTTTAATAACATAAGCTGATGCCAGAATATATACACGCCAGAACTTTACCTCCAAAGTGCCTAAAATCGAGATAAAAATAATACATTTTGTTTAATCGGTAAAAAGATTGCCACACAAAAGAATTAGATTGCTCTTACAATTCTAAAAATAAATACTTGGTTTGCAAACACAAACATACACGAACACACAAACACATAATAATTAAGCCCTTTGAAATAATTTAATGGCTTCCAAAAACTGTCACAAATGTGACAATTTTTTATATAATGCCTTTTATTTTTACCAGTAATTGATGTTTATTGGTGTAAGTGGACTTGGAAACCAATAAAACTCTTGAATCCGAATTTTGGCAGTCTAAGAGATAGAAGTATTACAATTGAGCAGTTAAGACTGTTTTAAAATCTACCTTACGCATATACCGTAAAAATTAATAATTTTATTACTGCAGAAAAACCCAAATAATTCATTTTAAACAAAACTAAAGAATGAACCTTGGAGCACATCTCTATTTAGTCAACAGAAACATAAATATCTTTTGTATAAAATAATTTAGGGAATAGTTAAAAGGCTTTACTACCAGACAATAGTTTGTTATTCAACTCTACGCGTTTCGGTCCCTTATCGAACCATCTTCAGAGGTTAACATAGAATGTAAAAAGTTGGTTGTCAGAAACTACGTTTCTGGTAGGTCGAACATGCGAGCAGCTACACTTCAACTACAGAAAGTACAAGGTTCAACAAAAGCTAATGTCAAACATTAAAACAAGCCCTAGCGGCCATTCCAAGTTAAACTGACAAGAGTGTCACGAGTTATAAAGTATCTCTACAAGTATAATTTTTATTTTTTTATTTCAACAACACGCCACGAGGGCTTACAGCCTAAATACTATCGTACCGTGGGTGTTGACAAGGAGGAAAGAGGCAACTTGCTAATTCTGGACTTGAAGGTTTGGAGGTTCGGAAAAGGAAAAACATATGCCGGCAAGGAATTCCACAACTTGGAAGTCCTCGGGACAAAAGAGCGAGCATAACAAGATGTTCTATGTCTGGTGACCTGGACAGTAAAAGGGTGCATTCGCTCTGTTCACCTGGTAGATCTGTTGGGGGCAGCAGGTGGAGGAACTATGGAAGAAAGCTCCTCTGAGCACTGGCAGATATCTATAAAAGAGAGAGAGAGGTGACCAACGGCACGTCGGTGGGCAAGGGATGGCAGCCTTTGGGTGAGGGTAGGGTCACCAATGAGACGTATAGCTCTCTTATGAATAGAGTCCAGGATAGCGATTGTAGAAGCGGCAGCGGCACCCCAGATGTGGGATCAGTATTCGAGGTTTGGCCTTATTTGTGAAGTATATAAGGTATAGAGATCAGCTGGTGAAAAATATTTGCAAGCCCGGAAAAGGAAACCTAATTTCTTAGCAGCCGCTTCTTGATGTGACATGTTGGTGCCAATTGAGATTTCGATCCACAGAAATGCCAACAAGTGAAAAGGACCCATTACTTTGAATAACTTGGTTGTTCACTGTGGTGGTTCTAGGGCTGGTGTATATTTTATGAGAAAGAAAGCAAGAATGAGATTTGGTGGGGTTGAATTGTACAAGATTTCTACTTCCCCAGTCTAATATTTTTTGGAGATCCACGAAGACAGAACCCTCCATGAGTCTGCGATCCTCATCTAGTTGGGACAAAGAGACAGGCTTAGAATATTGTATGTTTGAGTGGAGTGTGCTGTCGTCCGCGTAACTATGAACTGGGTTGGATGTTCTAGAGAGGAGGTCATTGATGTGGAGAAGAAACAAAGTAGGGGCTAAAGCTGAACCTTGAGGGACTCCTGTATTAATTGTATATCGTTTAGAGGAATGGCCATTCAGAACAACAGAGATGTTTGCTGTCCAGGTACATAGTTTTGGTGGTAGGCCATAGGCCGGTAGTTTCTTAAGCAGCGCTGCGTGCCAGACCTGGTCGAAGGCTTTGGATATGTCTCGAGCGACAATCTGGGATTCACCGTGTAGTTCCATAGACTTGTTCCAAGAATGGGTGACAAAGGAAAGGAGGTCGGCAGTTGATCTGCGCTGACGGAATCCATACTGACTGTCGTGGATTCGACTGTGTTTTTCAAGAATTTTGAGTAATCCGGTGTTTATATATTTTTCCATCACTTTAGAGATGACTGAAAGGAGAGAAATAGGCCTGTAGTTGCTAGTTACTCGAGCAGTTTTCCAGTTAGTAGTGAATATGCCTCTATTGTAATATGTCTGAAATAGACGAGTCAGGACAGAAGCAAGTTCTGGTGTGCATTTTTTGAGAACAATTGCTGGGATCTCGTCAAGGCCAAAGGGTTTTCTGGTATTAAGAGAAGAGAGAATCTTTCGTACCTTTTTAGTTTTAAAAATGACGTCCGTCATTTTATGCGCGACATTGGGGACTGTTGGTGGTTGAACATTTGGAGGTGGGTTGAGAGTAGAATTGCCGGCGAACAACGAGGCAAAAAGTTCAGCCTTGGCCTGGGCGGTAGAAACAATTTCGTTCCCTGAGACAAGAGGTGGGAACGTGCTCTTGCAGAAATTATTCCCAATAGATTTAGCAAGAGTCCAGAAGGATTTGCTTCCCTTAGAGCTTAAGAGGACTTTGTTTTTGATGTGGTTATTAAACGAGTTTGTTTCCTCAAAAAGAATGCGGACATAGCATTTTCTTGCGTCGTTAAATGCTTGACGGTTTTCTTGACTGTGATTGTGTAGAAGTGTTTTATGAGCTTTGACCTTTTCAAGTCTGGCCTTGTCACAAGATTTAGAGAACCAGGGCTTTTGAGTGACTGAAGAGGTTTTCTGTGTACGTGGAATAAATAATTCCATACCAGCTTGGATAATTTCGGTGACGTTTTGTGAGATATCAGAAGGGCCAGGATGAGATAAGCAGACAGACGCCCATGGAAATGACGAAAATTAATCCCGCATTTAGTCCCAGTACGCGGAGTTGTAGTGCCAAACGATACGTGCGTGTGATGTCTGTGTGACCTCGGGTTGCATTGAGCAGGAAGCGGTGACCATGCCATGGTCTGAGCGACCCAGGGGGGCGGTGACTGATAATTTATAGCATTCAGGATCTGTAGTAAGGAGGAGATCCAAGGGATTTGAGCTGTGTGTTGGGATGCGAAGAAAGTAAGTAGGTTGCTGAACCATATTGGCTAAAGAGTTGCTGACGGCAAAGGCCTCCGCTGCTCTCCCTTGTGGATCGGCTTTTGAAGATCCTAGCCATTCATTATTATGGACGTTGAAGTCACCAAGAATAGTGACCTCGGAGGAAGGATATTCAGAAATCAGAAATTAGATAGTAGGTTTTTTCAGAAAGGTAGTCAAAGAGCTGGACAAAGTTGTTGTCAGAAGGTGGCCGGTAAATGCAACAGATGAATTTAGTTGCAGCCCTGAGAGAGAGAGAGAGAGAGAGAGAGAGAGAGAGAGAGAGAGAGAGAGAGAGTTTTATCCATAGTATGTCTTTTCTTCCAGCTTCTAAATTGGGGAGTCTGGTGCAGGGTAGATTGCTACAGGCGTATGCGCATACGCCTCCATGCAATCTAAAGGAAGTAAGGAGCTCATACCCCGGGAAATTAAGGTGGCTGTTTTGGCACTGATTTGGGTTTCGGTGAGGAAGAGGAGTTGTGGCCTATTAGCCTGGAGGAAATGGTGGACGTAGTTTAGGTTAGAATTTAGGCCACATATATTCGAGAAGGATATTTTGAATGTTGATGTTGACGCCCCCTGTACACCCCTCTCCCGGAGATCCGAATGGAGGGTTATTTTACCTCTGGAATGTTTTGCACAAGGAGGAGCCATCATCATTTTTGCTTATAAGGGAGACCGACTCATACACCAGAACCGGAAACCTTCGTTGAGACTTTACCGGCCCCTTGATGCATGGGGTGGTACCTCCTCGGGCGTGGAAAATCAACTACCACCTGCGAAGAGAGGGAGCGAGACCATCAGCCCTGGGCGTTATTCCCATTCCTGACAGTCACGCCAGGGGTGGAACGAGGAGCCAGCCTCTAGGAGTCCGGTAGCTAGATCACGCGTCGATCAATCAAGAGAATGACCAGCGCACGACCAGGCTAAAGGACCAAAAATAAGACTTAAGTCCCGTAAAAAGGCAGTTCTCTGATGGAGTCAAAATAACATGTTAAAAACTTAAATTAATCCACTACTTGAAAGCAAAGGACAAGCATAACATAAAAGGCAAAGCGAGCTGCACACGTGAGCATAACCCCCTGAGAACATCTGAACACGTGAAATTCAGAAAGAAAAACAAAAAGAAAATTAAGCATTGATACTTACTAATTCCTGTTTTAGTAACAGAAAAAGTGCTATATGGAGAATGTTGCCAAAGGTTTGGTTTTTCATTAATTGAACTCAGATTTCCAGATGAAAATATCACTGAACAAGAACATCACCAGACTTGAAGTAGCTAGATGAAGATAAAGGACGCTTATTTTTTAAGTCATCAAACTGCAAAATGTAGTTGTGTACCTGTGAAATAAAATCCGAGTGGAGACTGAGAATGAAAAAGGCAAGTGACAAGTGACATAAGATCCAAAAGTGACAAATGAACGCCGACAATCGGAGAAATGTCATGGTATAAACAAAAAAAATTTCTTGAAAAACAGTCTAATCCACGACAGGCAGTATGGATTCCGTCAGAGCAGATCAACTGCCGACCTCCTTTCCTTTGTCACCCATTCTTGGAACAAGTCTATGGAACTACACGGTGAATCCCAGATTGTCGCTCTAGACATATCCAAAGCATTCGACCAGGTCTGGCACGCAGCGCTACTTAATAAACTACCGGCCTATGGCCTACCACCAAAACTCTGTACGTGAACAGCAAATTTCCTCTCCAACCGGAGCATTTCTGTTGTCGAGAATGGCCATTCCTCTAAACTGTATCCCATTAATGCAGGAGTTCCTCAAGGTTCAACTTTAGCCCCTACTTTGTTTCTTCTCCACATCAATGACCTCCTCTCTAGCACATCCAACCCAGTTCACAGTTACGCGGACGACAGCACCCTCCACTCCAATATACAATATTATAAGCCTGTCTCTTTAGCCCAACTAGATGAGGATCGCAGACTCATGGAGGGTTCTATCTCCGCGGATCTCCAAAAAATATTAGACTGGGGAAGTAGAAATCTTGTACAATTCAACCCCACCAAATCACAATCTTGCTTTCTTTCGCATAAGAGATACACCAGCCCTAGACCCATCACAATAAACAACCAAGTTATTCAAAGTAATGAGTCCTTTTCACTTGTTGGCATCTCTGTGGATCGAAATCTCAATTGGCACCAACATGTCACATCAATTGCAGAAGCGGCTGCTAAGAAATTAGGTTTCCTCTTCCGGGCACGCAAATATTTTTCACCAGCTAATCTCTCTACTTACTATACTTCACCTATAAGACCAAACCTCGAATACTGCTTCCACATCTGGGGTGCTGCTGCCGCTTCTACACTCTCTATCCTGGACTCCATCCAAAAGAGAGCTCTACGTCTCATCGGTGACCCTACCCTTACCCAAAGGCTGCCATCCCTTGCCCACCGACGTGCCGTTGGTGACCTCTCTCTCTTTTATAGATATCTGCATGGGCACTGCTCAGAGGAGCTTACTTCCATAGTTCCTCTACCTGCTGCCCCCAACAGATCTACCAGGGGAACAGAGCGAATGCACCCTTTTACTGCCCAGGTCACCAGACATAGAACATCTTGTTATGCCCGTTCTTTTGTCCCGAGGACTTCCAAGTTGTGGAACTCCTTGCCGGCACATGTTTCCTTCTCCCCCGAACCTCCAAACCTTCAAGTCCAGAATTAACAAGTTGCCTCTTTCCTCCTTGTCGACACCCACGGTACGATAGTATTTAGGCTGTAAGCCCTCGTGGTGTGTTGTTGAAAAAAAAAAGAATAACGTAAACAAGCTTGCTTAGCTCCATGGTTGGAATCGATCATAAACCAACCGGAGCACTATTATGGAAAGTCTATTCTATCAGATTTCTGTATGTGAAAGGAAAGTTCATGGCCCTGGCGCTGGAAACATTAAGGATATTGCTGTTGGAACCATTTATGGATTTGTAAATCTCCATTTCCTTTAGCACAAATTGCTCGGTGCGAAAACTTGCTGGATGAAGGATTCTGGTGTCATTCTCCCTGTGAAAGGTATGACCGCTCTCCTTCAGGTGGCAGCCAAAAACTGAAGTGATTTTGTCAGCATTATTTATGCTTCTCTGGTGTTCAGAGACTCTGGTACCCAACGCTCTTCCTGTTCTTCCCGTATAGACGGTGTAACACTGGAGCCCATCGCAGGTTAAACAATACACCCCCGACTTCTTTTTTTTTCTTATTAGCCTATCTATTAAGCTGACAGGATATTTATTATTAACGGCTAGTTGTTTAATAACATTGAGCTCGTTATTAAAGTTCGTCCCCGACAGTGGGATTCCAAACACCCTATCTATCAAATATGTAATGAACGCCAACTTGTTGGATATGTGGTGACAAGATCTATGTGGAATTAGGTGGTCAGTTTGTGTTGGTTTTCTGTAGATGTCGAATTCAATTGAATTGTCCTTCCTTGTTAGCTCCAGATCCAGAAAACTGATGTACGTATTCTCTTCTAGTTCCATGGTGAAGTTAGTATTGACGTGCAGATCGTTCAACCAACCTAGGAACAGGTAAAGCTGCTCTAAGGTACCTGACCATATCACCAACACATCATCTACATACCGTGTCCGGGACGAGATTAAGTCCCTAAACTGATTGAAGTCCATAAAAACCAATTTTCTCTCGAAGAAGGCCATAAAAACTTCAGCACACAAGGGAGACAACGGTTTTTCCACTGGAAGTCCGCCTTTTTTGGTCATAAATTCTATCATTGAAAGAAAATAAATTCTGCGCCAGGCAAGCCTTGACTAGGGCGTTGAGCGCTCCTTGGACCTCACGAGTAAGTGAAGAGAAGCATGGAGATTTCTTAAAAGTAGAAGTGTCTGATTGACCGAGACACTAGTAAACAAATTGGAAACTTCGAAAGAGACCAAAATCGTACTACTATCTACCGGGACTTCTCGAAGTCTCTCGACTAATGCAACCGAATTCTTAATCGAGTACGGAGATCCTAAATTCACACTAGACATCAGGAAAAACGAAAGAAGACCAGACAATTGGTACGTGAGGCAACCCACGAACGAAACGACTGGACGAATGAGAAAACCTTCCTTGTGTATCTTTGCCAAACCATGAAGACGAGGAACAATGTAGTTCATTGGGTGTAGGTGTTTAAAATTATCTGACAGAATAGGTGAAAATCCATCGAAAACTCTTAAATTTCGAAACGAAAGAAGGTAAAGGAATATAGTCAACCGCCAAGATTCGATTGTCATTTAGGAAAGTAAGGAGTTTCGAGTTATGTTCTTGTTTTCTAGTTTAATGCTATTTTCGTCTGAAAATCTGAACACAATGGATATCAATGCTTAATTATCTTTTTGTCTTTCTTTCCGAATTTTACATATTCAGGTGTTCTCACGGAGTTCTGCTCGGCTGTGCAGCCTGCTTTGCCTTTTATGTTGTGCTTGTCCTTTGTTTTTAACTAGTTGATTAATTTACCTTTTGAGAATGTTATTGTGACTCCATCAGAGTACTGTCCTTTTGCGGAACTTCAGTTGTGTTTTAAATCTATATTTGTAGAGATATTTTATAACTCCTGACACACTTGTCAGTTTAACTTTTCATGGCCGTTAGGGCTCGTTTTAATGTTTGACTTCAGCTTTTGTTGAACTTTGTACTTTCTGTTGTTGCAGTGTAGCTGCTCGCATGTTAGACATACCAGAAACGTAGTTTCTGACAGCCAACTTTTTACATTCTAGGTCTTAACCCCTGAAGGTGGCTCAATAAGGGACCGAAACTCGTAGAGTTGAATAATAAACTATTGTCTGGTAGTCAAGCCTTTTAATTATTCCTTTAATTATGTCAAACCCAGACGTATTGACGTTCAGAAACTATTTTATATAAAAGTCCACAATCACCAAATATGTATGGCTACCTGAGAATTCACAAACCAAATATTTCATTCCTAGATAATGTTTACCTCTAATAGAAAAAGTTTTACGAGCAAAGAACGTAAATATCATAAAAACCCAAGAAATAAAAAATCTGTTACACCAATGTATAAAACAAAACTATTTTAAATATAATGATAAACTTTATATGCAAAATGAAGACATTTCTATCGGTAGTCTTTTATTAGTCAACATATTCATGGAAAACTTAGAAAACCAAATTTTAGCATCAGAGGTTTCCCCTAATATTGTTTTTTGGTACAGACATGTAAATGTTATTTTTGCATGTTTTCAAGGTATCAGTACAGAATTAAATGATTTTAAAATTGTATTAATAACCTTCATGCAAACATCTAGTTTACCCTAAAAGAATAAGCTAATAGTTGTATAATTTTTAGATTACACCATTAGAAAGTTATACTTTTCAATATATAGAAAACCTACTTACACAGACACAACCATTCTGTACGATTCATGTAATTTTTTTTCCACAAAAGCCGATCAGTCCATGATACACCGTAAATTTTCAATACCTATTTTGGAAACAAATTTTGAAAAAGAAATTTCAATAATTAAGGAAATAACATTTAATAATGTCTGTTCTGTTAAAATAATGGATAAAACGATAGAATAATACAAATTGACGATCAATTTAACTTATCCAAATATTAGTGACACAAAAGACAACCAATATGTTTAGATGACCTATTTTGAAACCATTTTAGAAAACATTTCAAAATTTTTAAATACCTGTACAAATACAAAAGTATATTAGTGAATTTTTATTAAAAAAATTCACTAATAGAGAGGTATCGATGGTGAGACTTTGCAAAAATTCTTTCAAATGAGCGCGAATTAGGACCCCTAGAACCCATATCCGGGGTCAGTTTGAATTTTTATATGCTTATATATATATATATATATATATATATATATATATATATATATATATATATATATATATATATATATATATATATATATATATATATATATATATATATATATATATATATATTTATATATATATATATATATATATATATATATATATATATATATATATATATATATATATATATATATATATATATATATGTATCCGTCTGATAACTCAAAAAATAATTAACCGATTTAGATGAAACTCGGCAAGTGCCTTTCTTTTATTAATGGCTTGGATGAGTTCGTTGGCCAGGAAAATCGGACGGGGTTTTCCGGGAAAATTTTGAGTTTTCTTTCAAAAAAAATTTTTTTTTCCGAAAATTTTGATAAAATTTGGTCTACATATTGCTTTGGGAAATACCTAACTATGTGCCAAAATTCAGCTTTCTAGGGTTACAGAAAATTGAGCTATTCAAATTTGAAACATGTTTAAATCATAAGTATATGGTTGCTGTTGGTTATTTATATTTCTATTGATCGCAGCTTCAAAATCTCGTATTATTCAATGACTTTGTAGTTCTCATTCTCACTTTTATTGACTAACATTTCAATTCTTGGTGCTCAATGGTTTTATATTTTTACGTTTGACCAGCAGATGTCGCTCACTGTAAACATTGTTATTATTAATAAATGCATAAGTCAATTCGTAGCGTGTTGAATCGGTAACGTGAAAATACTAGGCGGTCCAAGTCGCAGATAGAGGTTCTATCGCAGTTGCAGTAAGATCCTCCATGCCAGTTCGATGCATATGAGATTTATATCTACCGTGGTTAAATCTCATTCTAATTATGGTAGTTGAAGTTTTTCTTGGTAAATTGAGATCTTTAATTTGATTTTCTAAAGACAATTGCGAGTAGAGCAAGCTATCTCTGTTATTTGATTTTAGTGAATTTTTATTTTTAAAAAAATCACTAATAGAGAGGTATCGACGGTGAGACTTTGCAAAAAAATTTTCAAATGAGCGCGAACTAGGACCCCTAGAACCCATATCCGAGGTCAGTTTCAATTTTTATATGTTTATATATATATATATATATATATATATATATATATATATATATATATATATATATATATATATATATATATATCCGTCTGATAACTCGAAAAATAATTAACCGATTTCAATGAAACTCGGCAAGTGCCTTTCTTTTAATAAGGGCTTGGATGAGTTCGTTAGCCAGGAAAATCAGACGGGGTTTTCCGGGAAAATTTTGAGTTTTATTTCAAAAAAAAATTTTTTTTTCCGAAAATAACAAAGCTGTTTTAATGAAATTTACATGTATTGCCTTGGGATAGACCTTACTAAGTAACAAAATTTAACTTTCTCAATTTATCAAAAATTGAGTTATTAAAATTTTATATTTTCTTTCATAAAATTTTTTTTCTCCAAAATTTACAAAGTTATTTTAATGAAATTTGGTGGATATCTTGTCCTAAGAAAGACCTTACTACATACCAAAATTAAATTTTCTAATTGCATACAGACTTGGAGAATACTTCTCTAACTGGAGCAAGTGGCCCTTCGAATTCTGGAAGTTCTAGGATGTTCTTCAATGCTTCTGTGACTATAGTTTCGCTGCTTGACAGCATTTTCAGACAGATTAAAATTTTAATCTGTCTGAAAATGCTGTCAAGCAGCGAAACTATAGTCACAGAAGCATTGAAGAACATCCTAGAACTTCCAGAATTCGAAGGGCCACTTGCTCCAGTTAGCTCACGCGCTGGCTACGTCCTTCACCACTAAAAACCAACAGTGAAGCTAGAGAAGTATTCTCCAAGTCTGTATGCAGTATGGACAAGTTTCACCAAGTAAGGGCAACAACAATCAATGAATTAAATTTTCTAAGTTTATAGAAAAATTTGTTATTCAAATTTGAAGCATTTAATAAAAATTCACTACCATAACGCACTTGCTGCGTCCAGAGTTTTTTTAATCTTACCTCACCACGTATCATTTGTTAATAAACGCGAACGAAAAATCATGTTACAAAGGCTATATATGAGCTGTCAGTTGATCATTTAACCTAATGCTGTCAAACTGCTAGCATTAGATTCATTGTAAGTGTTTAAATTGTTAGATAAATAAAGATAAAGTAAAGTTACAATCTAGACTACTAGAAAACGGCACATTGGACGAAGTAAGTGGTAATCATTATTTAAATATTGAAAGCAGAGTAACGTTTTTGTGTTCAAAGCTGAATCACTCGACATAACATCATCGCTTAAGATTTTTAAGAGCCTCAACCTGGGTTACTGTAGTGACTTTTTCTCTGTAACCGTATGGTCACACTACTCTTTACATACATCTTCAATTATTTTTTTCATTTGCAGAGAGAATATCGATCTGGAGTACTTGCACAGGTAAAAGGGCATATTATTGGCTGAACTGAACCGATCTACTTAAAAATGACGATAACTTGGATGCGCCAGATATATATGTGGCTCCCCCAGATGCAGCAGTTTTGACAGATGAAGATTCTGCCGATGAGGATTCTCCAGGCTTAGTTGACAATTTATCAGGGCGCCAATTGTCAGCACGAGTTGAATATAATCAGAATCAACAGGAATATATAGAAGAGTTAGCGGTGGAAGAAACTGTGATAGCCCCAAAAAAATTTGGAAAAAATGGGTGGATGATGATTCGCAAACCACTCAAAATAGTCAACATTTTTGTAATGTACGATTCAATGGGTACACATGCAAATCTCCAATTGAGTTATTTGAAATGATGATAGATGATAGCGTCATTGATATGTTAGTGAAACAATCAAACGGGTATGCAGGATCTCTTAATTGCCCAAACCCTGTGATAACACAAGAAGAAATGAAATGTTTTATTGCCATCCTTTTTTTTTGTCAGAATACAACCAACTACCATCGACGAAAAGTTACTGGGACACCGGAAGTGATATGGTGAATGTTATGTTTGTAGACTCAATGAGGCGCGATAGGTGCATCACAATTATGCTTTTTTTACATTGTGTTTCTAACGCAAATATAAACCCCAATGATAAAATGTGGAAACTACGACCACTTATGAGTAAAATAAAAAAGAATTTCCAGCATCATCATATCCCCACAGAACATAACAAAACTTACGAATGAAATATAAGGTATTTTGGTAAATACGGATGCAAGCAGTTCATTCCAGGCAAGCCTACACATTTTGGCTACAAAGTGTGGTCAGTCAACACGGAGCATGGTTACTTAGCCAATTTTGAGCTCTATCAAGGGAAATCTGTGAAACCGAATCCTACATATGAGAGTCAGTTTGGAAAATGTGCATCTGTATTTGGTGGAATGATTGACGAACTACCCCATAAAATATTACGGTACCAATTTTACTTTGACAAATTATTTACTAGTTTTCATTTAATATCAAGGAGATGCGTTATGGAGGTACGGGTATAATTCGGGCGAACAGAATTCCTAAGCAATGTCCGCTTATAAATAAAAGACTACTACAGCACAAAGAAAGAGCGCATATACAGTCAAAATTAAATAAAGATGAAGGCATCATATTGGTCGATTCGAAGGACAACTCGATTGTATCTATGGCATCCACAAGTTATGGAGTTCAACCAATGGACTCCGTGAAACGTTTCAGTGCACAGGAGATAAAAATTTTAACTGTTAATATATCTCATATGATGTCCATGCATAATAAGTACGTGTGTGAAACAAATCGGATGGACGAAGACAAGTATCGTATTGGAATACGAGGAAAAATGGTATTGGTCTATTTTCACATGGCTATTAGACACGTCTATGAACAATACTTCGGTTTTGTACAAACAAAGCTATCCGTAATATATTTCCAACCTTGATTTTAGGAGAACAGTTGTGACCGGATATTTGATAAAGTGTGGAACACACCCAAAAGGCTGCGGCAGACAGTCCAAGCACTCAACATTGTTACCATAAATAAAGTATCACATAATCAATGTACAATGGTCAAGACCATTTTCCTGTGCTTAACAACAAAAGAAGTCCATGGTTTGGTAAAGGATTTACTTCAGTAGGCCGAACAGAATGCGGAAGTTGTCAAGTAGGCTGATGCGTTCCTTGTTTTGCAAAATTCCATACCAGATAAGGTTTTTCGTATAAAATTTTTCATCACTCGTGGAAATATATTCTGTCGTTGGTTAAGGACTAGCGTTACCATGCGGTCACAGAATACTTTTTTTCTAATTTGTACAAAAAGTATTTCTAAAAAATTTTCAACATTATTTAAGTGTATATTCGTATCACTTCGAGTAATTTTTTTACAGAAAAAAATCTAGTCCTTAATGGGTTAACTGGTATGGGTAGATACAATAGGTACCTGTAGTAATTAATAATATACCGTTTTACTTGTGACTTTACTATTACCATACTACCATACCTCACAAACGGAAGGGAATGAGAGCGGCTTTTAAAAGCGTGAAACTATTTATTTTAATTTATTAAGTGTGTCGAGAGTTACGCGAGTTCTGTATTTTCATATGTTGCTCCTGCTCGCTGCATGATATAACAATAAACAACAGTATAGTATAGGATAGGGCTGTGTTGTACTGGCTGTGCTAAAATGTCGAGGATAAATAACAGATCATAATAATAACATCTGAAAATTTGGAATCTGAGACTCTTTGTACATACTCACATCTACAGTCCTAGACAGTGGTTATCGTATAGGATTTCGTTAATGACTACGGCTGCTTCACAGAGATCGTATTTGTTTTGGGAACCGAAGATATACAACTCACTTCCACCTAATGTGGCGGGGCTTGCAAACTTGGCGGCATTTAAGAGAATGGTAAAAAGCACATTTTCGAAAAAGGGAGAAGCGCAATACATGGTGCTTTGGGCTAGACAGTAATGTATGCTGCGACGCCTGCAAAAAGATGCTCTCACTCAGGTTTTGTATGTTCTTGGTGAACTTTGGCTTTGTGTGGATTTTTTAACCCCTGCAACAGTTTACAGTGCAATCAATATTGAATACTGTATCAGTATTTAAAAAGTGTGTCAGTTAGTTGAGTGGAAGTGTTTATCTAATGTTCATTTGTTGCAAGTTTGCGATTCGTTGTAAGTTTGTAACCAGTGTTAGTGTTAACATTTAACATTTCGAATCTATCATGAGGAAAAGCAGAAGAAATCAGTAATAACAAAATAAAAAGCGTAATTTTGAATATATACATACCTGCATGTGTAAACATGTTTTAATATAATATATATATATATATATATATATATATATATATATATATATATATATATATATATATATATATATATATATATATATATATATATATATTTGTGTATATATAAAATATGTTTTTTAAATGTATTCACAATTTAGGTATATTTTATATTACCGCACCCCCACCACCACCCCCCCCCCCCGAGAAAATTTTATTATCTACCCCCTTGCTTATCCATGTTATCTTCCAAACCACGGGCAAAATGTCAACTCGTTCAGGCGTATTCTGTGACATAATCCTGATTTCTTCTTGCATGTTTCTTTTAACCTCCTCCGGATATCTAGCTTTATTTTTATTTTTCAAAAACACACACAAAAGCTTATAGCCTAAATACTATCGGAGTGTTGGTGTCGACAAGGAGGAAAGATGCAACTTGTTAATTCTGGACTTGAAGGTTTGGAGGTTCGGAGGAGAAGGAAAAACATGTGCCTGCAAGGAATTCCGCAACTTGGAAGCCCTCGGGACAAAGGAGCAGGTATAACCAGATGTTCTATGTCTGGTGACCTGGACAGTGAAAGGGTGCATTCGCTCTATACCCATGGTAAATCTGTTGGGGGCAGCAGGTGGAGGAACTATTGAAGAAAGCTCCTCCGAGCAGTGTCCGTGCACATATCTATAAAAGAGAGAGGTCACCAACGGCACGTCAATGGGCAAGAGATGGAAGCCTTTGGGTGAGGATAGGATCACCGATGAGACGTATAGCTGTCTTCTGAATGTAGAAGCGTCAGCGGCACCTCAGATGTGGGAGCAGTATTCGAGGTTTGGTCTTATTTGTGAAGTATATAAGGTGTAGAGATTAGCTGGTGATAAGTATTTGCGAGCACAGAAGAGGAAACCCATTTTCGTAGCAGCCGCTTCTGCAATTGATGTGTCATGTTCTTGCCAATTGATATTTAGATCCACAGAAATGCCAACAAGTGAAAAGGACTCATTAATTTGAATAACTTGGTTGTTCATTGTGATGGGTCTAGGGCTGGTGTATCTCTTATGAGAAAAAAAGCAATAATGAGATTTGGTGGGGTTGAATTGTACAAAATTTCTACTTCCCCAGTCTAATATTTTTTGGAGATCCACGGAGACAGAACCCTCCATGAGTCTGCGATCCTCATCTAATTGGGCTAAAGAGATAGGCTTAGAATATTGTATACTTAAGTGGAGGGTGCTGTCGTCCGCGCAACTGTGAACTAGGTTGGATGTGCTAGACAGGAGGTCATTGATGTGGAGAAGAAACAAAGTAGGGGCTAAAACTGAACCTTGAGGAACTCCTGCATTAATTGGATACAGTTTAGAGGAATGGCCATCCACGACAACAGAAATTCTCCGGTTGGAGAGGAAATTTGCTGTCCAGGTACGGAGTTATGGTGGTAGGCCACAGGCCGAAAGTTTATTAAGCAGCGCTGCGTGCCAGACCTGGTCGAATGCCTTGGATATGTCTAGAGCGACAATCTGGGATTCACCATGTAGTTCCATAGATTTGTTCCAAGAATGGGTGACAAAGGAAAGGAGGTCGGCAGTTGATCTGCGCTGACGGAATCCATACTGCCTGTCGTGGATTAGACTGTGTGTTTTCAAGAAATTTTAGTCTTTAGGTGTTTATATACTTTTTCATAACTTTAGAGACGACTTAAAGGAGAGGAATAGGCCTGTAGTTGCTAGGAAGCGCTTTGGATCCTTTCTTGGGGACGGGTTCTACTCGAGCAGTTTTCCAGTTACTAGGGAATATGCCTCCATTGTAATATGTCTGAAACAGACGAGTCAGTACAGGAGCCAGTTCTGGTTCGCATTTTTTGAGAACAATCGCTGGGATCTCGTCAAGGCCAGAGGCTTTCCTGGTATTAAGAGAAGAGATCATTTTTCGTACCTTTTTAGTTTTGAAAATGTTATCCCTCATTTTATGCGCGACATTGGGGACTGTTTGTGGTCGAATATTTGAAGGTGGCTTGAGAGTAGAATTTCCGGCGAACAACGAGGCAAAAAGTTCAGCCTTACCCAGGGCGGTAGAACGTGCTCTTGCAGAAATTATTCCCAATAGATTTATCAAGAGTCCAGAAGGGTTTGCTGCCGTTGAAGCTTAAGAGGACTTTGTTTTTGATGTGGTTATTAAACGAGTTTTTTGCCTCAGAAAGAATACGGACATACAGGTTTCTTGCGTCGTTAAACGCTTGACGGTTTTCTTGACTGGGACTGTGTAGAAGCGTTTTGTGAGCTTTGACCTTTTCAAGTCTGGCCTTGTCACAGGATTTAGAGAACCAGGGCTTTTGAGTGGCTAAAGAGGTTTTCTGTGTACGTGGAATAAATAATTCCATCTCAGCTTGGATAATTTCGGTGACGTTTTGTGAGATATCAGAGGGGCCATGATAAGAGAAGCAGACAGACGCCCACGGAAATGAGGAAAAGTAATCCTGCATTTCGTCCCAGTTCGCGGACTTGTAGTCCTAAACGATACGTGGGTGTGATGACTGTGTGACATCGGGTTGCATTGCGCAGGAAGCAGTGACCATGCCGTGGTCTGAGCGACCACGGCTAGGAAACCAGTTTTCTCAGAAACATTTTTAGTTTATTTTCGGTTAATTTTTGTAAGTTTTGAAACAATAACAACATATACAATAATAAAAAATTATTTTAATAAAATAGGGGACATTGTTTCTACTATTTAGGTTATACCGGTGACCAGATTTATGCCTGCTTGGATTAGAGAGACATATATTTGCTGATAAAAACATATTTACAAAAATTCACTTGCATAACGTACTTGCTATATCCAGACTTTTTTTTGAAGTCAGAAGTTTGTCCATTTAAAATTTTAAGATTAAACAAAAATATAAGTTCCGCTACCGATATTAAACATTTTCAACTTTTAAAAGTTATAGGGTGGATGACTATATAACTTATTGCGAATAATTTATACATTTACGAATAGGAATTTGTACCTTTTATCTAAAAATCGATTGGCAATTGTCATGACTAAATAGTTGTGTTTTAAGCATATGCTGCGCAAGTGCATTTAATTAAGTGCCACTGTGACTAGCCAGTTAGCATAGTATACGTTTCAGCGAACAAATTCTAGGAATTCTACAGCTACCATTGCGTTTCTCAGAACTGTATGTAGTGGAAGCTTTGACATAGTTAACTCCAGTGCTCTTTGAAAGTGAAAAGTTTTGTGCTAAATAGAGTAATTCATCAAAAGTTTTCTCATACTAGTGCTCAAAATGTCAATAAATACAGATACAGACAACCAGCTTCTACCACCACCTTCATATGATGACTGTTGTATACCTAATGATGGTCCACCACCATCATATCAATATTTTTGTATACCTAATGATGGTCCATATGCATCTGAGGCTTTGCCAACATATGAAGAAGCTACAGGACTTAATGGAGCTCCACCACCATACCATGCTGTTGCAGACGACGACCTTGAAATGCAAGCCTTGACTCCATCAACTCCCACGTCAAGCATTGTTGGACATAGAACTCCAGATAGATCTCCAAGCCCCATACACGATGGTACTCAGTTAAAAGTATGGGTTATAATTGTTAGCTTAATTGCCCTATTTGCATATCTTATATACGTGGCTTTTTATGGCAAGGCAAATGATACTGGCGCAGCACCTTCCAACATGACTAGCATTAGAGATTGGGTAAGGTATATTGTTTCGCTTTTTTTTGTTTAGTTTAAATTAGTTAAAATTTTCAAATGAAAGTAATGAATAAATCATCGTTTTAGATGACGGGCAAGATTAAACCGGGTAATACTGCTACTTATGGAATCAAATGATTTTGGTAAAATACTGTAACCTGATAAAAGCTGAAGATGGAATGAATACAAACTTTATATAATTTATTTGATGTTAATTTTCTATATAATTTAGATACACATAATTGATTCTATTATTTATTTACTATTAAATAAACGTAAGTTAATATGTGATACTTTTATATAAACATATTTATCTTTGTTATAATGTTTAAATGAATATGGAAAGTGAATATGTATCTATTTTAGTTTTCGATTAAAATAAAATAAAAACTTGTATGTTTGAATTTTCCTTGTCATTCTGTTTTCTAAAGAAAGCTTTAAAATATAAATACAACTATAATGTAATGCCAATTGTGTAAGAAAAAACAGTTTACTTAATTACTTGGCTTTGTGATTTTTAGAGAAAATATTTAGAGGCATTTTAAATCTGTGAGTTTAAATCATAATAACTCTAAAGCTATATATAAAAGAACATTTTTGAATAAAAAATATGTTTTACCACAAGATTTCTTTAGTTCATATTAACAAAGCAGTTTTTCGTTTTTATTACACTAACAAAAAAGGTAGAGGTAACGGTGGTTAAATGTTGTAGAAATTAGCTGCTGATTAGTATACCCACTAAAGACTCTATTGGTGGCCAAATATAAAAACTAAAATAAAAAATTGGAATTCTTGAATTTTCAACATAATTTTATTTAAACATGAAGATTAACACATATTTTGAATTTAAAAATTTATTTGTATTCTAGTTATACATGTAACCTATATAATTTTTTACAAAAAGAACCATGATCCATTACAAAGGAGATCAAACAATGAAATAGTATGCAGAAAGGTATATTTTTTACTAAAAACTGTTAAATCCCCAAAAACACACACACACAACCATATATATATATATATATATATATATATATATATATATATATATATATATATATATATATATATATATATATATAACAGATGGTTGGTAATTAGGCCTTTTAATTCAAAATTTAATCTTGATTTTTATTTTATTCTCTTATTTGAAAACTCTTGAGCTTGTACAAGAAATGCATGTGCAAAAACAAATATTCTTATAAACTACGTTTTAATTACGAAATTTTTTAATGGCAGGTGCTAATCGATTAATGTTTGCCCTTCGCCAGAAATAGGATTTCTGAAGCATAAAAAAGTCACGTATAATTTTTTTATTATTAAGAAGCTTGATTTTAGCTTTTAACTAAGTGAAGAATTGGAACTTGCCATGAGCACTGATAAGTACACTTGGAAAGTCCCAAATCACCACAACACATTATGGATGTTACTGACCTGTTTAGATATTCGTTTTCTGTGGGCATGAGCACGTGCGTGGAAGTTGGGCGACGTCGGCTGGAACATCAGGCTCGGCATCTTCGGCTTGCGGCACGGGGTCACCAATATGGATGTTAATTGCACTTGTTGGTATTAAATCCATACGTAAACATTTAATATAACTTTATTACTTCACTAACCGAATAAACTATATGATACATTTAACTATAATACACTTTATGATATAATAACAATTACAACAGTACACGAGTACGAGCGTGGAAGGACGTGTGTTCACTGTAGCGTTGGTAGAGAAGAGAGAGAGCGATCGCCTGGTGTCTCTTATATGCCGTAGTTCTTGACAGCTGGCTCTCGCATAACGTAACGCAACGTTTAACTGCCAAGAGTATTTATGCAGAAACATAGAGTAGTGTTGACCGAAACACTGCGGTCGGAACCACCGCCACACACATATTCACCTAACGATCGTTTAGCTAACAACGTTAGCCTCATCAGAGGATCAGCAGAATCTGCAGAATATGTCATCCTTTGATGAAGCTAAGGTTGTTAGCGAAACGATCGTTAGGTCTTTAAAAGATATGTCGTGATGATTTGGGTTTCTTCAAGTGTACTCATTATTTAGCTTTTAAATAATACGATTTTATGTGTAATGATCTCCAACTATTTTTATAATGCGATGAAATAAATCTAAAACCTTGAAGGTACTTTAAGGTAAGTAATAAAATAATTATATTTTTTCAGGCAGTAAATTTGGGTGAATTATTTTAGGCAGTTAAGCTAAATAATTATTAAATCTTTAACGAATACTTTTCTGGAATGTTTAAGATTTCCTTTTAACCGATTTGCTATTTCTCATTAGAATCCTAGTTTAGAAAACTCGATTTCTGGACGTTCTTTTGTAGTTAAAGGTAGAAATCTTTTATTTGTCATCATGGCAGTTTAAAAGCAATGTCACATTGTCATCGCAATTATGATTCTTAGGCTCCCGTAGTGTTTTCATCTCGTTTTAGTTTCCGAATCTCATGAATTCAACAAAGTATTTGAGAGGCTTTTCTCGTTGTTTCTCTCTTTATATTTTTCAAATATTTGTGCTTCAAATATTACTTAACAATTTGTTTTAACGAATATAGGAAAATATTTTTTTACAATTATTAATTAAACATTTATTACCAACATTACACTAAGATTGGAAGTTGTGATGAACACTGATAAGCACATTTGGAGAACCCAAATCACCACAACACATTTTAAAAGTTCTGACGATCGTTTCACTAACCAAGTTAGCATTATAGAGGAAGAATAATTCTAAACTAATTCTAAAATAATTCTAAAATTATTTAGAATTATTCATCCTCTGATGACGCTAATTTTTTGAGTGCAATGATCATCAAGTCTTTTAAAATGTGTTGTGGTGATTTGGGTTGTACAAGTGTGCTTCAAATATTATTGACAGAAACTTATTTCGTTTAAGAATATGCCCAACAAATTTTGCGCTTTTTCTGTAATTTTTTTCTCTCTTATTTATTCTAGCACTCTTCCATTCGTCTTTCGGTTGGTGTATTTTGTCTATTATTATTTCCCATGTTCACATTTCAAAAGTTCTTTATATTCTGCTTATTATCAGTCCACGTTTTCACTTCATAATTCACAATATTTAATACCCATGACTTATTGAACCTAATTTTTTGGTCCATTCTAAAATATTTGTTGGCATTAAAATTATTTTCATTTTAATTAGCAAATTTTTGTGGGGAATTTGCCAATAGATAAATTGTAAATTTTAACTTTCCAAATTATTTTTTTCAAATAAGTACAAATGAAGGCTACTAATCTGTGTTTTTGGATGATTTACAAGGTTTATATGAGTGGAGATTGGAACATGTGATGAGCACTGATAAGTACAATTTAAAGAACCCAATCCATCACAATACAGTTTTCAGACTTGACGATCGTTTTGCTTACAAAGTCAACGTCATCAGAGGGATGAATAAATTGACGAATAAAAGCTGGAACATATGTGTTACCTGACAATCAATTACGAACAACGTCCTCTACGAAGGTATACAAACAAACCCCCACTGTTTAGACGAAAATCCCTGTAATTAAGATTTCATTACCTGCTTTTATAAAACCGCTTCTTGTTATTAAATATTACTTCTAAGAAAGAAATCGTGATTATGAAGATAACAATTCAAGTAATGAACTACACATTACTGGACCTGCTCTGTTCATCAAAACATTTTTATTCAAATTTCGAACGATATATATATATATATATATATATATATATATATATATATATATATATATATATATATATATATATATATATATATATATACTTTCACAAGCGTCTAGCCGTCACGCTTCCCTGACATTTTCGATTAACTTAAGATTTTCTTTATGTAGATGATGATTATTATCCCAAATATGCTGAGCAATACATGATTTATCAATATTTCTAGATCTCACTTGCGCTAAATGTTCTTTATATCTGCTTTCAATAGATTTTTTAGTTTTCCCAAAATATTTTAGTTTACAACCCTTACAACATATTTTGTAGATTCCCGACATTTCTGTACTTTTATCTTTATCTTTTGGGTTACCTATCAAAATTTTTAACGCTTTTTTTTTGTAGAAAATGTTAGCTTTGAATTGTCTTAAAAAGTTATATAAACCTCCCGTCATATCCGATTGAAATGGTAGTTTGCTCATTCCTCTGAGGACGCTAACTTTGTTAGCAAAACCATCGTCTGGTTTGAAAACTCTATTGTGATTAATTGGGTTCTCCAAATTGTACTTTACAGGTTTATATGTTCATAGATACAGGGTGTCTTATTTTATTAGCGCCTTACTGATATCTCCGTTATTACTAGAGATAGAGAATCTGTTAAATTAGCAATGTAACGCAGAATTTTATGCTGATTACAAATCTCTTTCAGACTTAATCAATTTAGAATAGTTGTGAAGTTATCCCAAGACACTAATTCTATGAATTTCTTATTTGCCCTCTAACTAAGTAATTTTTGGTAATCTTAGAAACAGAAAAGCAAATTTCATATTAAAAAATACCCAAAATTGACTAATGTGATCTACATTGTAGTACGATACCAAAGTGTGACTGAGCAATAGTCTGTCTTTTCTAATGAAAAATTCTGATTTCCCCCCATTTGAAAGCTTTTTAATTATTAATGCATTTGCCGCATTTTCAAAACAAAAATAAGTTCTTAAAATAAGTGTTAATTTTTTTTCATAAAAATCATACGTTGTTTATGGACGGCAAAGCGCATGTGTGTGTGTGTGTGTTGTGTTTCTTTAACGTCGGCCTATTTCCGCGACTATGGCCAATCACTGACGCCAGGGAGCAGTTTCACCTCACTATCCTGGAAATTTTGCCAAACCCCTGCCTTTCTGTAAGGAGGGTAGGAATCTTTAACTTATCCAACATCGCATGGTCACGTGACCGACGGCTTTACGCCCCCTCCGAAGAGAGGAACGTGCTCAGATACAACGCCAGAACCTCGGTTGATGTTAATGTTACAGCTTGTACTAAAAAGTGAAAGGAGAACCCTGGGATCGAACCCAGTACCCTTCGGTTCAGAGTCACACGTTCTTACCCCTATACAAGTCTCTATTTTTTAACTCTTTGTGCTATTTCAAGCTGGAGTGACAACATACCACTTGGTTCCGTACTTGGTGGCGGCACGTTGCTTTGTGTCTCACTACTCACTTAGTGTTGGAAGGCTGGCTACCATAGCCGTATTACGTTATAGGTGTATTTTCGCTACAATTAGTATGCTGTACTGAAGAGCTCTAATTAGAGCGAAACCGGTCTACGGTTCTAATTGTGGCGAGAATACATCTAGCCTTACATACTTTGTCCCTATATTAGGGTAGAGGGTATAAATGGGCCAGGGCTGACAATTTACTAAATTGTTAGTAGGTTGTATACAGTCTCTATTTTTTAACACTTTGTGTTATTTGCAGCTGGCGTGACAACATACTACTTGGTTCCGCAACTAGGTGGCGGCACGTTGCTTCGTGTTTTACCACTCACTTAGTGTTGGAAGGCTGGCTACCATAGCCGTATTACTTTATATGTGTATTTTCGCTATAATTAGTATGCCGTACTGGAGAGCTCTAATTAGAGCGCAACCGGTCTACGGTGCTAACTGTGGCGAGAATACATCTAGCATTTATTCTAATGGGATGGAAACTATCTGACAAAAATTCAGAAATCGAGCTCTCCTCATTAATGAATTTTTTCTACGAAACTTCACTGAGACAGTCTCGAAAACAACATGTTAAGAACGCTCCTAAAACCAGATATTCATTGTTATAGTTCCAAATCAGTATGATGAAAGTATACTGAGGAGTGTCACATGCCAGACCCAATCGAATGCTTTAGAAATATGAATTTGCAGGTACTCTACGTAAGACGCTTGAATGTGGTTGAAACAAACAAATTTTCACAGCTTATTTTCCCGAAAGTTCCTCTATAAAAATTCCGTCATTATCTGTATTCCCAGGTTTTGTCGGCATTTTTGTAAAGTGTTCGATTACTAAACTATACCTAGGCGGAGGTGCTGAATTCATACAACTTTTATTATTACTATATATATATATATATATATATATATATATATATATATATATATATATATATATATATATATATATATATATATATATATATATATATATACTCTCAAAGTTTAACATTTTCAATTAATTTTCTCTTTTCTACGTGGTGATTATTATTGCATATATATAGGGTCACGCATGTTCTATCTATACTACCGTATTTTAGTTGTGCTAAATGTTTGTTGAATCTAATTTTAATACATATTTTAGTTTTCCCGACGTATTTAAGATCACAAGCTGTACAACTTATTTTATAGATCCCCGGAATTTCAGTGTGACTATCCTTGTCCCCTGGGTTACCTAGAAAAAAATAAAGTATTTTTTTCCGAAAAAGTTAGCTCCTAATTGTTTTTCTTAAGTCTATGGCCGAGTTCCTGCATATAATATAAATACAGTTGTAGTCGTCAAACGTTTAGAATTTTTAGTGAATTTTTATTAAAAAAATTCACTAATAGGGAGGTATCGATGGTGAGACTTTGCAAAATTTTTTCAAATGAGCGCGAATTAGGACCCCTAGAACCCATATCCGGGGTCAGTTTGAATTTTTATATGTTTATATATATATATATATATATATATATATATATATATATATATATATATATATATATATATATATATATATATTTATTTATATATATATATATATATATATATATATATATATATATATATATATATATATATATATATATATATATATATATATATATATATATATATATATATATATATATATATATATATATATATATATATATATATATATATGTATCCGTCTGATAACTCAAAAAATAATTAACCGATTTCGATGAAACTCGGCAAGTGCCTTTCTTGAAACTACTTGAAAGAGTTAGCTAGTTAGTGGGCGAGGCATATCCAAAGCCAACATGATTAATGAAAATAAGTGACGAAATAAGGGTATTTTCTATTTTCTGATAACACCTAGTATATCTTTAAAACGAGTCGATTTGGTTATAGGGAAAGCTTAACAAAAATAATAGAGGAGTAAATAAGCTGCCCGATAGCGATATAAAATATAGGGTGTTCCTTTTGAAAATTTCAAGAAAGTCTTCGATTATCGTTTTGTGTCATACTGTATATGATTTCCGTGTCGAAAGTACGTCGCCATAAAAGATAATTGATTACGTTAGTTCTTGGGAGATACCAGGTGATTAATACATATCGATTCAAAGAAACAAATGACCATATCTTTAAAAGTCCCTGCATAAAGGGCTGAAACTTCACTCAGGTAATGTATGAAGCGAGGAGAATCCAAATCTGCAATAAAATCCAGGGTGTTCCATTTAAAAAAATATAAGTTTGGTGCAACACTCTGAATATAGCCATCTTGTATAAATGAAATCAATTTTAAAATGTGCCTTCGTGAAACACCCATCGCCTCGAGAAAACAGGATTTTAAAATATGGCCTCAGTCCCCAGACCGATTAGCGCTTACTTTAGTTTATTCAAATATTCGCACACATTTAAAGAAATTTTCCAAAAGTCTTACCATCGATACCTCTCTATTAGTGAATTTTCGTAATGAAAAAAATTATATATATATATATATATATATATATATATATATATATATATATATATATATATATATATATATATGTCACACCGCTAACTCAACAAATGATAGCCCGATTTTGTTCAAATTTTGTGAGTACCTTCCTTTTATAAATAAATTAAGCTAGGAGAAACGGACCAGTTTTTGCAGGAAAATTGTGGATTTTCGTTCGGAAAATTCTGGTATCTTCGGAAATCTGGAAGCTATCGCAATCATGGTACGCGGATTTCTATCATCAAGTGCCTTCTATGTACCAAAATTCAGATCTCTAGGCTAAAAGACAACAAAATTATAAGCTTTTGATTAAAAACAAATTTGAAACGTCAAGTTTGATAAAAATATCGCATAAAATGACTAAATAAGCTCCTAGATATGTGTCTCAGCTGTTATTTTCCTTCATTTTATCAAAATATGTGCAAAAACCCCATTTGAAATGAAAATTGTTTGCCATAAATAATAAAGACGGTAGAATATTAACATGCTACGCTATATACCCGTTAGTACACTACATCTGTCATGTTAAGTGTAGCTCAGCGACATGAAATAAAATTTAAAAAAAATTGAAGTCACCATTTAGGATTAGAACTAGACTAAATCTGACGGGAAACCAATTCAATTCAATTTGAATGTAATTGGATCGAATTGGTTTCCCGTTAGATAATATAGTCGAGTTCTAATTCTAAGTGGTGATTTCACTTGCTTCAAATATTTTATTTCACTCTACCGGTATCTGATCAGATTGTGTAATGTAGATGTTTTTTTTTGCGAATTTTTGTATAAAAGAATTCATTAAGTAGAAGATGAAAACTTAAGACTCCATTCGATTTGAATAGCTGATTTGTTGTTTATTGTCCTAACTTGGTGAAACCGTTCAATAGTTAATACAGCCGTCAAAACTTTTCCTCTGGCTCCACAAGTGCTTGTTTTTTTCTTTGCAACCAAGTTTACTTTTTACGGCATCGTCAGCAAAAAAAAATTTTCTCTGTGAAGCCACAGAAAAGTCTCAAC
This sequence comes from Tillus elongatus, assembly GCA_964006375.1. Taxonomy (NCBI): domain Eukaryota; kingdom Metazoa; phylum Arthropoda; class Insecta; order Coleoptera; family Cleridae; genus Tillus; species Tillus elongatus. The sequence goes on along the minus strand of OZ023269.1, from coordinate 95,118,505 downwards.
ATCTGTATTTAGATCAGATTGTACAATTTTTAATGAACAAATTCACTAATGTGACTTTTGAACCTGGAAAAAAATCTTCAAATAATCGGGGCAGTTTCAAATTATATATATATATATATATATATATATATATATATATATATATATATATATATATATATATATATATATATATATATATATATATATATATGTATGTATCACACCGATAACTCAAAAAATAGTGAGCCGATCTTGATCAAATTTGGTGAGTGCGCTCCTTTTGAAAGTAGCTTGGATAAGGTTGTTAGCCAGAAAAATCTGCCTCGTTTTCCGGGAGAATTTTGGGTATTCTTTCGGAAAATTTTTTGTACGTTGGGAAATAAAAAAGCTATGGTAACCAAATTTGGTGCGTAGGTTTATATAAAGAAAGGTATACTACGAAAAAAATTCGGTACCACTGATGACCAGAGAAACGCACAAAAACAAAATATTTTGTGTGGATAACAAAATATATTGCATATTACAGACAAAGAGTAAGTTTTTTGGCCAAGAAAAGTCAAGAAGTACCAGAAAAATTACTCTGCAAATTTTATAGTTTCTCCTCAAAAGTCGCAATTTGAAACGTCAAACTTGGCAACTCTTAGACAAATAACCTAAAATGGGTACGGGTTATGTAGGAAAAATGTGGCAAGGAGTGTGTTTTACAAAATCCTAAGTTTAAGCTTCAACCGTCATTGTCTTTGATTTTACTAAAATATTTGCAGAAAATGTATTTCAAGTAAACCCCTTTCTGGTGCTTTGGCAGTAGTTTTAGCTAGAGTTTATGGTTTAATAAGTGAAGAGTGGAGCCTGCGATGAGCACTAATAAGCACACTTAGAGAACCCAAATCACCACAACACGCTTTAAAAACCTGACGATCGTTTTACCAACCAAGTTAGCGTCATCACAGGATGAACAATGCTGTTCAATTATTGTTCATCCTCTGATGACGGTAACTTGGTTGGTAAAACGATCTTCAGGTTTTTTTAAATGTGTTTTGGTGATCTGGGTTCTCCAAGTGTGCTGATTATGATTAAATACTCTATACTTTTTAGTGAATTTTTGTAGAAAAAAGTCGCTATTGAGGAGACCTCGACTTTTGAATTTTTAAAAGATTTTTTTTTTTCAAATGAGCGCAAACTAGGCCACATATCCGGGATAAGTTTCAGTTTTTATCTGTTTGCATATATACAGGATGACGCATTTCTACGTTAAAGCTCAGTATATCAGTTATTATACAAGATACGACAAAAATTTGTATATGTTAATTATAGGGCGTCTTGATCTGCATCTTATAAAATTATTTTGCAATCACAGCGTGGCCTATAAGTCGTTGAAAAAATCAATTTTTTTTTTAATCGAACACCCCTCATATTCTTGCATTTTTCATCGAAACGCAACGAAATTGCATGTTTGTAAGAAAAAAAAAACCTGGACGCAGTAAGTGCGGTTTAGTAGCGACTTTTCATTAAATTCTTTAAATTTCAATAACTCAATTTGCTATTAATCTAGGGTTCGTTGGCTAGAAAACCAGTTTTTTTTCAGGAACATTTTAGATTTATTTTCGGAAAATGTTTGTACATTTTTAAACAATACAGTTATTTTGATGAAGTATGTTACATTATTGTTTCTACTATATATGTTATACTGGTAACCCTATTTGATGCCTGCTTGTAATAAAAAAAATACATCTTTGCTATTAAAAACATTTTTATGAAAATTCACTTCCATCACGCACTTGCTGCGTTCAGACTTTTTGATCTTCTGATGACGCTAACTTCGTCAGGTCTTTTAAAAATCATGTTGTGATGATTCTAGTTCTCCAAAAGTACTTATCAGTGCTCATCACAGGTTTCAATCTTCACCTAGTAACTTTAGACAAAACTAAAGAGTATTGTGTTGATGCAACAATGACAAACAGTCAGCTTAGCTAAACTTTGCTAACTATATTTAGTGATATATATATATATATATATATATATATATATATATATATATATATATATATATATATATATATATATATATATATACTTTTAAAAAGAGTTTGCTATCCTGGTTGTCTAACATTTTCGATTAATTTTAGGTTCTATTTATCTCAATATTATCCCAACTATGTCGAGGCACGCATTATCTATCTAAAGTACCGTATCCTTGTTGTGTTAAATGTTCTTTAAATCTAATTTCAATAGATCTTTTAGTTTGCGCGACGTATTTAAGACCACAATCTTTAGAACTTGAATCATAGATCTTAAACATTTTAGCAGTACTATCCTTGTTTTTTGGGTAACCCAAATTTTTAAGAGATGTTAGTTGCACATTGGCTTTCTTAAGTCTTAGGCCAAGCATCGGCATAAAACATAAACACAATTGTAGTCGTCAAACGTTAAAAACTTTTCATCCTCTGATGACGGTAAATTCGTTAGTGAAACGTTCCAATCTACACTTATGTAGTAACTTTAGACAAAACCAAAGTATTGTGTTGATGCAACAATGACAAACTGTCAGATTACCAAAATTTTCGGAGTTTATGTTAGCTATCACAAAATACACAACAAAAACACATTGTATACAGGGAGGGAACGATAGTAATAAAAATAATAACGATAAGAGTCTATACGTGAAAAACAGTGAAAGGACACGGACAACGGCGACGACTGGATGTCTGTAAACAAATAAATGAGTAATATATGAGCAATATGGAGTAATTATATTATTCGATATGTTGCAATAACACAAGCACAATTGGAGATGACCTCGAATATTAAGTAATATTTTTTTAGTGCATTCTTAACAAACATTTTGCGTTTGTACGTATAATTGTGGTCGCTAATTTGTCACGATTAATCATCTATCTAAAATATTCGTTATTACTATTATATAATAGATAGAGGTTATCAAATAATATGTAATATATTATCGTACCTCAGCTATCTACAAGCGATTATGTCAGAAATCGAACAATAAATTCCACAAAAACCTCCTTATTATATACTTGTTTGAAAAAGGGGAACTTTTTTTTAATTTACGCTTTATACAACAACAGGTGTGCAAATTAGGGCTTTTCACCTGAAAAATATCGGAATTAACAAAAGTTCGGGACGCAGCAAGTGCGTTATGGTAGTGACATTTCATTACATGCTTCAAATTTGAATAACTCAATTTTCTATAAACTTAGAAAGTTGAGTTTTGGTACGTAGTAAGACCTTTCTGAATGTAATACATTCACCAAATTCCATCAAAATAGCTTTGTAACTTTCGGAGATAAAAAATTTACAAAAAAACTAAAAATTTTCCCGAAAAACATTGTCCGATTTTCCTAGATAACGAGCTTATCCACGCTATTAATAAAAGAAAGATTCCTGCCAAGTTTCATCATATATATATATATATATATATATATATATATATATATATATATATATATATATATAATCATATAAAAATTGAAACTGACTCAGGATATGGGTTCTAGGGATCCTAGTTCGCGCTCATTTGAAAAATTGGTTGCAAAGTCTCACCATCGATACCTCTCTATTAGTGATTTTTTTCTAATAAACATTCACTAAAAAGAAAAAAAACAACCGTGACACGTCGACTGTACTTTGTGACACATAATGGAGTAAGTTTTGGTGTCTAGGAACCTAATCCTTAAGCAGGGGCGTAAAGTACCCGAAAATTTTAAATGGCACCCTATGTTGAGTGACACTTCATTCTAAAGCTTTCAATTCTATTCACGACAACTTATGACTTTTTTAAATTTTGGTTTGGATATAGCAATAAAATCATAAATTAAAGAATAATACAAAATATCAATGAATGAGTGAGTGTCCCCGTATAAAAATGTCTAAGGGTGTTAAATCTGAAGATCTGCGAGGCCATTCAATTGAGCCTGCGCCCTATTCAGTGATTAGGAAAACTCTGATTAAGAAAATGACGCACAGCTGCGCCATAATTTGGTGGAGCACGATCCTGCTAACTCACACATTCTCTTCTGCCAAAGCGTTGTGATTCTCCAATACATCGACAATCATGGTGTATATATGCGTTTCTAGTAGATCCAGATACATGTTTTCATCCAGATTTCCCGGTAGGAAAAAGTCTGGACGGAGCAAGTGCGTTAGGGTAGTGAATTTTCATAGAAATGATCTGGCACCAAATATTTTTTATAACTTTTTGTTTCTTGTAACATATAAATCTAAATTTTATAATGTAGTTTATTTGGTTACCATAGCTTTTTTATTTCTGGAGATAAACATTTTTCCCGGAACCCAAAAGTTTCCCGGGAGACTTGGTTCCACTTTCCTGGTTAACGAACTTATCGGCCCATTGTTTTTTGAGTTATAGGTGTGATACGTACATATATATATATATATATATATATATATATATATATATATATATATATATATATATATATATATATATATATATATATATATATACTATATATACAGGTGTTTCAAAAATGATGGTCTATGTTACAGGTGCACATTCATCACAAAAATAAGATTATATAAGGCTAGATGCATTTTCGCAACAATTAGAACCGTAGACCGGTTTCGCTCTCATTAGAGATCTTCAGTACATCATACTAAATGTAGCAAAAATGCATCTAAAGTAATAGGGCTATATTATAGCCAGCCTTTGAACCCTAAGTGAGTGACGGACGTGCCGCCACCTAGTTGCGGAACCAAGAAGTATGTTGTCACGCCAGCTCCAAATAACACAAAGTGTTAAAAAAATAGAGACTGTATACAACTAACTAACAATTTAGAAAATTGTCAGCCCTGGCCCATTTCTACCCCAATATAGGGACAAAGTATGTAAGGCTAGATGCATTTTCGCAACAATTAGAACCGTAGACCGGTTTCGCTCTCATTAAAGCTCTTCAGTACGGCATACTAATTGTAGCAAAAATGCATCTAAAGTAATACGGCTATAGTATAGCCAGCCTTTCAACCCTAAGTGAGTGGTGGACGTGCCGCCACCTAGTTGCGGAACCAAGTAGTATGTTGTCACGCCAGCTGCAAATAACACACAGTGTTAAAAAATAGAGACTGTATACAGCTAACTAACAATTTAGAAAATTGTCAGCCCTGAATTGCCTTACAGATATTTGATTGTCAGCTCTTAATTAAGTCTCTTACGGGTTTATTTTATATAACTAAAGCAGTAACGAAACGCAATCGTTACAAGCTGATCACGACACTGTTCATCACGTCTAGTTAACCTGTGAACTACTGCTATTTTGTGCAAACGGGATTTCACCCTGTTTGTTAATTTTTTTACCACAAAATGTGCGTCGCTGTATAATCCAACCATCCATGCCGATATCTCCTCTTTCGATCCATGTCATTAAGCTTTGTGATTTGTAGTGAATTTTCGTAGAAATAAGGAGATTCCGACTTTTGAATTTTGAAAACTTTTCGTCAAATGAGCGCGAACTAGGACCCTTAGAACCCATATCCGGGGCCAGTTTCAATTTTATATGTTTATATATATATATATATATATATATATATATATATATATATATATATATATATATATATATATATATATATATATCTGTGTGTGTGTGTGTGTATGTATCACACCGATAACTCAACAACTAATCTTGGGCAGGGATAATTTAAGATTTGTTTGTTTGCTTTTCACTTGAAATTAGTCACTGATTTGACTAGCGGAATTTTTTTGGCATCACTTCAACGTTTTACTTAATGACGCGGTGTACCATCGCATATTTATTCCGACAAGGGTACCAATTTTCTTGGTGCTTTAAATGTAGTAAACGAACCTAGATAATTTTTTGGCAAATCTAACGACGTAATCTTAAGTTCATGCGCGGAAAACCACATCAACTGGAATTTCATAACTGCAGCGTCTCCAACTTTTGGATGTTTGTGGTTATCCAGTATAAAGAGTACCAAAGAACATCTTTGTAAAGCAATAGGGAACGCAATTCTCACATATAAACAATTTTACACCACGATTGTTCAGATAGAGGCTGTTTTCAACTCAAAACTTTTGCACCCATTACACTTTTTGGTTGTAAAATCACTTGCAGTAACAGGTGCAAGCTTGATCCACATTCCAACCAATTGACATTCAAGGTATCAACTGTTACAACAGATTAATAAAAGCTTTTCGAATCGTTGGTCTAGTGCCACCATGTCACTGGCTGCTTGGCAGGTTAACACAACTGCATCCAGATAAATATGGTGTATTGAGTGTGGCTACCGTAAATACCACGAAATTGGAGTTGAGAATGATATTGACCAAAGTTTGTCATCTTCCTTTAAGTGATAAGTGTGTGTGAATAACGGTAATCCTATGTGACACTAATTTAGCTTTTTTGTTTATAGAAATTCTTTTTTTTGTTGTTGTCATTTATGTTTAGGTCATCACAGTGGTTTTCTGTCAAATGTATTCATTAGCATTTATTTTTTAATCAATTTATGTATCTTTTTTCTGATATTTTCTTGGTGTTTATGTATATATGACCAATTTTTTCCCTCAGGGCTCGTCCGCGACTTCGCCGCCCCAGAAGCACTGCAGTCTTTGGCGTATTGTGCATGCCCTTAGTCTTTTTACTCCACCCATTCCAAAAGCACTGTGCCTTGAACTAGTCTGCACAGCGATTAGTAGGGTGAAGTTTTATATTGCTCTGTCTCCGGTCTAGACTGACCGTAGATCAGTTGTCTTTGGCGGTACAGAGCTTTACACACGCACAGGATGTGCTGGACTGATTCCTCCGCCTCGCCGCAGAATCTGAATGCGAGGTCCAGCCAGGAATTTACCCGTGGGCTACTCAGGGCCTTAAGGGCTTCCTGGCTGTCTGTGGCTATAAGCATCCGCTTCTTGGTGCAGAGCCTCCTCTTGTTCTCCCGCACACAGTGAAGAATGGCGTACATTTCGACATGAAAGACCGCTGCATTGTCTCCGAAGGAAATACTACGACTTATCCTCGGTCTTTTCGAATAAACACCTGCCCCCGTCCCGCGCTGCCCGTGGTATACCCGGTGTCTCCTCCCGCCATGCCTCGCGGTCGGGGATTTTCAATATAAAGTTGTTTTCCCTGCAGATTCGCGGGCTCGCGAAGTCTGATTTCATTTCAAGCATAGACTCCTTCACGATCTCCTGAATTTTGCAGTGGCCTCTGAAGCCTTGGTTGATCTTCAGTCTACCATTGCAGGCTAGTCTGTATAGTCCTAACCTGGCCTCCCCCATAATAATTAAGTGTAGGGGGTCAGATCCAGCAACACCTCCATGGCGGCTGTTGGGGTTGAAGACATGGCCCCTGTGATGCCTAGGCAAGCCATCTTTTGGATCTTGCCTAGTTTTTGTTTGGCACTGTATTGTGTCACCTTAAGCCACCAGACCAGTGCCACCTATGTTAACGATTGTCTGACCACCCTTGTGTACAGCCAGTAGGCCATACTAGGTCTTAGTCTCCACGTTTTTTGATGTAGTCGCCTAGTGACAGCTAGGGTTATGACTGCCTTACGCAGTATTTTTTCAACGTGACCATTCGAGGTTAGCTTAGAGTTCAATACGACCCCGACATATTTTACCTTACTGGCGATTGAAATGTTCATACCGTATAGAGTGAGAATTATGTGGCTCTCCCACTTCCTCATCCTCGTAAAAGGTATGACGGTTGCTTTCTCGGGGCTCACCCCGAGCCCTTGACCAACCGTCCACCATTTTCAGTGCTGTCTGCATGCGCTCTGACACTGATTGTGTAATGTTTCCTCGAACTATGATGACATTATATGACACACACTTTTACCTCTTTGTGAAGGCCTTTAGCCGTTCAACGCGGGGGCAATGTTTAGATTTAAATTGGTTGTATATTTGGATAGTGCTGACCCCTTCAGGAACGCGCCCTTTTTATGTCTCTTTTTAATGCAGAATTATTTGAATTGTAAACACCATTAAGTTTGGACCAATATCTGTTAGTTTGTAAATATCTGTAAATAGTCCTGAATATAGTTGTTATAACCGCCATTCTATGGTAATTATTCACTTGAAATACAGTCCGCTCAATTGAAGATATAAGCAGAATACTTATTGGAAAATTGGCCTATTTTGCTAAACCATATAGTAATATAATAAATCGTGCTATGAACTCAATATCTTTTTTAAATTTGATTTAGTTGCCTAATTTAGTGTTAGGAGAGGCAGAAAAAATAAATTTAAGCTGTAGAAAATATCTTCCACAATGCTTCCTTCCAGTTTAAAATATATTAGCGTATATAAATTGATTTTATGGGGATGAAAATACAGGTAGTAATAAGTGTTGGTTTGGTAAGCTTCCAGCCTAAATGGGGTTGCGTGAGTGGCTAAAGCACAACTGCAATCTCTTGGCAGAGAGGTGGATTGTTGAGGAACCTAATTTATGACCGAGAGAAAACAGAGAATGTATTTACGATAACCTTCATGAATTCTTATTATTATTTATCGTGACAAAGGGTGAAATTTTCAGAGTAAAAGGAAAGGCATTTATAAACCTCGTGTAAAAAACAGATTCAAAGGTTCACATTGCTTACAATTTTTTCAGTACATTTACTCCACAAAAGCCTGTGGTCATTAGCTGTCTGCTGCTTGAGTCTGTAAGCAAGTAGTTGTGTAAGAAAACGAAATTCCACTCCAGCCTTGTTGAATATATTACTTTATCCTATTTTCCCTTACATTAGCTTTTCAGAAAGTGTTTTTTTTTAAATTCTCCAACCTCTATGTAAGAATAATTGTATAATTTGTTAAAAAGTCTCTAGCTGCTAAAATTCAATGAACGATCCGGGGTGCTTAAACTCTGCCGAAGGCTGAATACCCTTTTTAGTATTTCACAGATTTAGCTTAGATAAATGGAAAAAAAAGTATGCACGCAGCAAGTGCGTTGTGATAGCGAATTTTCTTAAAAATATTTTAAATCATAGAAAATAACAAAATAATTAGTTTTGAAAATACGAATTTCTTTGAGAAAAAAATCATTTTTTCGAGAAAAACAAATTTACTTGGTTGGCTAATAAATTCCTACAAGAGATTGGAAGGTAAATTCATATATTGGGGACTTACCTTTCCTCAAAAAATAGCTTCGAAAATTCGTTAGCCAGCCCAGCCCGATCGAACCAGTTTTTCTAGGAAACCTTAACATTTTTATCCGCAACATTTTTGTGTCTCTGAAAATAAAAGTTGTTTTAGTTAAATTGTGGATACAAGTTGCCTTTAGAAAGACCACTACATACCAAATTTTAAATTTCTAGCTTTATCCTTCTCGGTTCATTCGTCCAGCACACTGTATAATTTTTAAATATTTCTTATATCGTTTTAACGCGTGAAAAGCAGAGCTTAGGCCAGTGTACAAACATCTGATTGCCTAAATTTACCTACAACGGTTTCGCGCCTCAGTTTAACTCTGCAGATGGGTATTTGGGGGTTATCATGGCATTCCAGCTAAAGTATTCTCAGTTGTCTGTTTAAATCTACATATTTTGCAAAATTTTATTTAGATATTTAGGTAAGTATGCAAAAATAATTTGCGCTAGCTAGTGATGACTGGCTAAATATTTTGTCCAGTAGTTTGGATACGGGGTTTTAGTTTGGCTTATGAAATAATTTTTTTTAGATAACGCACAAGCACTTACAGATTCTGAGCTTGAGGAAATATCGAACAGCAGCGATCTTTATCTCAGTGATGCTGAAAAAGCCGTTATGGAGGAGGATGACGAGTCGAATGCCAATGCCTGCCCGGATACATTGATGAATATCGAAACTGACAGTGGAGAACCAGATCAGGAAAACCGTGTCAATTCTGAAGGAAGCAACTTTGATTCAGAAGAAAATGTACCTTTACCTCATACAAAAAATGAAATAACAGTAATCAGAACTGGTCCAGAGAAGTTTTTGACAATTAAATCGCAATGAATCATTACGCAGGGTGGAATGTGAATATTGCACATGCGTTTTGGACGCCGCTAGATTATTTTTCGTAATATTTTTCTGATCTGAGGAAATTTGTCAGTACAAAGTAAGGTATATGATATGCAGGAAAACGAGTCAGCGGTAGAAGAATATCGAAAAACCAGATCATTAAATTTATGGAAATTTTGGTTTGCCCAGACTAGGATTGGATTACATGAAAGGAATTGAAATATAAATCAGTACCCAAATGTCGAGGGATAGAATTCTCAAGTTGAGAAACTTCCTACAGGTTGTTCACAACCTCGCTCTCTCGGAAGAAATTTAAAAATCCAATAGGCTATGGAAAATCCAACCTATGAACGACTCTATTCGCAAAATAATTACAACTTTGCAGAGATCTAACGAATTGTTTTTTTTTTTTTTTGATTAGAGTTTTGACTTTGAGAACTGGCTCGCTCATTCAGTCATTGTCAATCTTCAAAATGAACAAGGATGCATCTGACCTTGCTTTTCATTATGGAAAAACCTACCTTAAAAATGTTAATCTAACAACCTCTTTAACTTTTTTCTTTTAACTTCTTTTATCTCCCTATACGCTTGCTGTTTACTAAAAATATATCTTAAAATTAAAACTTACATCTCCACTCACAAACTAACGAATTGTGCATATACAAGTTTACTTCAAAGTGTCAAAAACAAACTAAATCTTGTGGGCCTAAAAATTTGGTTTTGGCTACACCGTCCGGACTAGTGTTGGATTTTTCATTTACCAGGGAGCTAAAACTTGGCCCGATGGTATCCCTGATGAAGGACTAGAAATTGGTTGAACTGTGGTAAAGAAACCGTCAAGTGACTTGACTCCAGGGCACATTCTTTATTTTGATTGTTACTTCACGTCACTCAACCTGCTTGATTACTGATTATCGAAACAGATATTAACAGTAGGAACAATAATAAATAATCAGATTCCACGAAATGTAAGAAATAAAGTCAAGTCAGATAGAGATTTGTTGCGTGATGGTCAAGGGTCTTGCGATAAATGGGTAAGGAGTGACAAAAAATTATCTATTGAAATGGATGTATAACAGATCCGTAACAATGGCGCCAACATCGTCAGGATCTGCACCAGTAACAGACGTTTGCAGGTGGGACAAGAAAAATTCAAAATATCTTCTCGTTCCATGTCTCAACTCAATAGTTTTTTACAAATTGGAGGAGTCGACCTGTGCAATAGACTAATCTCCTACTATCGAATATGCATGCGTAAATAGCCGTAACGGTATTTTGACATTTTATTGACCTTGCAATTACCGACTCATGGATTGAGTACGGTCAAGACGACCTTCCACTTGGAGACCGAAAAAACTCTCTTATGGACTTGCTTGAATTTAAATTGTATGTCGGTAGGTTCTTTGCCCTTGGAGGGAGAGCGCAAAATGTGATCTCGAATGATACCAGTTGTGACAACGTAAACAGCACAGCAACCAGATCCAAGATGTTAGAACCTCTGGCAATGAACATTTACCCATATGCTCTGTTAATAACAGAAATTCGTAGATGCGAGGCCGAAGCTTGGCTTGCACAAAGAAAACTGGGTTTATTGCATGAAATCCAAAGTTTACTTGTATATTTTGGCAGAAAGGCAATGTTTTTTGAACTCCATTCATCACCGTAGACTTGTTGCGAGAATGCATCTAGTCCTCCATTCATCAGTAAACTCGATTACAATGTACCTAGTAAAGTACCGATGTCCAAAATACTGGCGATGTTATATCGGCCTGCCAATGTGCCTGTGTGTGTGTGTGTGTGTTCGGAAATGTGAGACATACTTGGTTTTAGGGTTTAACCGCGTCCAGAATGTATCAAGACTCGCCGTTTTGGCTCTTGTTTTGGCGCCATTTTTAAGAGGTAGAGGAAATATGTAAGGACACTCTAAGGCCTCCATCTGCCTACTCCTAGAGCGGTGGGCAAAGGTGCGTGGGTTGTTGTAGCCCGATTACAGGGCCTCAATCTGCCTACTGCCCAAAGCTCGCTGGAGTTCGTATCTAAGTTTCTAAGGTCTTAGTGTGTTCAACTCCAGGTCTCAGAGAGACCTCAGAGTTTTAATAAATTCTGGACGCGGTTCAACTATATATATATATATATATATATATATATATATATATATATATATATATATATATATATATATATATATATATATATATATATATGATATAATGATTTCTTTCATTTAAATTATATTGCGGTTATTATATAAATTGTTGTTTTGTGTTTTTTATAGTAAACTAGGCATTATATATATATATATATATATATATATATATATATATATATATATATATATATATATATATTTATTTATTATGCCTAGTTTACTAGAAACAACACAAAATAACAATTACAACAATTTATATAATAACACTAATATAATTTAAATGAAAGAAATCATTGCTCACCACTCTTTGCTACTTGTGTTCGGATCAAACGGCTACTGCAAGATTCGGGAGATCGTGAAGAAGGCCATGCTTGATGGGATAAGGCTTCGCGAGCCCGCGAATCTGTACGAAAGCAGATTTACAGTGCTTATTCCCGACTGCGAGGCATGGCGGGAGGATACGCCGGGCTATTACGAGGCGCGCTCGTCTGGTTCACGGACGGATCCAGCGGTGAGCGTGGGATGGAGGCCAGCGTTTACTCTGATGAACCAAGGGTAAGTCACAGTATTTCTCGCGGGGCCTACGCAACGGTCTTTCAGGTCGAAATGTACGCAATCCTGCACTGCGTACGAGAAAACAAGAGGGGAGCTACACCAACAAGAAGATCTTCATAGCCACAGGCAGCCCTTAAGGCTGTAAACGCCAGGCTGGTTTGTGATGGCCGAGACGAGATCCGTGACCTGGCTGGGCAGAGTGAGGTTGCCCACATCTGGGTGCAGGGCCACTTGGTGGTCAAAGGCAACGAATAGGCTGACAGTCTCGCGAAGAGGGGATCAGCAGAACCATTTATGGGACCTAAGCCGGCTCTGGGCGTGACGAAGAGCACTGCCAGGGATCTATTAAGTCCTGGGTCAGAAAATAACATAAAGTGTACTATGCAGACTTTCCAGGGCTTAGACGTGGTAAGTCAGTAATTGGGAACCCATTTCAAAGACCTACTCCTCCTAGCAGAAGATAGCTCAGGAACTTAACAGGATTCTTGACGGGACACGTGGCGGTCAAGAAACACCTGCGTAAAATGGGGCGGTTAGAGGGGACCTGGCATGTAAAGCTCTGGACTGCAAAAGACAACTTATCTACGGACATCCTAGACCGGGACAGAGCAATTTAAAACTTCCTCTTATCAGCTGCTGTGCAGACTAGTTCAAGGCACAGTGATCTTGGAATGGGTAGAGTAGAAAATGTATAGGGTATATAATTGCACAATAAACCAAAGGCTTAAGGAAAATCGCGCAACGGAGGAAAAAAAAAAAGGTAATTACGGATTTTACGGACGTTTTGTTTAAGTAAACGGTTCATTTCTGAACGTCATACAGTCTGGGATAGACATCACTAAACATTGAATGAAAGGCTTCTTACCAAACAACAAATTTATTCATTTAATTACTTCCCAACGCGTTTAGATCTCCAAGAGGTCATCCTCAGGGGATAAATCTATAAGCACAATAAGAATGGTGTGTCAGAAAAACATTATTTTTTCCGGTAGGCAATTGTGCACGTTAGAGCACAATGATGACAAGATATTCTCCACAGAAAATGTCAAAAGTTAAAATTACAAATCACACAGTAAAATGTTAATCAACAGTCAAGCTAAAATCTGAGAGAGCTACAACATGACACAAGCAGACACAGGAACACAAGCTGCCCTCTTTGTGATGTCTAAGCCGTCTCGATAGGCCCCGAGACGCATAGTGTCCTAGTTTTATTTTCCCAAAAAAAAAAAGAGAAAAAAAACAGAAACAAAAGAAAGAAAAAGAAAGTAAAGAAAAAGAAAAGAAAAAAAAACCATAATAGTACAATTAATTAAAAAAAAAAAAAAAAAAAAAAAAAAAAAAAAAAAAAAAAAACATAATAGCACAATTAATTTAACAGAAAAAAAAAACAGCACAATTAAATTAAGAAGAAAAACTGACTAATAGTTTCCAATATATCTATACATGTAAAACACACATATTCGTTTCACCCGTCAGTAATTTAATTACAAAAACAATAAGCTAATAAGTTTAAAACTTTAGTATAGAGACTACAATTACTTTATTACCCACTTATTATTTTTACCATGTTTCTGCGTTTATGATTGTCTCTTAATATATGTGTATATGAGTCTACACTATACATTTCTATAATATGTAGAGAATTGAATTATATCTTTGGAATGTACTGTGGCCGGCTGAACTTGATTTCCGAGGCCATCCCTTCGTCGAACACAACAACAAGTAACACAAGCTAAAAAACTATGTTAATGCTAAAACGTGCAATTAAAAGTCAAATTAAACTAAACATCTAGGCAAAATGAAAAGCGTTGAAAGCTACAAGTTTGCAAAAGTCTATTGTCTGACAATTAAGCATTTAAGTCTATTGTAGGCAGCAAAGCAGGCCAATGAGTAAAGCTGACAGGTCAAACAACACAAGCAGGCAGGCACAATCAAGCAGAAACCCAATGAGGACCACTAATTGAAGAAATTTATGAAAAATTACTAGTTAACAGAACAAAATGGACACCACTTACTTGAACAATTCTCAAAAATTGTACTTGAAACTATACAAAAGGTTCAACAGGCCAAAACTTCATCCTTTGTACCAGGAGCCCTGTAACACTGCATCTGAATCCGCCAGAAAATTTGTCTCGAAACAAAAATCAATAAGAAAGAGCGGCGATTTAAAAAACAACAGCATTATTGAGGGGCAGCCATTATTCTACCCTGACCTGACCTGACCTGAACCTAAACCGGTCCTGGGCGTGACGAAGAGCACTGCCAGGGGATCTATTAAGTCTTGGGTCAGAAAAGAACATAAAGTGTACTATGCAGACTTTCCAGGGCTTAGACGTGGAAAGTCAGTAATTGGAGAACCCAGTTCAAAGAGAGCTGTAGAGCTGCTAATTCTTAGCAGAAGATAGCTCAGCAACTTAACAGGCATCTTGACAGGACACGTGGCTGTCAAGAAACACCTGCGTAAAATGGGGCGGTTCGAGGGGACCTGGCATGTAAAGCTCTGGACTGCAAAAGACAACTTATCTACGACATCCTAGACGGGGACAGAGCAATTTAAAACTTCGCCCTATCAGCTGCTGTGCAGATTAGTTCAAGGCACAGTTGGAATGGGTAGAGTAGAAAATGTATAGGATATATAATTGCACAATAAATCAAAGGCTTAAGGAAAATCGCGCAACGGAGGAAAAAAAAAGGTAATTACGGATTTTACGGACGTTTTGTTTAAGTAAACGGTGATAGGTACTTTAGTTAGCTATGGCTTCAGAACTTACTTATAACAGCTCAAATTTAAATTTACTCCCTAAAACGGCACCTCGCCTTATATATGGCATAATTTGTGCATCTTTATTTAGATCTGGAAGCCTTGTCGACTCATTTTATCGGTTAAAAATATTACGCTTCAATTTTGCAAACTCATATATTTTCTGTGGTAATTTCGGTATGATAACATTCCAAAGCTCATTTATAGTTATTAAAAACATATCTTTCACGGCTTTTTTGTTATATACATGTGTTTAAAAATTTGTATTAAGTAAAAAATATTTTTTGTAAAAATTTCAGGGTTTGGTTTTGTGAATTAAATGTATGTCGTAACGGAACGGGAATTTCGTTTCGAGTTTACTGTGAAAATACAAGTACAAAGCACCTTACAAGTCAGTATTCTACTTATGCTTGTAAACAGCGCAATTTAGCCAGCTTTCATTGATACTTCTAAATTCTTAACCGTAATCCAGCAGACCTCAAATTTTGATCATTAGACAACAATTTACCTTTAGGTCAATACAATAATCAGTTTAATCATCAATGCTAGGAGGATCCACAACTCAGTAAACACCAAGCAACTGTCACATATAGAAATAAAACCGTACATCGCTATTGGACTTCTAAAGGCTGAAAATTACAGGTCAAGGTCAAAACAATCAACTTCTACAGTAGCTGATAAATTTTGTTATACATTATTGGTCATATAACAAAAGATGACAATAAAACCCGGCGTAGATGGAAGGTTTGCACAGTTAAACAGTGTTTCTGTGCACGAAATATAATATGCTCATTTGCACAGTGACTGTGTTGGATAATTTCATTTAATGTGAATTGATAAAATTTGTTATACATTATTGGTCATATAACAAAAGATGACAATAAAACCCGGCGTAGATGGAAGGTTTGCACAGTTAAACAGTGTTTCTGTGCACGAAATATAATATGCTCATTTGCACAGTGACTGTGTTGGATAATTTCATTTAATGTGAATTGATAAAATTTGTTATACATTATTGGTCATATAACAAAAGATGACAATAAAACCCGGCGTAGATGGAAGGTTTGCACAGTTAAACAGTGTTTCTGTGCACGAAATATAATATGCTCATTTGCACAGTGACTGTGTTGGATAATTTCATTTAATGTGAATTGATAAAATTTGTTATACATTATTGGTCATATAACAAAAGATGACAATAAAAGCCGGCGTAGATGGAAGGTTTGCACAGTTAAACAGTGTTTCTGTGCACGAAATATAATATGCTCATTTGCACAGTGACTGTGTTGGATAATTTTTTTTACATTTTTTTACATTATTGGTCATATAACAAAAGATGACAATAAAACCCGGCGTAGATGGAAGGTTTGCACAGTTAAACAGTGTTTCTGTGCACGAAATATAATATGCTCATTTGCACAGTGACTGTGTTTGAGAATTTCATTTAATGTGAATATGTGTTACTTTTCATGCTTTTTACGAACACAAGTTTTCGCAGTATTTATCTTGTTTTCGAAGTTTTCGCATACATTTTTTTGATCCAAAATTCTTCCTTAAATATACCCCGTAAATAAATGTGTGTGTGTTTTGTTTCGTTAACGTCGGCCTATTTCCGCGATTATGGCCAATCACCAACGCCAGAGAGCAGTTTCACCTCACTAACCTGGAAATTTTGCCGAACTCCTGTCTTTCTGTAAGGAGGATGGCGATTCTTAACGTGCCCAACATCGCATGGACACGGGACCGACGGCTTTAGGCCCCCTCCGAATGGTGGAACGTGCAGACATTCAATGTGCTCAAATACAATGCCAGAACCTCGGTTGATGTTAAAGTTACAGTTTGTACTAAAAAAGTGAAAGGAGAACCCTGGGTCGAATCCAGTACCACGTTCTTGCCTCTGAACCACCGAGGCTCTCCTGTAAATAAATAAAAACTAAAGAAATATTGTTTCGTACTAGCTTGGTAATCTATGGGGTAATTACAATTTGAAGTAATAAAAGCATTACACCCAATAAAATTGATGGATAGTGTAATTTCTAGATACTTTATCTTTGTATTTAGGAGATTGTTGTGAGAATATTAACATATGACTTGCTAAATTCACCCCATGAAAACGATCGACCGCGTTTAATAAGGTTTATACGCGGGGTCGTTTATAAAGAAGACACTTAGTGTAGCACATTTAATATTTTATCCATATCTTTTTTATTTAATAGTTTGACATACAATCATGAATATACTTAGTCAAATTAGCTATTAATTGAGCTAAATATTTTAGGATAGCGGTATATTCACAGTGTCAGACCTCTTCATATTCTGAGTTGCTAAATTCATGAAAAAATTCCCCATTTATCATTCACCTATCTCTCATTCTATTACAACAAGATCAATTAGCTCAAAGTAACAGTTCCCTTTAGGTCCTTAAATTTTTCACAATAGCACATTTCATACATGGGGCCACTAATATACAATGAGATTCCAGCACACTACACACAAAGTACTTTTCAAAATTTCGTAGGTTCTTTTAAAAAGTGGTACGAGACAAACAAGGATCAATTACGCAAAAAACTCTCACAAGCTTAAAAAACACTATTTCATTGTTAAACTTTTTAATGTTTATTTTTGTGTTGGTATATTTTTTACTCTTTTTTACTTTCATTCCCTCGTCTTATATATTATATAATTTTTAAAATTAACATTTTTTCCTTATTTTTTTATATAGATATATTTTTTTCTCTTATAAACGTGCCTTAAATAATATCGAACTTTCATTACCGGGACATAAATAAATAATGTGTACACACAAACCTGCACGGGTTTACAGTACACGCATTAAAAACATTTTGTAGTATATTAAATTTAAATTTAAATTAGAATAAGACCTAAATTAGATTTTAACAATAGATTAGAATTATTTTTAGATTAGATTTATGTAATGTTATCGACTTTTGAATTATTCGGTATTTGTTGAAATGAACAATAAACATATTATTATTATTATTATTATTATTATTATTATTATTATTATTATTATTATTATTATTATTATTATTATTATTATTATTATTATTATTATTATTATTATTATTATTATTATTATTATTATTATTATTATTATTATTATTATTATTATTATCTTAAGCTTGCTGTGTATAAATTTACGCAAAGGTGCTTCACCTTACTATTTTACTCCTCTTGACTTTTATTCCTCATTTTACAAAAAAATAAAAAATAAAAAAAATGTAGGGACTTTACTTTAAATTTGAAAAGTACAATTTGGAGAACTCAGTTCAGTACAATACAATATCAAGACCTGACGATCGTCTCGCTAACAAAGTTAGCGTCATCAGAGGGATGAATATATTAAGCGAGTAAAAACTAGAACTCCTATTTATATTTACTTGACAAGCAATTGCGAACAGCGTCCTCTACAAAGGTATACAATCAAGAATTTAAATTTTGAGTTATATTTTCGAAAGCATTTGAGTATTGTGTTTTTAAGATACAACCCAAGCATGTTTTTTAAATCAAAAATTCAATATACATATTATTAGTTTTGTAATTTTCTATTTTTATTGAATTATTGTAGAAAAATTAAAATTCGCTAAGGAGATCTTGACTTTGAATTTTAAGGAAGTTTCAGATTTATATATATATATATATATATATATATATATATATATATATATATATATATATATATATATATATATATATATATATATATATATAAGGAAAATTTAAAAACTATTTTTATTTTCAAAAGCTAACTTTTTCATACAAAAATCTCACCCATATCGTCACACATCTTCAAGGGGCCGCTACCGTTTTGAAATTTTAAAATTGGATGGTGGGTAGTGTGATACATCTTTTTAAAGCGAATCCAACTCTCTATTCAGCAACACCAATGTTTTTTTGTAGGAATAAAATAAAGTGAGTAATAGGATTTTTATTAGCAGTAACACCTAACACAAGTGAAGCCTACAAAGAGTTACATAGTTCTGTCTTATCTAATCAAATGTTCAAAATGCCCGCTTTCTTGTGCCTGACAATAACCCGACAGTCAACGAATTCTTCTTGGATTCTATTTATATTCTCTGGAGAAACGGTGCTACGTTCAGTTCTGATTATCGTTTTTAATTCGTAGATAGTAACTGGTTTACTTTTGAATACCACATTCTTTAAATGACCCCACAACAAAAATAAGGGAGTCAGGTCAGGTCAGGTCAAGTCAGGTGTGGTCATTTAAAGAAACTGGTTTACTTTTGAATACCACATTCTTAAAATGACCCCACAACAAAAATAATGGAGTCAGGTCAGGTGACCAGGGGTGCCCATCGAACCGCTCGTAATCGAGCTGGCAGAATAACGATGTCAGACAGCGACCTCTTAGACCGGCCTAGGAGACTTACAGTATTCCAATATCCAATTGACTGACTTGAATGGCGCTTGATCGCCTGCTCAAATCTTCAGCGCCAGAGAACTGCGAGCTTTCAAACAACAACGTCTATTTTCTGACAATAAATTGGGGACTTTAATGGTTGCATCCAATTAGGAATAATATTGTTCGAGTTTTTGGTTGTTCTGCAGCACCGCGGCAGTTATGGACAAGCCGCCTCTGACAGGTAGTGAGATTAATAGTTTGATTATTGTCGATAAAGTTGACATCAAAGTGTATAAAAATGGTTACTTCGCATTTGTCGTCGGCGCTGTTC
Organism: Tillus elongatus; assembly: GCA_964006375.1. Lineage (NCBI taxonomy): Eukaryota > Metazoa > Arthropoda > Insecta > Coleoptera > Cleridae > Tillus > Tillus elongatus. The sequence continues at coordinate 95,098,367 of OZ023269.1, read as the reverse complement.
CGTACAACATGCCTAAAACCTTGAACATTTATATGCTGCCGGGAGTTTATCCAAGTTTCATAAACAACTATAATACCTCTTCCATTATAATTTAAATAATTAATTAGATTTCCGTTATTACCAATAATAGATCTAGATTTCACTGAATGAGTTTGTCATCTGCTATGTTAAACCCACTACTGAACATTAATATCGCTAACATTAATTGTTTCATATACAATAACATTGTTGATACTTAATAAAGTTAATAATTGGTCTTTAGTCTCTATCTCAATATTATATTCCTTACGTTCATTTTGTAAATTACTAATATTATTATTGATGATCTCCCTCACAAGCTTTACTACGTCTATAACATTTTATTTCTTTGCGCATCATAGTCTTCCCTATATTGATTTGGTACGTCTTGTGAGTTTCTCTCTATTTGGTGACGAGTGACGGAAATGACAGTTGTCTTAGGTCGTCTGTAGGTGGCGGTTGGTGCCTTCCGTTTTAGTGAATTTTCTTTTAAAAAATTCACTAATGAGGAGATCCCGACTTTTGAATTTTGAAAAAATTTCTTCAAATGAGCGCTATTTAGGACCCCCGGAACCCAAATCCGAGGTCAGTTTCAGACTTTATATATATATATATATATATATATATATATATATATATATATATATATATATATATATATATATATATATATATATATATATATATATATATATATTTATGTGTCACACCTATAACTTAAAAAATAATGGACCGATTTTGATAAAACTTGGTGAGTACCTTCCCTTCGCAAGTGGCTTGGATAAGTTCGTTAGCCAGAAAAATCCGCCGAGGTTTTCCCGGAAAATTTTGTGTTTTCTTTCGAAAAAAATCGAATTTTTTTTATATTTTAAAAATTAACAAAGTAAGGGCAACCAAATTTCACACACAGGTTTATATTATTATAGGCAAGTTACTTACCAAAATTTAGCTCCGTAGGTTAAAGGACAAAAAAGTTACAGGCATTAAAAAAAAAAGAGTTCTCAAAACGTCAATATCGCGATTTTGAACGTCAAAACTGGTGAGTACCGTCCTTTCGCAAGTGGCTTGGATAAGTTCGTAGGCCAAGAAAATCCGCCGAGGTTTTCCCGGAAAATTTTGTGTTTTATTTCGAAAAAAATTTATATCTCCAAAACTAACAAAGTAAGGGCAACCAAATTTTATACGCGGGTTTATATCATTATAGGCAAGTTACCTACTAAAATTTAGATTTGTAGGTCAAAATACAAAAAAGTTATAGGCATTTAAACAAAAATAAATTGGGGTTTTTCACAAAACGTCAAAGTTGCAATTTAAACGTCAAAATTGGCAACATTTAGGAAAAGAACTTGAATCTAATACGGGCTATGGAAAGAAAATGTCTTAAGAAGAATGTTTTACAAACCCTGATGTCTTAGTTTCAACCGTCATTGTCCTTCATTTTAATAAAATGTTTCCAGAAAAATCATTTCAAATAGACCGTTTCTCTGACGCTTGGCAGTAGTCTTAGCTATAGAGTTTATCGTTTAATGGTATATAATTGTTGTAGAATTTTCGTAAAAAAATCAATAAAGCTCAATATATCTGTTATTATACAAGATATGAAAAAAAAAATTGTATATATTAATTATAGGGTGTCTTGAGCTACATCTTAAAAAATTATTTCTACAATCACAGGCTGGGCCATAAGTCGTTGGTGATACAAATTTTCTTTTCTTTTTAATCAAACACGCCTTATGTTATTGCATTTTCCATCGAAATATAATGCATGTTTGTAAGAAAAAAAAATCTGGACGCAGTAAGTGCGTTATGGTAGCGAATTTTGATCAAATGCTTAATATTTGAATAGCTCAATTTGCTATTAACCTATAAGGTTGACCAAGGAACGAGTTTTTTCGGGAACACTTTAAGTTTACTTTCGGAAATTTTGGTACATTTTCAAACAATAAAGTTATTTTGATGAAACATGGCACATTGTTTTTACTATATAGATTATACTGGTAACCAAATGTGATGCCTGCTTTCTTAAAAAAAACACATTATTGCTATTAAAAAATAGTTTTATGAAAATTCACTACCATAACGCACTTGCTGCGTCCAGAGTTTTTTTTACGTGTGAAGAACGAGGATTTATTGTAGAATTCTCCTACTGCTCCTATTTTAGCATATGTACGGTTACCAAATAGTGTCTCGGCTTAGGGAAGTCCACTAAAAAATACATCGATGTTTATTTCCGATGTAATGCATCGTTACGTTGCATCGATTCTTTTTGACACATCGCGGGAAAACATCGATGTTTGCGATGCATCGCGAATATCACCATTTGACGCTAAGCACTTTTTATTAAAAGAATGTTACAGGTGATTGTGCCATATCTAATTTAGATATTAAATAATAACAATAAATGAATTTAATTTGAGTGTTTTGAGGTTTTTAAATGTAATAAATTGATGGAAGCGGACTTAGAGTTTGTTGTGAAAATAATTGATGTGTTTCAGGTAAACAGCTGACTGGGTTCACTGAACAGAGAAGTGGTGCATTTCCTTGGACCATTGGATTGAATATCGCTTCGCCTGCCTGTGGCTTGTATGTGTGCCCAAGTGACAAGGACGGGAAAACACTCGCTACCTGGTTGATGTTTGATTTGAAGCCTTGAACCCCCTGAATGGCTGTTGAAAGGGGATATTTGAGCCAGTGAAGTTAAAGTCGCTTGCGTCTGCTTATGGGTTGTATGTACCACATTAGCTGACACAGTATGGTTTTTCTTCGTTGATTGTTTTGCGACTTAAACCCCCGGAACTCCTGCTGAAGCCGAGGATGGTGTTGAAGGTCGTCACTGCTTGATTGTCAATCGCTCTGTCTGCTGCCTGTGCGTTTCGTAAATGCGTGTTATGGTATAGTGGAGCAAGTGTATTGTTGACGGCAACTCGCGAGGTTTGCTTGATGCTCGCAATGGACCGTTGGATCTTACAACACGTTCTGTTCTAACGACGCTATTGATTTTTCGGCTTTTGCTTCATTTATTAACTGCCGATTGCAATTATTTATGTTTTGCAATGCCAATTAATTAAATCCGACGACGGAGGACCACAAAAATATTTCATTGTTTTCTGTTTTTTGTTGTGTGAAAATGAAATGAGCAATAACCACGTAAAAACTTAACACTTTATTATAACAATCTAGACACTACATTAACACGTCTTATATATAAAGAGATAAATTTTAGTGTTTTATTTCACGTCCCCGCTTCTTCGCTCTTGACGCGAAGTTCAAATATGGGCGCACGCTATATAAAAATGCCTCAACAATTATAATATATAAAAAATCGTGGACGCAGCAAGTGCGTTATGGTAGTGAATTTTCATAGAAATGATCTGACACAAAATATTTTATTATAACTTTTTTTCTTGTAACACAACAATCTAAATTTTGGTGTATCATAGCTTTTTTTTATTTTTTGAGATAAACTTTTTTTTCGAATGAAAACAAAAAAAATAAAAATTGAAACTGACCCCGGATATGGGTTCTAGGGGTCCTAGTTCGCGCTCATTTGCAAACATTTTTTCAAAATTCAAAAGTCGGGATCTCCTCATTAGTTATTTTTTTCTACGAAAATTCACTAAAAAACTCATAGAAAGTTATTATTTGCTGTATCTATGAGATCACTGACATATGTAATATATGATAGATTTTGTTTTCCACAAATATTTTGGCATTGCTTTGCTTCCCTGACTCCAGCGTGACAAAATCAAAAAAAGGAAAATTAAAATGCTTAACTTTTTTTCTTTCAACATAGAGATCTAAATTTTGGTACATGTTATGCTTTTAATAAAATTCACTAACAGAAATCGGCATATTAAATTTGGTTGCCATACCTTTCTTACTTTCAGATTTTTTTTTATTGAAACCCAAAATTTTATCGGAATAACTGGTCCATTTTTCCTGTCTTAACGAACTTATCCAAGTCACTCGCAAAAAGAATATTTACCAAATTTGATAAAAATCAGCCTATATTTTTTTAGTTATCGGTGTGATACATGCATATATATCATATACAAATTGAAAGTGACCACGGATATGCGTTCTTAAGGGGCCGTTGTTCGCGCTCATTGGAATAATTTTTTTCTACTAAAATTCACTAATCAATTAAAAAATATTCAAAATCTGCTCTAAATATAGAAGTAGATACCTTGTCTGTGGCTGCACAGAGAAATTTGCCTGTCGATGCTGAAAAAACAAGGAAAGTACATGCCAAATTTTATCAAAATAGCTATTTACAATGACGAAATCTGCTCGTTATGGTAATTAAACTAGGGCAACAGAAAATGTAATGTTAAGTGGCCTCACGTTATAAGGGTGATGAATGTAGCAGGAGACCACGTAAGGCACGTAAAAAGAAATGTTGCACGGAAATTTCAAGTAATTTATTAGGTCACATAAATAAAAGTTACATAGAGAGAGAGCATTGACTAACAGTGTAAATTAAAGTTACAATCATAGTAAATGGACACACGATGCCTAGTAAGAGGATGCTTCTACAATTTTCATTCTCGATAAAACAGACTAGTGAGCTTTGCAAATGAATCATAATGAAGAAAGAGAGGAAAATAAACCGAAAATGAAGCTTCGGGAACGTCTTATGCGGTGGAATACAAGTAGGTTTTTGTAGGGTGATACGTATGTAAAATAGTATAGCAGTAGCAGTAACAGTAAGCAAAGCGTCATGCTAAGAATAAAGACTGTAACAACGGAAGAAGCAGAAGTCAATGTAAGCCACGTGTGTTCCGTAAGAGCAAATTTCAGGAAGAAACGATTGACTTTTAATAATAACAATAGACTAAAAACGATGCGAGTTGTAAGGAATATATATATATATATATATATATATATATATATATATATATATATATATATATATATATATATATATATATATATATATATATATATATATATATATATTATATAAACATATAAAAATGAAACTGACCCCGGATACGTGTTCTAGGGGTCCTAGCTCACGCTCATTTGCAAAAATTTTTTCAAAATTCAAAAGTCTGGATCTCCCCATTAGTTAATTTTTTCACCAAAAATATACAAAAGGTGCTCAAATACTTAAAATGTTTGCGTGCTACGATTAAAACAATCCAAGATATGTGTGTGAGACGAGCCCGTTACTGATTATATTACAAAACTACCACGTTAGTGACTAGGGGTTACACAAGAGAAGCATTGAACTACAGAATAGATATAGGGTTCAACAGGAAAATTAACAAGATTAATTAAGATGTTTTGAGGGGGCGCATTACCGCCAAAGGTGGCAGAGATCAGTTGTCTGGGTGAAAACGATGCCTGGCCGTTGCCTTTTATCTTTCGCTTAAACAATATGTACAGAGTGGGACAGCCAAACAAAATAGATTCAGTATCTTAATTATTATTGTGCGTATTTATGAAAAATGGCAAAACACGCCAATTCAAGATAAAAAATAACATCCTATAAGGTTAAAATTTTACCCTTACATTCAACCTTTTTAAAGGGACAGTTGCAACCTCCAAATTTTTATATGGGAAGAAGGGGCTTGTGATACTTTATTTAAAAGATATCTTTATTCCATATTAAAAAAATTATATGGTTTTAAAATAGATTGCAAAGATTAACAATAAAAAAACAAATTCAGCTGATTAACAAACTTCACTACAATACACCAAAAAATTAATCGCGTTAAAAAGTTATCAACATTCGTCACAGCTGGCAATACTAGTTTTGTTTAAAACTTAGCCTTAGCAACTTGCTGTGTGATTGGAGCTGCAGGACAGTAGTTTTCAGTTGTCAACTGCAGTTCAAAAACATGGTTTATTTAGCAGAAATGCATAAAATAACAATTCTACAGATGACTGGTTATGGAGATACACACCATCACATATTAAAGTTGCTCGCATATTTCAAGAAACACAATTCGATTTGCCGCCTATATCCCAAGGGACAATTAGCATAATTAGAAAGCTATTTCGTAACCTTGGGCACGTAAGGCAGATACAAAAAGATCTTCTAATGCACCGAGTAATGATACCAAATTGGATGTACTGCTTGAGTTTGAGAAAAACCTATATATTTATCGATTAATTAAATATCAAAACAAAATAAAATGCATCTCTATAAATTGATACAAACTCGGGGCTCATGCAAGACGATTTTAATAGAAGTACGTCTTTTTGTGAACAAATAATGAAAATGTTAGAACAATGTTATTCAACTATGTTTTGTTTTCTGACTAGTGCAGTTTCACACTACACGGCCATGCTAAGCGTCAAAATTGTCTCTACTGGTCTAAAAAGAAACTCCACACTGGATGAAAGAAGAACATACGCAATACCCTAAGAAAGTTGATGTTAGGCAGGAATAGTTGGAAACCATTTCATTGGTCCCTTTTTTATTGATGGAAATTTGAATGGAATTATTTACCACTGCTCCTAAACAATGTCGTGCCGACTTTGACAAACTTATATCCTGATCAAGTAAGCACGCAAGTTCTAGCGAATGTAATATGGCTCTAGGAAGATCCCAGCCAGCATCAGAGTGGTGCTAACTGAGATCGGAACTTGAAACAAGTAGTTATTACGTAATCGCCACTAATTCTATGATTTTGTAGTGCAAATAACTATATTACAGAGTAGCAGTGACAATCACTTAATATTCACCACATACAGGGTGATTCGCATAAGGACAGACACAGAGCACGGACATGCAGGGGAACCCAAAATATTGTGATTTAACGCAACTTACCCTTATACTAAGTTGCACCCCTGAGAAGTTATATGCCTTCAGAGTGGGGTGTCTCATTTGGAAAAAAAACAATATCTCACTTATGCTTGATCTTAGAAGAACCAAATTTGGTACGCGTTTTGAATGTGCCAAGAGCAATAATCGACAGTAATAATAATTTAATCCAAGCATTTTAAAGGGTTGATGAGGGATGATTCACCCTTAAAATGTGAATTTTTTAACCCATTGGCGGATTTAAAAAAATATTATTTTGCTTTATGGAGAATTTCTCTCTACTTGTATCTAGAGGTGTCTGTACTTAATAATCCTATCGTGGTACTTTATCTCTAGATTATTAGAATTCGGGATGGCCACATCAGTCAACGTCACCAGGTTGCAGGACTTATCCACTTATTATATATGGCCTGTTGCGGACAACTCGTTGGTTTGTTAGCAAGGTCCGATGCCTTACAACCTGTATCCTGAGTTATCTAGAACAGGCTCAGGAATGTATCTATAGTATTTTTGCAACTGCGTCGTGCCTCTCTTTATACTCTGTTGCAGCAACCGCTTGACATCCTCCGGTGACGTGCTGGATACCCTCTGATGACTGTACCCAAATCTACATTTGTCATCTTGGACCGAATTATCTCCAACTGTATACTTCAGGTAGTTTCTTGTTGGGATGACCTGGTCTTGTATGGCCAGCAAAACTCCCCTCTCTCTCCCTCTATGGAAACATCTGTCCGGACACCAACCAGTAGTTCGACGCCAATATGTCGACATGTGTCTGGGTGGTCTTATTCAGATGTCGCCCATGGAGAGGCTTCTGCATCCAAGATTGCAGCTTGTCCTGGTCAGTTCGATGGTGACTTTGTATTTCACTTTCTTTTAATTGTAGCGATGGAATCATCTGTCTCGCATATGGCACGGTGTAGTTCAAAGGTAACCGCCCGCTAGTGGAAGTATGTACTTAGGTTCAATATCTGCTGGTATAACTGTTTACCAACATCCAACATTCCTCTTCAACTTTGATGTCTAGGTAGGGTTACTCGCTCGATAGCACTACAGGGGTAATGCTTTTTGGATTTTGTTAGGAGTGTTCGCATCTTACGTTGTAGATTTTCGATGTCCGTTTTGCTCCAGTTTGTCGACATGTGACTGGGATGTCTCATTCAGATGTCGCCCATGGAGAGGCTTCTGCATCCAAGATTGCAGCTTGTCCTGGTCAGTTCGATGGTGACTTTGTATTTCACTTTCTTTTAATTGTAGCGATGGAATCATCTGTCTCGCATATGGCACGGTGTAGTTCAAAGGTAACCGCCCGCTAGTGGAAGTATGTACTTAGGTTCAATATCTGCTGGTATAACTGTTTACCAACATCCAACATTCCTCTTCAACTTTAGTGTCTAGGTAGGGTTACTCGCTCGATAGCACTACAGGGATAATGCTTTTTGGATTTTGTTAGGAGTGTTCGCATCTTACGTTGTAGATTTTCGATGTCCGTTTTGCTCCAGTTTGTCGACATGTGACTGGGATATCTCCTTCAGATGTCGCCCATGGAGAGGCTTCTGCATCCAAGATTGCAGCTTGTCCCAATCAGCCTGATGGTGTGATCTTTTATTATTATTACTATTATTATTATTATTATTATTATTATTATTATTATTATTATTATTATTATTATTATTATTATTATTATTATTATTATTATTATTATTATTATTATTATTACTAATGTTTTTCCTCGCTCCAGCGGTACTTATATGCTATAGTACGGGTACAAACCAAGTACTTAATTTCACTATTCTGCAGGTATTGAGAATGATGCATTTCTGGATACTGGGCAGAAGATTGAACGATTGTGATTAAAGCTGCTCGAGGTGGTGTATGAACTTCACAGGAACCAGTCTATTCCCCGATATAATAAGCGGGTATATCACAGCTTTCTCGACTTTCCACATATGATTTATTTGTTCCGCTAATTGTGTGTATTTATTTATTTTTGTTGTATATGTCTTTTGGATATTATGGTCGAGCGGTACTGCAAAATCTAGCAATTGGACCTAATTCCTCTGTTTGTCAAACGTGAGAACATCCAGTCTATTGGATTCTATGTGTCTGTCTGTGTGCAGTCGTTGCTTCTAGTAAAACTTGAAGTTGCGGTTTTCTAGTACTTCGTCAGGCCGGTATTTGTAGTAACGTGTAGTTTCATGAATTAGCCCCGCAGATAGTGCTAGAGACTGGAAAACAATTTTTGCAGCTTCATCATGTCTTGCTGTATACTCATGATTTGCTAAAGAGGGACAAGCAAGTTATATGTTTCTGAGCTACCCTGGCGTATTCGGCATTTGCCAGTTATTCCATTCTTTATTATAAATGTTTTATAGTTTTTAGTGTTAATAACCCTATCTTGTATGGATATCATAAACTCCTCTGTTTCGTCGTATAAACCTCCCTGCTTAAGCCAGTTTACCGATGACTTTTTGTCCTGCGTTAGCCTATTGGGGTAGGTCCCATGCAACTCATTCTGTTCCCACTTCGTGTTCAGTTCCTCTGTGTTTGTATATCTGACATCTGAAGGCTGATTACTTGCTAAATAAAATGGTGTTAATTGCCGGTCATTTAGGCAGGCAGCAGAGAAGTGGATGCTCTTCGGCTTTCTTATGGAAGTAACTATATAACTTAATTTGTTGGTCATTACAAATCTTTTTTATAGTCAATATGTCTCTTCCACCCTCCGATCTTGGTAATAACATCCGCTCTAGAGCTGAGTTTTTGTGTATGATTCCATATTCTATCGTTTTAACTCGGATGAGTCTAGGTAACTCATCCAGGTCAGTGTATGACCACTTTATTATTCCATAGGAGTGTTTGAGTAATGAAAGGGAAAACGAATTTATTGCATTCATCTTGTATCCTGCTGTTAGTTGAGTTCTAACTATCGAAATGACACATATCAATTGCTGTTTCAAATTTCCTTTTATGATGCTATGTTGTATTCACCGGAGTTGTAAGAAACCTAGTTTTGTGTTTCACAAAGATATTGGATTATTTCCTGCGTAAGTTGGTAGCAGGCAGCTTGGCTTACTTTTCCTCACTCCAGATGTACCAGTTTGCACGTGTCCAGCCCAAACTCCATTTGGATGTCATCTGAGAAAGGCTTTGTGATACTCATGAGTTTTTCCAGTTATTAAGAGCTCTAGGCAAATAGTTTCAGGTTATCAACGTAAAGAAGATGAGAGAAGGTGTATTATTTGTTCAATCCCTTCATGCCGTACTCGTAATTGGTTGCATTCAATGTGTTACTTAGAGGATTTAGGACCAGACACAACCACATACCAGGACTCAGAGAATCACCCTGGTATATTCTCTTTCGTATCGGTACAAGCCTCGCACGCATTTCCCATTGTTTCATTCAAGGTCTTCATTATCTCCAGGAGGTTTACTGTGACAGGGTCCACCTTATAGAGCTTCAGGATATCCAGCAGGTAGTCACGTGGGACTGAATCAAAGGCCTTCTTATAATCAACGTAGGCCATATGCAGGTTTGTCTAGTCTTTGCAGTCATTACCATGATATTCTTCAATGTGATTTGATCTTTACGCCCCGAATTTATGCAGCAACCCTTTTGTTCCTCAGTTAGTATGTTATTACTGATAGAGTGTTCATAAATTTTCTCGCTGATTAAGGCCGCAAGAATTTTATACAAAGTTGGTTGACACGTCATATGTCTATATTTAGCTGGATTGGTTGTATCGCTATCCTTCGGCAGCAAGTAGGTTACACTTTCAGTGAGAAATTCCGGCATATTGCCGGGGTTCTTGGTTATATTCTGAAGGTGTTTACAGAAACATTTATGTAAACTCGTCAGAGATTTACACCAGTAATTATGAACCATACCAGATCCCGTTGCTTTCCAGTTACCTCACTTAGATAACACTGTTCTCAAATCATCAACTTTTACCTCTATTGAACCCCCATTTGTCACAGCCCGTACTCTTCTTTTCTCTTCTTTCAACAGCTGTCCTGTTGTAACATTTTTGCTTCTCCTGCAAATCTGACCAGAAGTGCTCAACATTTTCTTCCAGTGGCATCGAAAATGTTTGTTTGTTTCTCCTGTCAGCCTGGATTTGTAAAATCTTTCTTCATTTCTATAAAACTCGCTGTTATGATTGCGTCTCAACTGGCTTTTTTTATACCTTGCTAAGCGTTATGAGACAACTCCTAGGCGTTGTGTATAGGCATATAGTAAAAAAGTCATGTTGACATGTCTAAATTATAGTTGCAAGAATTTTAATATTTAAAGGTTTTTTTGGAAGTAAATAGGGATGGACTGTAGTTTGAAGTTAAGTTTAGAATGAAGAAAGGTTGGAGACCTGCTGTTGTTGGAAAAAAATAAAAGGAGAGCAAGATCTGAGCAAAATTTGTAAAGTGACAGTTAAGGTTAATCATTTTTGACAGTTTTATTTCGAATGCATCCTTTATAAAAACTGTGTCTTATACAAGCACAAGCCAGGCTTATTTATATGACGCATTGTATAACTGTGATAAATATCTTATTATCATCATCATCATCATCATCATCATCATCATCATCATCATCATCATCATCATCATCATCATCATCATCATCATCATCATCATCATCATCATCATCATCATCATCATCATCATCATCATCATCATCATCATCATCATCATCATCATCATCATCATCATCATCATCATCATCATCATCATCATCATCATCATCATCATCATCATCATCATCATCATCATCATCATCATCATCATCATCATCATCATCATCATCATCATCATCATCATCATCATCATCATCATCATCATCATCATCATCATCATCATCATCATCATCATCATCATCATCATCATCATCATCATCATCATCATCATCATCATCATCATCATCATCATCATCATCATCATCATCATCATCATCATCATCATCATCATCATCATCATCATCATCATCATCATCATCATCATCATCATCATCATCATCATCATCATCATCATCATCATCATCATCATCATCATCATCATCATCATCATCATCATCATCATCATCATCATCATCATCATCATCATCATCATCATCATCATCATCATCATCATCATCATCATCATCATCATCATCATCATCATCATCATCATCATCATCATCATCATCATCATCATCATCATCATCATCATCATCATCATCATCATCATCATCATCATCATCATCATCATCATCATCATCATCATCATCATCATCATCATCATCATCATCATCATCATCATCATCATCATCATCATCATCATCATCATCATCATCATCATCATCATCATCATCATCATCATCATCATCATCATCATCATCATCATCATCATCATCATCATCATCATCATCATCATCATCATCATCATCATCATCATCATCATCATCATCATCATCATCATCATCATCATCATCATCATCATCATCATCATCATCATCATCATCATCATCATCATCATCATCATCATCATCATCATCATCATCATCATCATAATCATCATCATCATCATCATCATCATCATAATCATCATCATCATCATCATCATCATCATCATCATCATTATTATTATTATTATTATTATTATTATTATTATTATTATTATCTATTATCTCCACTATCTTACTGTTATTAAGTGTTTACAAATTTTCTGGATCTATGATCCTTCCAATATGAGCAACTAATATTTCCGTTCTATTGTTCATTTTGTACTGAGTTAGTCTTTCCAAATCGGATCTGGTTCTTTCGCTGGCATTTTGTGGCCTTCTGAGCTATGGGTTAATTTTGTTTTTGCGATGTTCTTCGGCAAAGTATTGAGGTCTAGTGCGCAAACCAAGTGTTCTTATTACGACAACAATAAACAAAGCAATGGAGTTTATCCAGAGAGTCGCCTTTCTCCATTTATGTTGGTAAAATTGTCTTGTTTAGGTATTCGATCAACCTATTTAATTTTTACCTGGCCGTAGTTTCGGTAATGTGTCTTTTCCGGGGATCAGTACCCTCAAATTCTATAATAGCTGTTTGAAATTCATTCTCAAGTTGATCAAGCATTGGCTACAACACTGACTCTGAGTCTCACTCGGCATTTTGCTCGTTTCTTTGTTCAAAACAGTCTGAAGAGCCTCGGTGGTTCAGGGGCAAGAACGTGTGCCTCTGAACCGAAGGGTACTGTGCTCGATCTCAGGGTTCTCCTTTAACTTTTTCAGTAAAACTGTAACATTAACATCAACCGAGGTTCTGGCATTGTATTTGAGCAAGTTGAATGTCTGCACGTTCCGCCCTACGTAGGGGGCGTAAAGCCGTCGATCTCGTGTCCATGCGATGTTGGGTACGTTAAAGATCTCTACCCTCCTTACAACTAGGCAGGGGTTCGGCAAAATTTCTAGGATAGTGAGGTGAAACTGCTCCCTGGAGTCGGTGATTGGCCATAGTCGCGGAAAAACACAAAACACACAAAACAGTCAGTTACCAGTGATTGGTGTCATCATGTTCAATTGCCTGTGTACTACTTGTCTTCCCAGACGTCTCGCTGTTGCGCTGACTTAATAATTCATTCATTGCGTCTGTTGCAACCATATCTTCAACACTGATCTCTGACAGCTCCTGTTCAACTTTTGCCTTTATTGATGTTTTGTTGCAGACAATAAATTATTGGCAAATATTGCACGTTTACGGTCCATCAGACTTTATTGACTTAACCTGATAACTATTTCTGGATGAATTAACTTAAACATTTCTGGAAATGCTGTTCTATATCCTATAAGTTCTGTCTCTACTTAAAAAATAACAACGCCTCACATCTTTATTGATTAATGTGCTCCATTTAATGCACTGTCTTGGTTGCCCTGCCAAAGTGGTCAGCCCATCTTGATCAGTTTAAGCATCTTTGGAGGTGGGTAGCCTGTATAGTCCTGGTGGTGCTACTTTCTGGGTTAGCTGTATTATTGTCGGGTTTCCCGACAGAGGCTCGCCTGTTCAGCACTCTGTCACCAGTGGTTCGCATAGTTCACGTCCACCACTGGTTCCAAACGTGTCTTGGCGTTCCCCAGGCAGCGATTATTATTATTATTATTATTATTATTATTATTATTATTATTATTATTATTATTATTATTATTATTATTATTATTATTATTATTATTATTATTATTATTATTATTATTATTATTATTATTATTATTATTATTATTATTATTATTATTATTATTATTATTATTATTATTATTATTATTATTATTATTATTATTATTATTGTTATTATTATTATTATTATTATTATTATTATTATTATTATTATTGTCTGGCAGTACCCCGACTTAATGTTTCCAAATCGGCGGATAGGGAGGGGAGGATCGTTAGGATGGCAAGTACGCTCACCAGATTTTACGCTAGTAGACTTCTTATGGGGATATGTGAAAAGTATGGCATACAAAACTAAACTACGCGATTTAACTACTCAAGAAGAAGGATAACGATTGCAATTAGGTCGGTCACGCCTCAGATGTTGATCAACGTCAGACGAAATTTTTATTTACAATTAGGATGCTGCCAAGATGTTCAAGACATGCATTTTAAACATCCCCTACCTTAAGATTGATCTGTTTTTATATTTTCTCATTACGAAGTATGAAACACGATTTCTTATTAATTTTTCAGTATGTTGTAGCAAAATTCGTCAATCAGATGAATTTCTGGTTTTACTGTCAATTTTTGCAAAAAAATGTTAGATTTTTTGAATACAGAATGAAGATATCTTCAAATGAGGTATGACAACCCCGACTGCCCTCTTAAGATACCCTTTCTACTATTGGTATGTACTAAACTGAGATAATCTAGGAAAAGGTGACGTACATTCTAAAATTATGCAAATAAATTTTGCTTTTAATGTCTGAAGACCGGTCGTGGTAGTAACTGCTAACAGATATAAGCGGGGAAACATAAATAATATTAATATATTAATCATGAAATATGTAGAAGCTGTTTCTACAGCATACACAATTGTATACCTGGAAAACTGGAAAGACTGCAAACATACAGGAAAATTGCATAACCGCCAATTTAGCTTATATTTTAGAGTTATGATATTGTCTGTATTTTACTAAAATATATTTATGTCGTGATGTAGCTAATATTAGTATACTTACAAAATAATTTTAATATAAATAATAATAAATAACACCCCGGTCAAAAAACCGTTGGAATTGTGCGGGGAAGCTTACACTTATAAGACATGGTGTGGAGCAGCCTAATGGAATAAATTCAGTATCTTAATTATTGTCCATATTTGTAAGAAATCCTGAAAACGTCAATTTTAGATTAAAACAATGACATCCGACAACGTGAAAATTCCACCTCTACATTCAACCCCTTTCAAGTGACAGTGGCAACCCCCAAATTTTTAAATAGGAAGTGGGGGCTTGAATCATAAAATTGATTCACGAACTTCGCTACAATACACAGTAACAAAATTATAAATATTTGCGTTTTATTATTGTTAACGAGAACAAATAAAAAACACACAATATTAATGTAGGAAGTGTTAAAAATACATGCCTTGAACATCTTTGCAGCATCCTCATCGCAAATAAATATGCATTTTAACGTTAATCAATATCTGAGGCCAGACAGACCTAATCTCAATCGTTATTCTTCTTCTAAAGCCGGTTAGTCGCGTGGTTTAGCTTTGTATACTATACTCTTCACATTCGTCCATCAGAAGTCTAGTAGCGTAGGATCGGGTGATTGTGCTGGCCATTCTAACGAACCTCGCCTCCCTATCCACCGATTTTAAAATAAAAAGTCGAGGTATTACCGAACATTGATTTGGTAATGTGCTGATGCTCCATCCTGCTGGAGCTATATCACATGGCTTATATATAAGTGCGTGCGAGCGTGTACGCACATGGGTGGCTTTGTGTGTGTTTATTATTTTTTATTATTATTTTTTTAATTCAACTAGTATGTTGTTTTCTTGGAAGTTAAAAAGATGTCGTTCTGCTTTTATAGATATATTTTTATTAGGTATAACCTATTGCCGTTTTTGTTATTTAGTTATTTTTTATGGTTGTTGTTACGGTTATCATTGCAATGGTATTGTATTTTTATTTTTAATATTGATATACATCACATGTATATATGTATGTATATATATATATATATATATATATATATATATATATATATATATATATATATATATATATATATTTGTGTGTGTGTGTGTGTGTGTGTGTGTGTGTGTGTGTGTGTGTGTGTCAGGGGTGTGTATGAATAAATTCAATTTTCTACGATGCCGTGAGGCAGTAGAGAAGAAAAGACTGTTTTGTTTGTTGCGTCTCTAACATCTATATTTATAATAATAGGTATTAACGAATATGAAATTACAATATGTACGGCAAAAATGCCCATTATATCCATGTTTATTTAATTTGTTGGAAGAAAGTACAGTAAATAGGTCAGAAGAAAAGAAATTAAAGGGGAACGTTTTCATTGCATAAGGCACACAGATGACATAAGACATGTCTAAGAGAACAAATAAACGACAAAAACACAAGCAATAAAGATAACTATGCGACTGCAAAAGTGGATATAAAAGGAGCGTCCAAAACTTGATCAAGTAGCAATGTTTATGTACCTCTGGATTATTTGTACAAATACTTGCAAATGTTTAGTAATAATAATTAAACGTTGGGACGCAGAAAGTGAGTTATGGTAGTGAATTTACATTAAAATGCTTTTAGTAGCAAATATGTCTTTTTTAAAGAAAGCAGGCATAAAATTTGGTTACTAGTATAACCTATATAGTAGAAACAATGTACCATATTTCATAAAAATAACTTTATGGTTTGAAAAAGTACATTTTTTCGAAAATTAAATCTTCTCCAAAATTTAAAGTCGCGATCTCCTCATTAGTGATTTTTTTCAAGAATATGCACTAAAAATAGGATTCGCGATGCAAAATCAAACATTCAAAAGACAAAATAATATTTCCACTATGAAGTATTCAAACTAGGATCTAAGAAAGAGGTTCGCCAAGTCATACGTATGCAGTGTTATAATACAAGGTTAGTAAAAAACTATGGAAAGGCACTTGAATTTCCTGAGATATTCGTTATTCATGAAAAGTGTTTTACATAACTTTTTTCGACCAACTTTTTGATGCATGCTGGCGATATTCAATTTTTCCTAACGTAAACAATTTCGTCGCTATGGCAACGAACTTTTTTTAATTGTAAGATATGATTTTTTTGTATTTTAGGCAAGAACGTCTCTATCTTGATACACCACAATAAAATTTCCATCGGGTTCCATAAGATTTTTTTTAAAGTAAGTTAGATTCTAAAAGAGGCTGACAAAACAAAAATAAAATGAAGCAGCTATAATAATTATTAATTTATTAATTAATTGATATTGTAATTAATATTTAATTAATTAAATGTTCAAAATGTTGTCCATTATCGTCAGTACACAATTGAACTTGCGTTTCGAAGGAATTTATTACGTTACTTAAGCTGGAATGCACCATCCGTCTTATTTCGCCAATAATTCTCGTTTTTAGGTCCTTTAGGTGTATTGACCTGTCTCTGTAAACCACATTTTCAGAGTGACCAGAAAGAAAAAAGATCACATGGCGTCAGGCCACTCAAGAGTACTACCGCACCCAATCCACTTTTCTGCAAAAACTATCCAAATATTGCCGCACGCGTCTCCCAAAATGTCTGGGAGCTCCAGCTTGCTTGAATCAAACTTCATTAATTGGGTCCACTGCAACCACGACGGGCAAAATTTCGTAGATTAATAAATTTAAATATTTTTGAGATGTTAGATTTTGCTCGATGAAGAACGAACCAACAATACTATTGTTTATTATACCGGTCTATATACTTTTTTTTTTTTGGTCGGTGTGGCTGGGCCTCCAGGATTAAATTGTGGATTTTGCTGCAACCAATAACAATAATTTTGTTTATCAACTAATCCATGCAGTGTAAATGTATCTTCATCTGAGAAAATAATGTTTTTACCAAAGTCAATAATTTTGAAACAACTTTCATTTATTTGTGACCGATGGGATATACCTCATAAAAAACCACGCATAATTCTTTATAACTACGTTTCCTGACACGGTCGCCCACCATGATTTATATGTCAAATCACAGCTTTCCTCTCAATCCTGCCGTAATAATAATGATTAAATTATAAAAGTTCCCGAATTTCTAATGCGAAGATCGATAAAGTATTACAAACTGCAGATAACTGACAACAAACAATGCTAATTGTCACCTAAAAATACTGTCACATTTTTTAATGGAGTAATTTGATAAGAAATTCAATAATGAAGCCCAACCGACGAGATGATGTTTAAGAAAGTTAGTTTTGTTTTTAAAAGGAGAGGTTATTTTCAAATTGCAAACAAATCAAACCTTGCCATAAAAAATTTAGTTGCCATAGAATTTCTTGAAAATTTCTTGAAAAACACAGTCTAATCCACGACAGGCAGTATGGATTCCGTCAGCGCAGATCGACTGCCGACCTCCTTTCCTTTGTCACTTATTCTTGGAACAAGTCTATGGAACAACACGGTGAATCCCAGATTGTTGCTCTAGACATATCAAAAGCATTCGACCAGGTCTGGCACGCAGCGCTGCTGAATAAACTTCCGGCCTATGGCCTACCACCAAAACTTTGTACCTGGACAGCAAATTTCCTCTCCAACAGGAGCATATCTGTTGTTGTGGATGACCATTCCTCTAAACTGTATCCAATTAATGCAGGAGTTCCTCAAGGTTCAGCTTTAGCCCCTACTTTGTTTCTTCTCCACATCAATGACCTCCTCTCTAGCACATCCAACCCAGTTCACAGCTATGCGGACGACAGCACCCTCCATTCAAATATACAATATTCTAAGCCTGTCTCTTTAGCCCAATTAGATGGCGATAGCAGACTCATGAGGGTTCTGTCTCCGTGGATCTCCAAAAAATATTAGACTGGGGAAGTAGAAATCTTGTACAATTCAACCCCACCAAAACCAAGTCTTGCTTTGTTTCTCACAAGATATACACCAGCCCTGGACCCATCACAATGAACAACCAAGTTATTCAAAGTAACGAGTCATTTTCTCTTGTTGGCATTTCTGTGCATCGAAATCTTAATTGGCACCAACATGTCACATCAATTGCAGAAGCGGCTGCTAAGAAATTAGGTTTCCTCTTCCGGGCTCGCAAATACTTTTCACCAGCTAATCCATATACCTTATATACTTTACAAATAAGGCCAAACCTCGAATACTGCTCCCACATCTGGGGTGCCGCTGCCGCTTCTACACTAGCTATTCTGGACTCCATTCAAAAGAAAGCTATACGTCTCATCGGTGACCCTACCCTCACCCAAAGGCTGCCACCATCCCTTGCCCACCGACGTGCCGTTGGTGACCTCTCTCTCTCTTTTATAGATATCTGCACGGGCACTGCTCAGAGGAGCTTTCCTCTATAGTTCCCCAACCTGCTGCCCCCAACAGATCTACCAAGAGAACAGAGCGAATGCACCCTTTTACTGTCCAGGTCACTAGACTTAGAACATCTTGTTATGCCCGCTCTCTTGTCCCCGAGTACTTCCAAGTTGTGGAATTCCTTGCCGGCACATGTTTTTCCTTCTCCTCCGAACCTCCAAACCTTCAAGTCCAGAATTAACAAGCTGCCCCTTTCCTCCTTGTCAACACCCACGGTACGATAGTATTTAGGCTGTAAGCCCTCGTCGTGTGTTGTTGAAATTTAAAAAAAACAAAGCAAAAAATATGTTGAAAAACGTTTCTTAATATATTTTTTTAATCGCGAATATCTCAGAAAATACAAGTGCATTTCCATACTTTTTGCCACAGACTGTGTGGCACGGAAATTTGGACTACGAATTAGTAGGTCCTAAAGAGAATAGAATCTAAAAGCTATAGTGCAATAAAATAGCTGCTGGAGTTGGAAAGTCATGGTTGCGAGGACAAAGCGATGTCGCCTGTAAACTGTGATTGTGATAATGCTATTAAAGCCTTTAAAATTTTAATTATGTTATGCCTTATTATGGATCTCGAACAAACAGTGAAACTTGATTGTTATTTTATTTTCTATCTTTGGAACGATTTAAAGTGCGTAGTATAAAAACGTTATCGAGTTGTCGAATTATGATGAACTGAAATACATATTATGCTTATTCGGGATTATGAAAATGCTGAGTGTTAAAAAAACAATTCATTATGATTTTATGGAGTAGCTTAGCGACCCATAATAAAACCACTGTATTTTTGAGAGCTGTAATTTGCATCTGTAAAATGCGTCCCTGTCGAACAAACATTTCGATATCATTCCCTTTTTATGGCTGTTTCCGAACTGAAAAAGCAGGCTCAGCTAACCCTCGCGAGTCTTTCCCTTATGTAATATACAGGAATTATTTACCAAGATTTTTGTAATTGTGTTACGTAGTTGATTAATAATAAATAAAGGTGTGAGTGTGCAAAATCCCTTTTGCTTTGTTGGATAAAATGCTTTTACGAGTGTACCAGTGTCTTTTTATGAAGGTTGAACAATATTTAATTACTGACAGTGAAGGTGAAATAGGCACTGGCTATTAATTACTTTTGACTAAATAGTTAACGACAGATACCTGCATGTGCTTTAGTTATAATAATAATATAATATTTTATTGAATGAAGATAATAATATTATTATTAAGAATATTAATAATAATAATCACAAACTAAAAATAAAACTCAGCCATTGCCGGTCCCAAGCCCGGATGAGCAACAACCGTGTTAGAAAACCAGGGTCCGTCTGGCCTGGACGGTAGCACCCTGTAACAGCCCCTGGCTGGGATCACAGGTCTGTCTGTCCGGTGGTATATTGCTCTCAGCAGTGTGATCACCGCTACTCGTAACGACGTAGCCGGTGCAGACGCCAGCTGTCCGCTGTTCTATTTAGCCTCTTTTTCCTTAACCATATTAACTTAATTCTTTCTACATCCCTACCTGGGCCACCAGGTTAATTGGTGGCACACCCATGCAAACGGAGCAAAACCAAAGCCCCAGAAAAATGCCGCTGCCTGGGGTTCACTAGGGCATGTTTGGACCCGGCGCTGGACATGACAGCATGCGGGACGTCGGTGGCGGGATGCTCATGAGGTGGGCCCCTGTCATGCAAGAAATTACAGCCCAAAATCAACAGCAGGGGAGCCTAGTAAGACCAAGAGCTCCACCCACTGAGGATGCTGCGCAGGAAAATCAGCCAGAGCTCACCTAGATGGGATTACCAAAACGGCGCATGAAATGGGCCATGGATATCGAAGAAACGATTTTGCGCATTTACTACAGAGTAAACCAACTCGGACAACGCACGACCGGATATAGGTAACAACTTCATACCGAATATCTCAAAATGTACCCACACATACAGGCGAATCAACAGAGAGTAGCGGATCAGTATCGTGTCATACTTAGGAATAACCTCATTCCACAAACGAGACCGAATACCATCAAACAGGAAGTTGTATGTGAAATTTTTAGCATAGCGGTTACGGAAAATAACGATATGCGGTTTGATACTGGTAATCTGCAACCTGTACATACTGAGTAAGAACACATCGAGGGTATGCAAGAAAATTAGGAAATTGTCCACAGAAATGTGACTTGCAGTCGCAAAATATGAGGGAACAAATCCTCTTACCAGACCACTAGTACCTCGGATAAGATCATCTAGAAAGCTGGCAATTATATTGGAGCTTTTGAACAGAAAAATTTTGCCGATGCACCTTCTAGAGATCAACACATTGGGGCGCATGCATACGCTGATTTCCTGTGCAGCAACTGCAGCAATTAAAACTCCAGGCATTAAGATCTCTGATCGAAGGTCCAATCACAGAGTCTCGCGTCAAAGAGTGTCCCGTGGGAAAAAAGGTTGAAAAGTTGACTGGAAACACTCTGAAAAGAAATTGGACAACTAACGCAGTACATTGGGGAATACAGACAAGAATATTGCAGAAACGGGTGAAAGAGATAATAGGACGAGTTCGACAACACTCAACATCAGATCCAGTCAACCACACTGCACAAGAAGTTTTATACACCTTAAAACAGAAACTTTCTTTATATGTTTATATGCAGCACTCTTGAGGAGGTATAAAGCGAGCAACAAACAATGTTTGACCGCTCTGAAAGGACTTTCTACCGCCAGCTTATTTCAGTTACCAATCAGCCACCGATACTTTTCCAAATAAGGAACAAATTGAAGAGTTCTGGAAAAATCAACTAGCCACACCAGCCTCCTGCAATATTGGCGCCAGCTGGGTTAACGGAGAACACCGAGCTTGTCAGAGTTATGAACAGATGCATGATGAGCCGTTTACCACAGATTAAGTCTCCGAGGTTACTAAAGAGCTTCATAATTGGAAGGCAGCCGGGCCTGATGGTGTCCAAAAGTCCTGGCTGAAGAAATGTGGGTGTACACATCATCTATTGGCCATGTTAATGAATGATTTTATACTTGACCCAAAGAAGATGCTACTGTTTCTCACACAACGAGATACGTATCTTCTGCCAAAGCACCAGCAGTGTTCTGCAGATACTGGCAGATACCGACGAATAATTTGTCTTCCGACCCTTCCGAACACATGTATGCGCACTGTGAGCGAAACAACATAATTGCGAGCCAGCAAAAAAGATGTGCCAAAGGATCTACGGGATGCAAAGAACAGCTAATAATTGATTCGGTTGTGTATAATCAAGCTTACAATGGAGGAAAAAATGTCATTGCAGCCTACGTGGATTACACAAAGGGATTTGTATTCAGTTCAACACGAATGACTTATAAGTGTGCTGAAGATTTATAAGATCGATACTTACAGCCTAAGGTTCCTTGAACACACAATGTCTACCTGGAGAACAAAAATTTAGTTCCGGGTACAAATGGGTGATAACATCGTAACCAGCACGATACCAAGTGGAAGAGGTATATTGCAAGGCAACTCGCTAAGCCCTTCGTGGTTCTGCCTCGCATTGAATCCACTATCAAACCGCCTGAACTTCACCAGATATGGATGCGGTATAAAAAGAAATGGCAGGGAGCAAGTGAGGCTAAATCATCTGCTTTATATGGATGATCTTAAGCTGATAGCTTTTACAAAGGACCACCTGGAACAACTCATTAAAATCGTGGTAGGTTTTCCAGAGATATTGACATGCAGTTTGGGCTTAACAAATGTCGAACCTTATGTGTAGTCAGGTGTAAGATACAACCAGGTGTACATGAAACGAAGAACGGCAAGA
Source organism: Tillus elongatus (assembly GCA_964006375.1). Lineage (NCBI taxonomy): Eukaryota > Metazoa > Arthropoda > Insecta > Coleoptera > Cleridae > Tillus > Tillus elongatus. The sequence continues at coordinate 95,075,227 of OZ023269.1, read as the reverse complement.
AAATTGCCTCGATAGATGTAGAAGACTTGTTATAAATACTTGGGAATCCAGCACGCGAGGAAAATATATCACTCGGTAATGAAGAACGATCTGACAAATGACGTTACGAAACGAATAAAGCAAGTGGTGCGATCACATCTTAACGGCAAGCACCTGACTAAAGCTCTGAAGACATATGCATGTTCTGACCTTAGCTATTCATTTGGAATTGTGAACTGGAGTAAAACGGACACCGAAAATCTACAACGAAAGGTGTGAACACTCCTAATAAAATCCATAAAGCATCACCCCTGTAGTGCATTCGAGCGAGTAACCCTACCTAGACACCAAAGTTGAAGAGGAGTGTTGGATGTTGGTGAACAATTATACCAGCAGATATTGAACTTAAGTACATACTTCCACCAGCGGGTGGTTACTTCTGAACTACACCGTGTCATCTGCGAGACATATGATTCCATCGCTACAATTAAAAGAAAGTGAAACAAAGTCACCATCGAACTGAGCAGGACAAGCTGCAATCTTGGATTCAGAAGCCACTCCATGTGCGACATCTGAATAAGACCTTCCAGACACATGTCGACAAATTGGCGTCGAACTACTGGTTGATGTCCGAACAGATGTTTTTAGAGACAGAGGTTTTTTGCTGGTTACACAAGATCAGGCCCTTCCAACAAAAAACTACCTAAAGTATATAGTTGGAGATAATTCGGTCCAAGATGACAAATTTAGATTTGGGTGTCAGTCATCAGAGAGTATCCAGCACGTCACCGGAGGATGTCAAGCGTTTACTGCAACAGTGTATAAAGAGAGGCACGAGACGCAGTTACGAAAATACTTCAACAAGAACTGGCTCTTAAACTGGGAATTTTAAAGCTTAATAAGGTTCTCTACTATAGATACACTCCTGATTCTGTTATAGAAAACTAAGGATAGAGGTTGTACTGGGATCGTACCGTGCTCACAGACCAACGAGTTGCCTACACCAGGCCAGATATAATAATATTGGATAAGTTCTGCAACCAAGTGACGCTGATTGATGTGATCATTCCTAATACTAATAATCTAGAGATAAAGTACAACAAGAAAATCATAAAGTACAGAGGCCTCGAGGTACAAGTAAGGAGACAGTGGAGGGCAGATAGTGTCCGAGTGATTCCAATAGTTATGTCGTCAACTGATGTGTTTCCTAAGAATCTCCTAAGAATATTCGCGAGAACATTAAAAGGTTGGGTCTTGGATAGCATCTTTATAAGGTTATGCACAAGGCGGTAATACTTGCAACTACCTACACCGTGTGGAGATTCCTGTGCAATGAGGATGTGTCACGTTGTTGTTCAGGGCCCGATAACTTGCAAAGGGCTCCATCTGAGCTCAGTCTCTTTGGTATCTGAGATACCTGGGATGAGTTAATGCTCCCCCTTGAGGGAGTGTGAAAGCCCTTCAGGCTAAAGTCATAATAATAATAGATTACCTAAAGTATGTAGTTGGAGATAATTCGGTCCAAACTACCTGAAGTATATAGTTGGTGATAATTCTGTCTCAAAATGGCAAATGTAGATTTGGATGTCAGGTCAGACTATTTAGCACGTTACCGGCAGATGTCAAGCGTTTTCTGCAAAAGAGTATAAAGCACGACGCAGTTTCGAAAATACTTCATCAAGAACTGGCTCTGAAATTGGGACTTTTATGGATACACTCCTGAGTCTGTTCTAGAGAACTCAGGATACAGGTTGTACTGGGACTGGACCGTGCTCACAGACCAACGAGTTGCCCACAACAGGCCAGATATAATAATAGACGATAAGTTCTGCAACCAAGTGACGCTGATTGATGTGGCCAATCCGAATACTAATAATCTAGAGACAAAGGACAACGAGAAGATCATTAACTACAGAAGAGACCTCGAGATTCAAGTATAGAGACAGTGGAGGGCAGATCGTGTCCGAGTGATTTCAATAGTCATGTCGTCAACTGGTGTGGTTCCTAAGAATTGTCGAGAGAACAGTAAGAAACTGGGTCTTGGAGAGCACCTTTAGAAGGTTATGCAGAAGGCGGTAATACTTGCAACTGCCTGCACCTTGCGGAGATTCCTGGGAAATAAGGATGGTGTCGTTCAGGGCCCGATAACTTGGAAAGGGCTCCATCTGGGGGCTTTCACACTCCTTCCAAGGGGAACACTTTGAGGAGGTGTGAAAGCCCTTCAGGCTAAAGTCAATAATAATAATAATACGTTTTTTCCAAGTAAAACAAATTATAGAAAAATCCATACAACACACCAAAATATACTAAAATTATATAGCCTTTTCTGCATAGATTAATTAAAATTTGTGTGCACATTTAAAACCTTCAAGTTTTCACTGTTTCACTACTTACATCTAATATAGAAAGACAAACAAAACACAACTAAGAACTACTTAACCTACTTAAATTCCTAATCTTATAAAATTTACTTCCGAATCGTTAGTTTGTCGGGTTCTAACTGTATACAAAAAGGTAAAACGATTTAGTTTGTCGGGTTCTAACTGTATACAAAAAGGTAAAACGATTTAGTTTGTCGGGTTCTAACTGTATACAAAAAGTTAAAACGATATTTCATTTCGTTTGAAACTCATCGCTCCTACTAACAGACAGATGTGCAGATCGATAAACCAACAGACCAACATACCGACAGACCGATAGATCGACCGACGGACAAAAAAGTTCGTTCCGAAATCATGTTTTCTATATGTTTTGAGCTTTTACACGCCGTTTTAGCGAACAATTTTGACATTTCTGTCACCGATATCATACTTCCATGCGTTGTAGCGATATGGAAGTAATTTGTTTTTAAAGAAACGAACATATTTGAAAAGAAATTTTAATTTTGCTGGCTAACAAACTTATGCAAGCCAATTACAAAAGGAAGTTACTTCCCAAATGTCATCAAAATCGCCGTATTATTTTTTGAGATATCAGTGTGGTATATATATATATATATATATATATATATATATATATATATATATATATATATATATATATATATATATATATATATATATATATATTGAAACTGACTCTGGATATGGGTTCAAGAGGGGCTAGCTCGCACTCATTTTAACAAATTATTTCACAATTCAAAAAACACTACCTGCTCATTAGCGGATTTTTTCTTTAAAAAATCGCTATAAATTATAGAATATTAAATCACGAACTATGTAACTTAAACTATTAAGTACACTTGGAGAACTCAGATCACCACAACACATATTGTTAAAGACCTCACGATTTTTCCACTAGCAAAGTTAGCGTCATCAGAGGACGCAAATTCTGTTAGAATTTTCCATCCTCTGATGACGCTAACTTTGTTAGTAAAACGATCGTCAGGTCCTTAAAAAGATGTATTGTGGTCATTTGGCTTCTCCAAGTGTATTTATCAGCGCTCACCACAGGTTTCAATTTTCACTTAGTGAACTTAAACTACTGCCAAAACATTAAAGAAAGGGTCTATAACGAACCTGTTTTAGACAATTACACAAGAAAGGTACTTGCCAAATTTTCTCACATTTTTTAAATTATCGGTGTGATATACATATATATATATATATATATATATATATATATATATATATATATATATATATATATATATATATATATATATATATATATATATATATATATATATATACTTTATTTGTACGCTGTACTTTCTGCGATTTTTTATTTTTACACAACATTCACTTAATAACCACCACATCAAAAAATAACACAAACACTCAAAAACAATATGATTTAAAAATAAGCTACAAAACCAATAATAATACAATAGACAAAATAAATAAAAAACAAGAACACAACCCACATAAAATAAGCGAAATATATCAAATAGAATGTAACACATAGCCACAGACAACCAGGAAGCCCTTAAGGTCCCAAGTAGTTCACGGGTAAATTCTAGGCTGGTTAGTAAATGCCCAGACGAGACGAGCGACCTGGATGCGCATAATGAGGTCACCCTCATCTGGGTGCCGCGCCACTCGGAGGTCAAAGGCCATGAAGAAGCTGACAGTCTTGTGAAGAGAGGATCAGCAAAACCATTTATGGGATCAGAATCGTCCCTGGGCGTGACGAAGGACACTGCCAAGGGATACATTAAGTCCTTGGTCAGAAACGAACATAAGGTGTACGGGGCAGACTGTCCAGGGCTCAGACATGCGAAATAAGTAATTGAGAAACTCAGTTTAAAGAGAGCTGTGGAGCTGCTAAATCTTGGCAGAGGAGAGCTCAGGAACATAACAGGACTCTTGTTGGGACACATGGCCGTCAAGAAACACCTGCATAAAATGGGGCGGTACAAGGGGGACCTGGCATGCAGACTCTGCGGAGAGGGGGAAGAATCAACCCAGCACATCTTGTGCGAGTGTAAAGCTCTGGACCGCAGAAGACAGCTGACTACAGACAGCCTAGACCGGAGACAGAGCAATATAAAACTTCACGCTACCAATTGCTGTGCAGACTAGTTCAAGGCACAGTGATTTTGTAATGGGTGGAGTAGAAAAGACAAAGGGCATGCACAATAAGCCAAAGGCTGCGGCGCTATAGGGATCGCAAAGACGCTGACGAGCCCTAAGAAAGAAAAAAAGCACATGCAATAAAACATATATAGGAATGATAAAAAAATCGAAAGAAACAATATTTAAGGAACATATAACAGCCTTAGATCAAATCCACATACGTAGCTACAATTCACAACAGAAAACACCAAAACCTAGATATCAATCTATTACAACTAATAAAACATACTAAAGACTACAAAAAATGGAAATCTGGTAACATACTACATTCAACAAACAAACAACAAAACACAATTAATCCCATAACAAATCCAAGTGCAAACATTTAGACAAAACTTAATAAAAGCCATACAAATAGACAAATTATCTGTATGTGCACATGAAGAAGTACTCTGCATTTGATGTCTTGCATCTGGTGTTAGCTACTGGATAAATAAATCCTGTTGACGTGAGAGCGTATACATGAGTGGATCCTCGCTCGCGTAGGCGTGAAATAGAACACACAGGAACGATCAGAGTCAGTGGCGTGCTGATGCTGAACCAGGAAGGTTCGAAACTACAGTTCACTTAAACAAATAAAAAAAAATTACAGAAAGTACAGAAAACAAAGAAAGTGTATATTTAAAAGTGATTACAGTGTAGTGCAACATTCCAATATATATATATGTATATATATATATATATATATATATATATATATATATATATATATATATATATATATATATATATATATATATATATATATATAAGCACAAATCTTTTCAATCGTGAATATTTTCACGAAAATATGCTAATAATTGACGACATAAATTTCGTTGCGTTTCATTGCCTACTTAAATAAACTAAATTGTTTTTGCTTACCTGTGTTTGGTACTGTGTACAAGGTAAAATTTGAAGTGTACTGGCAACTAGGTATTAACTTTTATGACCAACGAAAAATGGCATTTGTCCGAAATTAACTTCACATTAGCTGTGGACGCACATGCCGTTAGTTTAAAATTGAAAATGTTAGTTTCTATGCTGGTAGACAGTTTGATAACCATGTTACACGGATAATTACTGGCGTCGTCAGCTTCAAATCACCTAATTCTAAGCGACGTAAATTGGGTGTACAATGTCGCATACCGACCTATTTGGCAGAATATAGCCATCGTAAACAATAGTAATAATTCAAAGTTTTTTTAACAGGATTCATTCGGTAAAAATTTCACACAGGTGACGCCTTATCTACATTATACACTGACCGTACAAAAATTTGCTGGTATGCATATCAAGATACATAAATTAATTTTGGGGTTGCTGTCTTAGTTGCTAGTGTCACCATTGGCATTAAAATACGTATATCCCATGAATACTTGAAAGACAAATCAAAGACTTTAACTTGCAGACAGACTTTTTTACTATAAAAACCCTACGCGTTTCGGGTTGATCGATCCATCTTTAGGAGTTAATACCTAAAATACCAATGTTTCCGGTACGCCTAGCATGTACAAATGACACAAGTTAACAAGGCATCTAATAGCTACAGAAAGCGTAAAGGTCTATCAAGCTATTGTCAAACATTAAAACTGGATCTACATCCAAGCCACGCAAAATGGAGCCAACAGCAGTCAAACGTTACAATAGCATTAGCATATTAAAAGGGACTAAGTCCCACAATAATGAAACTATGTAGTAGCAAATACAAGCTAAAATATTAGAGATGAACAGCACATAAAAGTCAAGAGTGCTGCACAGCTAAGAAGAACTTTCAGAGAAAATTTTAGTAATCCAATTTGAGGAAGAAAATTCCTATCTGACAGGTAATACTTACGTTCTGTTTATTTACAGTATACACACTGTATAAGAAATTGACAACGTTAGGATTTCATCTATTGTTCTCAGATTTCCAGACAAAGGCGACATCAAAGCACAAAATATCAACATCTCCAGACCTGAAACAGTAAAAGGATGGATGTAAAATGACGCCCTATATAAAAGAGCCAAAATGGAGGCTGTGCATATCTAAAAGGTAAATTTGCAAGTGAAAAATGATTACAGACAGAGTCAACAGGTGACAGAAGTGACAAATGACATATAAGAGACGAGGTACCAATGACAAGGAAGAGAAACCAAAGAGCATCTAAATCAAGTAAACTGTTCAAAAAGGAAAAATGTCACCCATACAAGGTCCAGCTAATTCATTACCTAAACAATGATGATCCCAATGGGCATCTGCAATTCTGTGGGAAGCTAATCCAACGATGTCATGAAAATACTAATGTTTTGTTCAATGTTCTTTTTATTGGGGAGACAATTTCTTATTTGACTGGTTCGGTTAATCGTCATAATTCTCGCTACTGGTCACGAGAGAATCCACACTCGACCCAGGAAATTTATACCCAGCGTCTCCAAAAGATTAATGCTTGGGCAGGAATTATAGACAGTCAAATCATTGGCCCGCAATTGTTGGAGGGAAACCTTAGTACTGATTATATTTGAACTCTCTTCAAGGTGAATGAATTTCTGCCTTAGCTGCCGTGTTTTCAAATCAAAATAACAATGACATTTCCAGAGCAGATTTTTGGTTTTACCAGGACAGCAGCTCACCTCTACATTTTGGTGTGGCAGTTCGTTGCCACCTTGACGAGGTTCTTGATAATAGATTGATACCCAAGCAACAAATTAAGGCACATTAACTAGCACTCGGGTCCAAATAACCTAACCAAGTTGTAATTTAGTGATAGTTAACCAAAATGTTGGGTTGATTGTCATAATCACTATAAATTTGAGAATGCAGCTCCCAGTTAGCCTATTTTTGACTATTAAAGTTACTTCAAAGTCAGTAACTTTCAAGTAACTAAATTGGTAAAAATTTGGCTCAATTTTACCTATGAATATTCTTAAATATAATTTTGAGCTTCAATTCCACAATTGGTAACTTTTAAGTCGAAGTGTGACCTAAATTGGACTGAAAACTGACTAATTCCAAGTACCTAAAATACATATTTTGAGGTAATTTATTATCTAATCTTAACTTGCAATACATCTGTGTGGTATAGTAAATTGGAGGTCTACTTATGAAGTCCATATTACATATATATTACCAATCTACCTGCAATACAACACAGGAAGTATTTTCGGCACTAAGATAACCTAAAATGGCTTTCTGATTGGCCATATAGTCATAATTACTGCATGAGTGGTCTTCCAAGTCAAACTGCCTACATCAAAGTTGAAAATACCCATAAAATCTGATTTCAAATAAAAATTTCCTCAAAGTTCAAAGTGTAGAGCAGTGAAATCAATTTGTGAATGTTGAAGGTGTTTCAGTTGATGAACTTAATTATTAAAAGTTTTATTCTTCAGTCACAGTCTCTGTGTAAATCCTAAAAACGCATGAGAACTTCATCGACTACTACTATATGGAAGAAAAGCTGTTAATTTGAAATGAGCACGTGTACCCCTTCAATATAATACTTCCCTTTTTATGCCCATGGAATGAAGCGTTGGCAACACGGTCAGCTGTCATATGTTTATGTTTATTTATTTTCGCTCTATTGATATCTATAACATATTATGGAATCAAAAACGCTATATAATCATTCCTGTATGTCTCTCCGTATATAAGTAATATATATATATATATATATATATATATATATATATATATATATATATATATATATATATATATATATATATATATATATATATATATATATATATATTGATAGATGAAAATAAATGTATGATTGCTAATAAATTTAAACTAAATTCGTTTACCATATAGTTGAAATTCCCATAATAGAACAAAATGCCTTCAAAGTTTGGTTAGTTTGCCTTGTCATTGGGAATTGTGACATATAGATAAAAAAATAGGGCAAAATTAACTTTCAGGTCAATAATGTTACAACGGTAGCCATATTAAACTATGCTGGTGGTATCCATCTTGATTGTATTGAAAACCATTTTTTGTTGAATCTAGTGTAATTAAATTTTAACTTGAAAAAAACATTAAATAATTCTTGTATTCAATGAGGGTAGGATAGTTTTGTCTTGTTTACATCACCAATCTTCAAAATCAGAATTTCAAGAATTTTGAATAGTTTTTAATTTTAACTAATTTTACTTTTTACAGAGGCGCTAGAATTACATCAAAGTATCATAATCATGTTAACAGAAAGAAAACATAACCGCTGTGGTTTTTTCCTTTATACAGTGCAAATTACCTTTATCATTGATTCAAGTATTTAAAGTATCTTCTTTGATCATTCAACATGTTGTCATTTGTAAACAGAGATGGACATACCTAACTGCTAATATCTGCTGTTTGTTAATACATACATAACCACAGACCCACAGAATAATGTCAGATGCGCAGTTCGTTGTTAAGAATTTCACGGCACTTGCGGCCAGATGTCGGATTCAAGTAAAATGTTGGACGTATTTACCAATAATTTACGTCCATTGGCCCAATATATAATGAAAATGCCCTAAATATAACTAAAACGCGTTGATCGAAATGCGTTGCTGGAACTATTATCGACTTCCCCATTACTTTTAGTTTACTCCCCACATTGGTAAAATACACTTAAATTTTACTTGAAAATGACCTGTGGTGATTTGGTCGCGGATCTATTGTTAGGGCGATTTTACGTCAATTTGACTTTGGATGTTGCTTGGGTAAGTCGCACTGGGGCTCTAAAATGGCCACCAGGGTTACCTGATTTGTCGCAATTAGACTTTTTGTGGGGACACTTGAAAAGTAAGGTGTACATAAACCAACCTAATACTATAGACAATTTAAAAACTGCCACGTCTCCTAAGTGGAGGAATTATAATTTACTCTATAAATGATATGTATTTTAGGTAGCAGTTGAAACCGCATTGAACTAAAGTGATTTATTGTTAATGAAATACAGGCAATACAAGATAACATTTCGATAAGTAAATATCACCTGATTTCTTATTATACTGTATCACACCCTTGCCCTAATTGTTTAAAAGTTTTATATCACAAATTAACAGTTGAAATATTTACAGCCATTGTTTTAAAAGTCAATTGATAGGTACTATTAATGCGGTATAGGTACATACCTATTTACAAGTTGCAAGTTTAATAAACATTTTTACAAATACCAATGCAGTCGGGCAGTTGTACAAAGTATAATCGCGATATTAAATACATGATTTAATTTTAGTTAGTGATTATTTCTCGGTCAGAAATTATATCGCGAAACCGACGGCGTATCGCTGTTCACACTTGCGATTAACAGGTTTTCGACACTTATCACATTACTTTCTTTGACAGGTTCTTACGATACAGGAAGCGACTTCTTTTTATTTCCATTATTAGTGAATTTTCTTAAAAAGAAATCACTATTGAGGAGATCCCGACTTTAGAATTTTGAAAAAAATTATTAATAACTCACAAAATAATGGGCGGATTTTCATCAAATTTGCTGAGGACCTTCCTTTTGTAAGTGGCTAGGCACTTAACAAAAACAAATTTGGGGTTTTCCTCAAAACGTCAAAGTCGCGATTTGAAACGTCAAAATTAGCAACCTTTGGGCAAAAAACCTAAAACGAATACGGATTATGTAAAGAAAATGTCGCACGAATAATATTCTGCAAACCCTTATGTTTCAGCGTCTACCATCATTATCCTTCATTTTACTAAAATATTTTCAAAAAATTCATTTCAAATAGGCCCTTTCTCTGATGCTTTGGCAGTAGTTTTACTGTTTAACGGTCTATAATTTTTGCGCTAATTTCCTTAGAAAAAATTCGTTAATGGGGAGACCGCGACTTTTAAATTTCTTAAAAATTTCTTCAAGTGTGTGCAAACTAGGCCCGCGTAGAACTCATATCCCGGTTTAGTTTCAGTTTTTATCTGTTTGATACATGGTGTATGTTTGTAAAAAAATCTAGACGCAGTAAGAGAGTTTTGGTACCTAATCTTCATTAAATGCTTCAAAATGGAATAACTCAATCTGCTAAGGTTCGTCGACTAGGAAACCAGTTTTCCCGAAAATATTAAAAGTTTATTTTCGGAAAATTTTTGTACATTTTCAATCAATAAGTTATTTTGATAAAATATGATACATTTTGTCTACTATATAGGGTATACCGGTGACCAAATTGATGCCCCCTTGCATTAAAGAGACATATTTGCTATGAAAAACATTTTTATGAAAATTAACTTCTACAACGCACTTGCTGCGTCCAGACGCTTTACATTATCGGTGGACACTGTGCTCTTATATACAATATCATTATTTGTGTGAAAATCTGCCAAAAAGATGCAAATGATGATTGTTACTCCTTTCATTTAAAGGAATAATTTGATCTCCATGCCTGGCAGTATTACCGCCCTCAGATTTCACTTTATATGTTATGGTGCTCCTCTGTTTTGAAACTGTGCCTTTTTTCCAAGAAGGGTTATTAGGATTTGTGTAATCTCTGAATAAAATTTGGTCGTTTACATTTAAAACTTTCTGTAACTTACCACCATAATTATTAGTTTGTTGAAACTGTTTAATTTCTCTTCTAATTTCCTTATCGGGTAGAATCAAATCAAGACGATATTTTAGTTTTTGTCCTAACATTAACATAGCGGGACTTTTCTCAGTTGAATCACGTGCACTGTTTCTATGATCGAACAAAAATCTATCTTAAGCAACCTGTAAGTTTACACCTTCTGTCCGAGCCTTCTTTAATGCTAATTTAACGTGTTTAACATGGATTTCGGCTTGACTCTTGCTACTAGTATGAAATTGTGGGGAGAATATATGTCTTATGCCGTTACTTTGCAAATAAGACTTGAGTTAAACACTTTGAAAAGGCGGTCCATTATCTGATACTATTATATGAGGTAAACCAAATCGCTAAAAATGATTGCGTAATTAAGATATAGTGCAAACTGCTGTAGTTGAATTCATTTCTATCACCTCTAGCCGTTTTGTATATGAATCTATGACGATAAAATATATTTTTTAATAGGTCCTCCACCTCGGATGTAAATCTGATTTGGGAGGATTAGGTCTAACTATGTTACATATATTACAATTTATACACATGTGTTCGTCTTCAATAGCGCGGTAGATGCTTCGCCAATAAACATAAGAGCTTGCAAAAGCCGTACATTTGTTTACCCCTAAGCGACTTAAATTTAATTCTTTCATGACTAATTGTTTGAGTGTTTCTGGAATTATAACTAATTGTTTCAAATTTAAATAAATCAATTTTCTATAAACTTAGAATCTTGAATTTTGGTATGTAATAAGGTCTTTTCCGAAGCAACATATCCTCCGAATTTTATTAAAATAGGTTTGTAAGAAGAGTTATTGGTTGGATATTTTTTTTTGAAATAAAAATTCACTAAAAATACAACCATATTCTACACATAATTCATTACGTTGTGAATAATATGCTTTTATAATTTCATTTGAGAGGTTGAGAGAGGTGAGTGTACAAACGCCGTAAAATTTTTACTCCGATAGCCAAGTAACTTTATCGTATCGAGTAGAGGATAAAGTCGAAAAAATAGTTAAATAGTGACAGCATTAGCACAAGATCTTGTGTAAATAAACAAACGATTAAGTGCCAAAGTAACTGTGAGTAAATTGAGTTTTAAAGTATTGGTCGGAGGTTATGGAATTCGTAACATAAGGTGGGAAATTGCTTGCAGTGTATTTGCTGATAAGCAAAAGGCAACTACTGATATTGAGACCTACTCGCCAATCTTTGGATACACAACACGTTAAACAGTAGAGTCTGGGGAGGTTAGCCTCAGCGAAAGAAGTAAAACAAGCAAATAAGGTATAAAATGGAAGACAGCGAAGATTATTCAACTGATGAAGGAAAGAGAAAAAGAGTCCGAATAGCGGATATTTTTGTTAAGAGCAAAAAGGTGCCACGACCACAATATAATCATCATATAATAATGATAAATTTCATAATACAGACGGCATTGAAAATAAAGGGAAAAGATTGAAAAGGCAGTAACTGAGAGAACAAGATTAAGCCTAACAAAGAGACAAAAAGAAAGAAAAAGATAATGGATAAATGAAAAATGTAGCGCCGAAATGAAATAAAGCAAGGTTAAGGCAACAAATGCTTCAGACGCAAACAGAGGCAAGTCAAAAAAAGTATAATGAACAAAAAAAAAGACAACAAAACATATGTGTAGAACCCAGAAACGAAAATCTCTTAAAGATGAAATAAAAGACATGGAATGTAAATACAGAAAAAATGAAATGCATAACTTCTACAAAGACGTATAAGATACAAAAGAGGGCACGAAACTAGAGCAGTGTTCTTTAAAGATAAAGAGGGCAGTTTGATAGGAAAGGAAAAAGACATGTTCAGAACATGGAAAGAACCTTCTGAGGAACTGTTAAATGCTGGAAATGAGCAAAATGTAAAAGAATATCATCAAGAGTTACCTGAAGAGGAAGAAAATACAGACTATCCTACGAAACCAGAAATGGAATAAATTTTACAAACAATGAAAAACAACAAGAGTCCAGGTGAAGATGGCATCACGGCCGAAAATTGAAAATATGAAGGGGCTGTCTTGCTTAAAATGATGTACGACCTGGTAAAGGAAATTTATAAAACAAAATAAATGCTACAAAAATGGAACAATACCATTATGGTAACTATATTAAAGAAGGGAAATAAATATAACGGAATGTAGCAACTACAGAGGAATAGCTTTCCCAGATGTGACCTACAAAATTGTGTCAATAATAATAGAAAAAAACGACTAAAGAAGTATGTGGAGCCTTTGCTAGGGGAATATTAGGCTGGTTTTAAAAAATATAGGCCGACAGTTGACCAGATATGCCTGCTGAAGCATATTTGGACAGGCTGCTACAAGTATGAGATTCCAGCACATATGATGTTAATCGATTTTAAGGCGGCTTACGACTCGGTGAAAAAAAAAGCAAACTTATTGAAATACTTAGGAGTTTAGAATACCCGAGAATGTAGTCAAACTGCTATCTGACACTATGTAAGATCACATGTGCAGTTATGGTAAATGGAAAGCTGTCAGACGAATTTGAAGTGAGAAGAGGAGTAAGGCAGGGCGATCCGCTGTCTACATTATTATTTAATATCCTTTGCTTAGGCAGACAACATCTTGTTAATGGCCAGAAATAGAAAGTAACTATAAAACATCACTACAAGCTTGGTGGAAGTAGCAGATAATGTAGTGCTTCAAATAAATAACGACAAGAGCAAGTACATGACAATTAGAAAAACTAAGAAAACCAATAGTGGACCTTTTAGAGTGAAAATGGGAGGGAGGAGTGTTTTGAACTCTGAAGAGGGTGGAAATTACATGTATTTAGGTGTATTAATAGACAATAGATGTGGTCAAGATGTAGAAGTTAACCTGGGGGTAGCAAAAGCCAACAGATGTGCAGAAAGACTTACTAGCTTCTTTAGATCGAGGAACATCTCACAAACGATAAAACATAGATTATATAAGACCGTGATAAGACGAACACTGACATATGTGAAGCGTGGACAATTAATAAAAGACTGGAAGATAGAATAGCAATTTGGGAGATCAAGATGCTGCGCAGAATTTTCGGAGGCAAGAAAATAGATGGCATTTGGGAAAAGCTTACAAATACGGAAGTGTATCAAATGTATGGAGAACCACCCGTGTTCCAGGTAATCCTAGCACGCAGACAGTGGCTGGGCCATATAGAACGAATGGATGAGGAGAATATTAAAGAAGTGGGTTTGGTCAAATTCAGAAGGTAAAAGGAAGAAGGGCAGACCAAGAAAAAGGTGGACTGACGCAGCTCAGTAAGGGCTGCAAGCAAAAGGGCTTTGGAAGTGGAAGATCATTGAAAAAGACAGGAAGCGATGGAAATATATCACCAAGCTGTGGGCGTAAATGGCAAGTGAATGCTTATAGCTATCTATAATTTCATTTAGTTGATCCATACTATTTGGCCAACCCTGCAGATAATATTTCTAAAACCTAAATATTCGGTATTATTATTTTTTTATTCGTTATTTTACGATAGTAATAACACTCCAAAATATAGATCTCTAAACTGCAACTAAGTTACTGATAACACAAAAGAGGAAATAATGAAAAGTAAACAACACCGAGTTCTGAAGTATATTTTAACGCTTAAATAAAAAAGACCACGGCAAGGGAAAACGCAGTTTTTACATATTTGGTAAATGTCAATTAGTTTTTAAGTCGAGGTGTTGTTAGAATACAATTGATGTTGCGCCAAGATTTGTGACATTTCAATTATTTTACATTATTAGTCGTAAAATGGCAGAGCTTTTCGCTTATACAGAATACAATAAGTGCTAAAAGAATTTTCAGCTTTGGTAAATGATATGAGAATAAAGCAAGACCGTCTCACCATGTTATACACAATATTCTAATAAATTTATACAGACTACCGAATGTTTTATTAAAAAGGTAGAGTGGGTGAAAGAATAACTAACGACCAGGGCATACTGAGTGGTTGGTTTAAGAGATCTTGATATTAAAAGTATTATCAGTATTTGCAGTATTATTGCTGAGGATACAAGTTCCATTTATATTTAGTTTCCCGGGTTAAAAATAATAAAGCAACATGACTTGACAATAGAGTCAACTTGTGTGAGGGGCTTTAATTGGAATGTAAGAGGATGCAATTTCTTTCAACTCCATTTTGAGTAGCAAGTCAAAAGCTGCAACGAAATAACTTTTTAGCCAATACAAATCACGTTGTTGGGATGATAGCACCAATTATTATGATCGCTACAACCCACTTTTAAAGCAGCTGGAGAGTCCTTTGTGCGACTAGTGAGGCTAATTATAAAAATTCAAGCTTATTATATTTATGTTTATTTTATTTATTATTTGTTATATTAATATTACATTGTATTATATAGATGACCCTTTGCTTGTGGTAGTATGAAACATAATTTGAAAGATAAGTAGTGTAAACAAATTGAAATACCAAGAAAATATCACCTGCTTTTTGCCACTTCCTAATTTAACAGAATCTTCTATTTTTGAACTGTTGCTAACATCAATACTTCTACACGTTTCGTTGGTCTCCTTTAAGTATACAGCCCAATTCCCTTTCTTTACTAGATTCTTTGTTTTATAAATAATAAATAGACGAAGATCGTTGGTATTCTACTTGACATATCCGTGTTACATCATCAAAGTGCTTATTTCTTTGTTAAAAGTACAGGTCTTTACTTTACATACTTCCGCAATAATACGAAACCCATTTATGGAAAACTTACAAGCCCCGCAAACACAACTTATTTACAAATAAACCATATATTTATTTCATGAACAACTAACATTCTCATATTTACTGCATATGCAATTTTTTGTTTCAAGTTCACTAGAAGTCTTTATACATATGATGGTTGGTAGGACACAAAGAACTAATAAAATGGATGGATGGCATAGCAAGCAGTTAATCCTTAATAGTTATCGTCGCATCGTCTTGGACCGGAGGCCTTATATCTTTTCCGATAAGAAAGTAGGTAATATGCCCAAGTGGTGGGGATTCCGTAACTTCAGTATGAGCCTAAGCATCAAGACCACTTTTACCAATTTACTACAGTTAATTTAACCGTGTAAATTGGCTTCTTTGGGTCAGTTTAGATCCGACGACACCAGTTAGGTCAGTTTTTCAAATTAATTTTATTATTATTGACGGTATGCGATAAACCTAATAAGTAAAAGATAAATATTTAAAAGTCTATGATGATAGCGGTTGTGCGGCTACAGTTAATTCTGACCACGATTCCAATAACGAAAATGATGTTTGAGATGACGAAAATAAAGAAAATATTGACGAAATCCATCTTGCTTCATAAGTTCTGTTGTACCGAAGAAACAACAGTAATATGTCCTTAAAATATATGTATCTTTAAAGCATATATACAAATGATAAGAAAAACATCCGACCACAGGCCTTATTGGGGCTCATATTATTATGAGGCTTAAAATCGCATGCGAAAATTGTAAACAAAAAACAACTAAACTATTGTCCGCTTTTTGTAACTGATGAAATGCTCAACATAATCTTCGAATGCAGAAATAAAAATATATCCAGTTGGTTACACAAATATGGGCAGAACTTATTATTTGTAAATTATATGGATAGCACAAAATAAAAGCATTTTTGCACTATTATACCTAACATTTTTTCAGAACAAAGCAAATATAATAACAGTGACATATGACGTCTTCAAAAATGCTTATGTGTTGTATGTCAATACATAACATTAAAATACAATCAAGTTATAGCAATAATAACTATAACAAACGTCGTAATAATAAAAACACTAATTTAGAATAACAGCAATAAAGCCGGTTCTATTTAAGAAAACTATCGACATACATCAACGTATTATATTAGTAGAACTATCTCAAATATTGTTAAGACCTATTTTGCTTGATACATCGAACTACAAAGAGGAGTTTCCCAGAAGGGACAATTCATCAAATCAGTCTGCTTATTTAGAACAAATTAGTTATTGTTGTATACGTGCCTTACTTCCAAAGCTTTCAAAAATACTAGTTCACGCTTGTCACTACAAAAATGCAGTGGCTCTGTGCGATTATTTACTGTGAGTCTATGTTGAATATCGATAATAGGTTTTGCAAATGTGGATTTGTCACCGCGGTTATTTATTAGTCTAGACCGTTCCTTGTATCTGATGTAAAATCTACAACAAGTTTGGTGATGTAGATTGCGTTACAATGTCTAAAAACTAATTTATAAATTCCAGCTTTTCTGAAGAAACATGATTTTTCTTTCGCGTTAAATAGCAAGTCACGCGTCGTTGGTTAGATTTAGAAGCTGCCTTTGTATCGGAACTGGCGTTTAAAATGTTTGGAATGTTTTCTTAAAGGTTTCCAAAATAAGTCATTGAAACATATTTGTTATTTGTTCTGTCTTTAATATTTATGTAAATCAAATTAAGCGCTAGTTTGTTTTCTTTTCTGTCTATCATTTTATTTGTTATTTTAAGAGAGATACAATATTTCATCCTATATGCGTAGTCATTCAAATATCTTTTTCAAAATTAGTTTCAGACATAGCAGTGGTAGCTAAGAATTTTTGGTGTGCTGCATGAAAAAAATTAAGGATATGTAAAATGCTGATATAAGAAAACTGACAATTTTATGGCACAATGATTACCTGCATTGATTTTCTCGGACAATAAAACAGTTTTCATGTTTTTACTCAAAAATAGCGCATTGCAGGAAAACAACTCAAGAGAACTCTCATGTTCCCAATGGAACGAGGATATCAAAAATAATTTAGTTGGGAAAAATCATCGGTATACTATTTTTTTTTTAATTCAAAATTATCGAAGTCAATGCCCGTACGCACGCCACTGTTAAAGCTAAAAATTATGTTTCTATTGAAAAAAAAGCACATTTATTAGCTGTCTTTCCCTACTAAATATCACTGAAATATCTCAAGCGGTTTCGAAAATATTAATTAATTTCCATTTTTTCCTTAAAACTTTACCAGCCTGTATTTTCGTAACAAAACATTTTAAATCATAGGTTATACAGCAAACTATTATTAATTTTTAATGTATATTCACTCCCTTAAATATTCGCATATCATTCAGAAACATCCTGTATAGCTACGTAAAATTGTCTTGCTAATTGTTCCTGGTAACTAACTTTACAAAACTTAGTCTTACCTAACTCAAACATTACATCAATTTTACCACGAATCACAAACAGAAAAGACCTACAAATTATATGATAAGATGCATATGTTATATAATATACACTATACATATACAGAGGCATTCTTGCTAAATGAAAGTTGCGAACTGCGAAATATGCAGCTCTTTTCCAGCGTACATTCGGCGGTTCTGAAGCCGTCCGATGGTCAGTGGTGCCCGTCGAACCGCATGTAATTGAGCTGGCAGAACAACGATTTTAGACAGCAACTACTTTGACCGGCCTAGGAGACTTGCATTATTTCAATATCCAATTGACTGACTGGGACTGGCGTATGGCGCTTGATCGCCTGCTCAAATCTTCAACACCAGAGAACCGCGAGCTTTCAAACAACAACGTATCACATTCTGACAATGAATTAGGATTTTGATGGTTTCATCCAATTAGTAATAATATTAGTCAAATTTTTGGTTGTTCTGCAGCACCACAGCACTTATGGACAAGCCGCTCCTGAGACATAGGTCTCAAAAAGGCACCATGTATAATTGAATGATAGGGTGACATAAATCTTATGGTATAGTTCTTTATGTTAAAACTTATTTTCTGTATATTGAAAAGTAAAATGAATTATTTGTTAATTTTCTAATAGTTAAACATGTTTTAGCGAAACTCGTGAATAATAATGTCTTTTTTCTAGAAGTAATTATTTGTAGCGAATTTTCGTGGAGAAAGTTTTCATTGAATTTTTGTAAACAATTGTTTTAGCGCACTCTTGTGAAATCCCTTGGATCTCCTTCTTACTACAAATCCTGACTGCTTGCTGTGCAATGCAACCCGAGGTCACAGTCATCACACCCACGTATCGTTTGGCACTACAACTCCGCGAACTGGGACGAAATGCGAGACAAGGCCAGACTTGAAAAGGTCAAAGCTCACAAAAACCTTCTACACAATCCCAGTCAAGAATACCGTCAAGCAAGAAACCGCTATGTCCGAATTCTTTCTAAGGCAAAAAACTTGTTTAAAAACCACATCAAACACAAAGTCCTCTTAAGCTCCAGCGGCAGCAAACCTTTCTGGACTCTTGCTAAATTTATTTGGAATAATTTCTGCAAGAGCACGTTCCCACCTCTTGCCTCAGAGGATGAAACTGTTTCTACCGCCCTGGGCAAGGCTGAACTTTTTGCCTCGTTGTTCGCCGGCAATTCTACTCTCAGCTCACTACCAAATATTCAACCACCAACAGTCCCCAATGTCGCGTATAAAATGACGGATATCATTTTCAAAACAAAAAGGTACGAAAGATGCTCTCTTCTCTTAATACCAAAAAAGCTTCTGGCCTTAACGAGATCCCAGCAATTGTTCTCCAAAAATGCGCACCAGAACTTGCTCCTGTACTGATTCGTCTGTTTCAGACATCTTACAATAGAGGCATATTCCCTAGTAACTGGAAAACTGCTCGAGTCCCCAAGAAAGGATACAAAACGCTTCCTAGCAACTAGAGGCCTATTTCCCTCTTTTCAGTCGTCTCTAAAGTGATGGAAAAGTATATAAACACCGAATTTCTAAAATTTCTGGAAAAACACAGTCTAATCCACGGCAGGCAGTGTGGATTCCGTCAGCGCAGATCAACTGCCGACCTCCTTTCCCTTGTCACCCATTCTTGGAACAAGTCTATGGAACGTATCCAAAGCATTCAACCAGGTCTGGCACGCAGCGCTGCTTAATAAACTACCCGCCTATGGCCTACCACCAAAACTCTGTACATGGACAGCAAATTTCCTCTCCAACCGGAGCATTTCTGTTTTCGTAGATGGCCATTCCTCTAAACTATATCCAATTAATGCAGGAGTTCCTCAAGGATCAGCTTTAGCCCCTACTTTGTTTCTTCTCCACATCAATGACCTCTTCTCTAGCACATCCAACCCAGTGGATGACAGCACCCTCCATTCAAATATACAATATTTTAAGCCTGTCTCTTTAGCCCAATTAGATGAGGATCGCGGACTCATAGAGGGTTTTATCTCCGTGGATCTCCAAAAAATATTAGACTGGGAACGTAGAAATCTTGTACTATTCAACCCCACCAAATCACAGTCTTGCTCTCTTTCTCATAAGAGATACACCAGCCCTAGACCAATCACAATAAACAACCAAGTTATTCAAAGTAATGAGTCCTTTTCACTTGTTGGCATTTCTGTGGATCGAAATCTCAATTGGCACCAACATGTCACATGAATTGCAGAAGCGGTTGCTAAGAAATTAGATTTCCTCTTCCGGGCTCGCAAATACTTTTAGCCAGCTAATATCTATACCTTATATACTTCACAAATAAGACCAAACCTCGAATACTCCTCCCACATCTGGGGTGCTGCTGCCGCTTCTACACTCGCTATCCTGGACTCCATTCAGAAGAGAGCTATGCGTCTCATCGGTGACCCTACCCTCACCCAAAGGCTGCTATCCCTTGCCCACCGACGTGCAGTTGGTAACCGCTCTCTCTCTCTCTCTCCCTCTCACTCTTTTATAGATATCTGCACGGGCACTGCTCAGAGGAGCTTTATTCCATAGTTCTTCCACCTGTTGCCCCCAACAGATCTACCAGGGAAACAGAGCGTGTGCACCCTATTACTGTCCAGGTCACCCGACATAGAACATCTTGTTTTGTTCGCTCTTTTGTCCCGAGGACTTCCAAGTTGTGGAATTCCTTGCTGGCACATGTCACTCCTTCTCCTCCGAACCTCCAAACCTTCAAGTCCAGAATTAACAAGTTGCCTCTTTCCTCCTTGTCGACACCCACGATACGATAGTATTTAGGCTGTAAGCCCTCGTGGTGTGTTGCTGAAATTAAAAAGAATAATAATGTTTCCACATTTTTGTGAAAAATACTTTTTTAGCGCATTTCTAAAAAGAAAATTCGCTTATGGCGAGGTCACAACTTTTGAAAGGCCCCTAAAAACTCATATCTAAAGTTAGGATGATCATATAATAATTCCTCCTTCTCCTCCGACCCCCAAATCTTCAAGTCCGGAATTAACAAGTTGCCTCTTTCCTCCTTGTCGATACAGTACGATAGTATTTAGGCTGCAAGCCCTCGTAATGTGTTGTTGAAATATATTGAAAAAAATATATTTCTACCTACCAGCCAGATATATATATATATATATATATATATATATATATATATATATATATATATATATATATATATATATATATATATATATAAATATATTTATATAGTAGAATCCGGATTTACCGAGCGGTCAAGGGACCGGTAATAATATCTCGTAAAAACCGAATCTTGTTATATCAGAACTAAGAAGTAACTACAAAAAAATGTAGGTATGTGCATACCTATAAGTAAGTGTACAAACCGGACTACTCCCTGTAACGCTTTCCATCAATATTGAAAGTCAACTGTAACTGCCTAGTTTGAATGAACAATTTTATTCGCACAAAAAATACATTACTTAATCTAACTTTATACACATCATAAAAAGTAGCCTATGATTTTAATTAATACTGTCGGTTTTTGTTTTCTTTTCAAAAAGTTTTCTATGGAAGTTAATAAACTTAGCTCATTCTCTGAGTTTGTGGCCCTCTCCAAAAATATTTTAAGCTTCTCGGCGGAATCAATGGCATCTTGCAGTAAAATATTGGTGCATACTGGGGATTTAGATTCTTTGTCCGAATAGGAATATTCTATTCTTGGGTAGTGTTCAAATTTGCAGCTTCAAATATCTCGGAATCTGTTGGAATACCTAAAGTTATCAAATAATTATCTATGTTCCGGTCATATCGAAATATCTTCGTCAGCAATAACATCTTTCGAAACGCTTAAATCGTTTTGTTTTCTATGCTCAGAATGAAAGCCATCATTCCTGAAACGGGTGTGCACCGTTTTTTGTGAGACATTTTTCCATGCACGATCAAGGAGATGAATAGCTTCGAGGATATTTACCGAAGGTCGACACTGATTCTTGACCATGTTGCCAATTATTTTTGTAACGAGTTGTCTCCTGTAATTTCATTTCAACGAGTTGCTAATTCTCTGATCTAAAGGCTTTAGTATATATGAGGTATTGGGTGGCAGAAAAGCTAGTTTGATGATCTTCAAACTCGTCAATTGTGGATGTGCCACAAAATTTTTCACCACAAGAAAAATTGTTCTATTTTTTCTTTCCAGTTCTTCGTCCCATTCTTCTACTTCAGTTTTAAAAATATCGCCAGTTACCCATACTTTTTTGTTAGCAACATATTTCACCGACAAACTATTCACATTTTGAAAACATATCAGTTTTTGTACTTTGCCAGTAACCAATAATCTTCGAAACTCAGAACAATCTTAAGTTACACAAACTAGTACAGTCAGGTACTCTTTGGATAACTTCCTACCAACACATTTTTCGTTTCTGAATTCTAGAGTTTTGTCCGGCAAGATTTTGTAAAAAAGTCCTTTCTAGTCTGCTTTGAAGACATCACATTATGCCTGATATTCCTTGAATATTCCTCGGAAGTTATTTTAGATATGACTTTCTTAATTTAAAATTTTGCTTTCTCATAAACTTTTCCTAAATTAATTGAATGTCTTTGTTTAAAACGAGAAATCCAACTTGTATAATAATGGAAATTCTCTCCATATCCCATTTATTTACCAAGGGAAACAGCTTTCTCCTCGAGAAGTAGACCACTTATAGCAATGTATGCGTGCATCTAATATTTGAACCAATCAAACAATGATTTGTCCAAGTTCTCTATTTCGGTTGCTTTTAGACTGTTTCTCTTGTTGTCAATAGTGTTGGAACCACTAGCCTGGACAATAGCATTCTCGCACTTAATATTGCTGATAATGTAGACAATTCACTACCGTACTGCCTACAAACATCACTTTTTTTCGTTCCCGTTTTGAATTGTTTTAATATCGACATATTCTCTTCAATGGTAAGGCGTTTTCTTTTAATACCGGATGCAGGCATTTTGTAAGCAAGACTATTCACCTGCCTCAAACGCGCGGTGATCGAAAACTAATCGGAATAAGGTGCAAGTTTCAAGATTTGAACAAAAAACAAGAAGTCACACAAATGTACAGTTGTAATTAACTAACGAAGGTTTGTAATGAAATTGCATTTCGTTACCGTAAATCCAATCTATATTTCATACATAAAACTCTGCAAATATTCATTTTTAAAGAATTCTGCTATATACCCATTTTAAGCCTCTGTAGAAGAATAAAAAGTTACATAAAATACCGGTCCAAGCAGATTAAATTTTATCTTCCTGATAAGTAATACCGAAAATGTGTAAATTCACCAAATTTTCAATAGCGAATACTTTAATCAAACCATAAGAGAAACAAGGATCCCAAAAACTTCTAGAACTAATAAAGGCTACATATATTTTTTAATATACAAGGCGGCGCACGGACCAAGTTCGGCAGGTCAGTTTTCACCATTTAAATCATCCGGTTTAGTTAAAGTTTTCCCCCAGTTAAATCTTCTGTTCTAGTGTAAACCGTACCGAACGCAGTCCGCTTGAGCGTTCCCGGGCTCGATTCCCGTTTTTCACGCCGCGACCTCGTTCACAATAGTTAACCCTCAGCCCGTGGTTTGAAACCTGTGGTGAGAAATATTTTACTAATAATATTTTTACTATTGTACTTTTGTTTATATCATATGACCCGTTACTATTGAAACTTATTTGCCTTTTTATAATTTTTCTTACACCGCCGATTCTTCTATACAGGTGTTTTTAGCCCCCCCCCCGGGGGGGGGGGGAATTTTCAAGGAAAGGGGGGGCGCTTTCCTTGAAAATCGTTTGGCCACAAAAAATTGCAGGGTTTTCATTAACCGTCGTGTTTGTTTCCATAACTTGCCCAAGTATTAGTCAAACTAGTCGAAACATTTATTTTACTTGATGTATGTTATGTCTCGTCCCAGCTATAATTTCTCTAATTTCATATAATTGCTTTTACTAACCGACAGACTTTAATCTCCCAAAGGTTCATCTAATGACAATAAGGTGGCCATTCCAAAGGATTTGATTTGGGGTTTGGAGGCCTATGTATAGCTAACGATATTTTATCTCCTAACTTGTGACGCTAGGTGGCCAGCGGGGGACGGGATATCGTAAGGTATCGCTCTTGTCCGTACAAATAGTTTAACTATAACCCCCAAAAGGGCAGGAAGCCGCTGGAACAAAAATAATCCCGCTGTATATAACATCATACTTGGGCAGGGGCGGGAACACAAAGGGGTAAAACGCTAAGTTATCATTTATCATATTTAATTCTTTAGACCCGCCCTGGTGAGAACCTCTAGGTTATATCTACTAACTTTTTTTTGAAATCCAGCATATAAGTGTACATATTCGTTTTTAATAAATCTTTGTTTTTGTATATATTCTTTTTAACTAGTATAAGTTTCCTTTATCAAAGCAACTCCGACCACTGGACAACAACCTTTTTCACTGGAATCTACCCAGGTATCCTGCGTTCACAGGGCGGTCTGTTCCTTACATTCCTCCGCTACTTTGGGGCTTCCACTTTACCCCTAAACCTTTAATACCATTATTTTTAGAAAGTGGTGGCGCTCGAGTGCATGTTATTTTCCGACCGACCACTCCACCCTTTGGACGTAGCAGGTTACACGTGGATTTCAAGTGGTAAGAGGGACCCTATCATTGACTGAGTGGAAGAACCCAAAAATAGTTTCTCTTCTGTTCAGTAAAATGTATTGCCCATTAGTGTTATGTCTGAATAAATAAACATGTGCATCTAGTCCTGGTATGTCTGGATGGTCATATTTTTAGGTAGAAAGGTAACAAAATTCACAGAAAGACGAAGCCCTCTTGTTTACGTTCGCACATCTGTGTCCCAATAAAAATGTGAACGGGTCAGCGCAATAATTACCTCGCTAAAACCGAAATTTCCTGAAAAGCGGTCTCGTTAAATCAGAAACATTTTAGCATTGTCTCTTACACAAGTCCATTCAAATCATCAACATTTGCTCGTTAAATAAGACGTTCGTTAAATCTGCTACTCGTAAAACCCGGACCCTACTGTATATATATATATATATATATATATATATATATATATATATATATATATATATATATATATATATATATATATATATATATATATATATATATATATATATACAGGGTGGCGCATTGAAAACGAAACATACCGATTTGCGTCCAGACAATTTTTTTTAAAGAAACGCTGAAACACTTCAATTTTAATATTGAGGGGGACATGTTTTGACATAAAACTCAACTTTGTCACATCATCCCCTTAAGGGTGGTGATAACAACCCTTATATTTTAAATAGGGAATATGGGTCGAGTGTTACATCATTCCTTTCTGAATTTAGCAAACTAATTTTTTTGGACGTTTTATCAACTCGTTTAAAAATTATTCACAGTTGGAGTTACAATAACGTATTTCATTCATTGTGATAAGAAATGCACTAATTAGTAAATTTTTCTTTAAAAAAAACCTTAAAAAAACCAAACGTTTAAACATGTTTATTCAGTTAAGTAAGTGTTCAAATTGTTGACCACCAGCTTCCATACAAAAGTAAAAATTTTGTTCAAAACGAGCTCCGACATTCTGGAGCATTTGTGGAGTTATTAGACGGCATTATTCAACAATGCGTCGTCGTAATTATTCCACAGACTCCGGTTCTGTTGCGTAAATTCGTCTTTAAATGGCCCCATAGAAAGAAGTCTAAAGGAGATAAATCCGGTGATCTAGGGGGCCACTCAATAGCACCTCTACGCGCAATTCATTGTCCTAGAAACTGTATGTTCAAAAACTCCCTTACACGTTGTGAAAAATGCGGAGGAGCTCCATCTTGTTGAAACACTAATTGATTTTCTTGATAGCGATCATCATTTTCAGCAATGTCAATTAATAGAGGGTAAACGATATCTTCTAGTAACTCCAAATACGTTTCGCCATTCAAATTGCCATCAAGAAAAATTGGTCCGATTAAACGGTCTTCCAAAAATGCCAGTTCAAGCATTCAATTTCTGTGGAGTTTGAGTGTGGACTTCGTGAAAATTTCTTGGATTATTATCTGCCCAATAACGACAATTATGACGATTGACTGTAGAGTTTAATAAAAACGTACACTCGTCTGAAAAACAGATATTGAACAGAAATTTCCCGTTATCAGCTATTCGTGCAATCATAACTTCACAAAACTCCAGCCGCCGATCAAAATCATCTTCATTCAGTTGTTCTACAAGATGAATTTTATACGGGTGAAATTTATGATGCTTCAATATTCGCTGAATAGTTCTTCTTTTGATGTTTGAAACAGTGGCCGATTTTCTCGTGCTCAAAGTTGGGTCTGCAGCAATTTGCCCTAAAACTTCAATCTCAGTAGTCTCATTTCTAACCGGAAATTCACGTTCAGGATCCCGTTTTTTGTTGGCTACTGAACCACTTACTCGAGACTTTGCAACTAACTCCAAAATGTATTTTCTGTTAACATGTCTGTTAGGATGTCGTTCATTAAACAAATTTGCGGTACGGTTGGCACAGTCATCGTTTTTGAACAAAATAGTAATTATTTCAACTCTTTCTTCTACAGAATACACCATTGTGAAATTAATTTTCGGTAGTACTATCATGTATCAAACCGACCGATAGACTGAAATAGTAAACCGTATTTCTCTCATATCGACAAGAAATGTTCTGATAATCAATTTTTGTTTACAAACCAACAAAACATTGACTGTCAGCACATTTCTTATCGGAATGAGTGAAAAGCGTTTTTGCATCTTCAACTGTGAATAATTTTTAAACGAATTGATAAAACTTCAAAAAAAAATTTGTGTGCTGAATTCAGAAAAGAAAGAGCTTTCAAATGATGTAACACTCGATTCATGTTCCCTATTTAAAATATAAGCGTTGTTATCACCACCCTTAAGGAGTTTATGTGACAAAGTTGAGTTTTATGTCAAAACATGTCCCCCCTCAATATTAAGATTGACGTGTTTCAGTGTTTCTTAGAAAAAAAATTCTCTGGACGCAAATCGGTCTGTTTCGTTTTAGATGCGCCACCCTATATATGTGTGTGTATGTGTGTGTGTGTGTGTGTGTGTGTGTGTGTGTGTGTTTGTGTGTGTGTGTGTGTGTGTGTGTATGAACCACTCACTGCCATAAAATTATAATTTAAAATAAATCCCAGTTTTTCAATATAAAAAAATTAATAATTTTTATATATATATATATATATATATATATATATATATATATATATATATATATATATATATATATATATATATATATATAATTCTTGTAAAAACGTGCAGATCATGGCTATGAAAATTCGCTACCATAACGCACTTGCTGCGTCCGGACTTTTTGTAAGTCAGAAACTAATAAAATTGAGATCTTTATATTTTACGGAAGTCACCCTGTTTATAAAAATCCCTGTGAATTTAACATTAATAAATGTATAATTATAATTTATATATAACTATATATATATATATATATATATATATATATATATATATATATATATATATATATATATATATATATAATTTTTGTAAATACGTGTAGATCATGTCTATGAAAATTCGCTACCATAACGCACTTGCTGCGTCCGGACTTTTTGTAGGTCAGAAACTAATAAAAATGGAGATGTTTATGTAATTTTATGTAAATTACCCTATTACATATTTTTTTAAATGGTTAATAAATGTTATTTTTACTTTATTTGGTCTTCATTAAATTCCATATTAGACCAATAATTATTTCTATTATCGTCAGTTACAAATTACCTATACTGAGCAAAGTAAATACAGTTTAGAATGTCGCATAACTGCCTAATTCATACGACACGATCTCCGCCAACAGTACTTATAATAGGGCTAATTCATGATTTTATAACGGGCGTATGCTCTGTGCATTCTACGCTAACGATGCGGAAAGTGCTTAGTCATAATTTGGGGATAGCGCGCGATATGTCTGCTGTATTGCAGTAATAATTTACAAGAGTTAGGTTGACGTTTTGAGGCTTTGAACAGAAAGCTAGTTTGTGAGGGTTTCGGTAGGTAGTAAAAGTTGAACTGCAGGTAATAACTGCGAACTTAGTTCAAAAGTTGTTTAAACGACTTTTACTAGTGGTAGTGGTAATAAACTGCAGGGTAATCCATACTGAATTAAGCCGATGCAAAAACCTTAAGTGATCCATTAAAATATAGATACCATGAATAAGGTCTAGGTTTCACAAATACAATATGAGCAGACAAACGTTTCACCACCATTTGCTACTTGTATACACGTTCGCCCAGTTCGCAACTATTTTCTGGGTAAATGCAAATAAACATCTGTTATTGTTAAATAAACTTGTAATGTCGCCTTGTTACAACTGGCACAATTTTTTTTTACTGTTATATACCGGTCGTTTTATAAAGAACTAAGCAATCGCATTACCTAGATGAAATCGGAGACAAACTAGGGTTATATAGAATTATAAATTTTCACATTCTGATGACGCTAACCTTGTCAGTGAAACGATCTTCACGTCTTTAATAGACGTGTTGTGGTGAATTGGGTTTCCCTAAATGTACCGTAGAGTTTTACCCTCTGATGACGTTAACTTTGTTGGTGAAACGATTGTAAGGTTTTTAAAAGATGTGGAGTAGTGATCTGAGTTTCTTCAAGTGTACTTATCAGTGCCAATCACAGGTTTTACTTTTAACTTTGTGGGTTATATAGTCATGTAATTGTAAATAATTTAAAAAAAATCACTTATAAATGTAGGATATTGTTGCTGTCCCTGAGTATATCTCTATAAATTTTATCTGATTCGGATTAGAATTGTAGCCGGTTAAACCCCTTCATTTTTCGGATTTTATCGGTTTAATATAGATTTCTGTGGCCAATGATTGGTTTGTTAAATATACTCTTATATGCGCTAGACATTTATGCTTGGGGCATTATGCATGAACTTGGGGCCAATAAGTGAAATTTAAAATTTTTTGCTGAATCCAGCCAAGTCTATGATATACAATGCGCTAATGGATGTTTTTCTCGAAAAAAAAAGGACTTTAGACCATATTTGACTATTTTTTAAATTCATCTTAAGTCACCACTTTATAAGGAATTTATTTGGTATTCAGAGAAACATTACATAGAGGGCTTTGTTAACAAAATCCTGCAATGCGAGCAAATGAGGCTAAATCATCTGCTGTATATGGATGATCTTAAGCTGATGGCCTCCACAAATAATCACCTGAAACAACTCCTTAAAATCGTGGAAAGATTTTCCAGAGATATCGACATGCAGTTTGGGCTCGACAAATGTCGCACCTTATCTGTATTCAGAGGCAAAATACAACCAGCTTTATATGAAATGTAGAACGGCCAGCAAATTGCCTCGATCGGGATAGGGCAAGCGAGGAAAATAAACCTCTTGGTAATGAAGAACGATCTGGCAAATGAGTTTACGAAACGAGTAAAGCAGGTGGTGCGATCACATCGTAACAGCAAGAACCTGACTAAAGCTCTGAATATATATGCATGCTCTGCACTTAGTTACTCATTTGGGATTGTGAAGTGGAGTAAAACGGACATCTAAAATCTACAACGGAAGGTGTGAACACTCCTAACAAAATCTAAAAAGCATAACCCCCGTAGTGCTATTGAGCGCGTAGCCCTACCTAGACATTAAGGTGGAAGAGGAGTGTTTGGTATTGGTAAACAGTTGTACCAGCAGATAGTGAACCTGCGTACATATTTTCATCAGCAGGCGCTTACTTCTTCTTGAGTAGTTAAATCGCGTAGTTTAGTTTTGTATGCCATACTTTTCACATATCCCCATAAGAAGTCTACTAGCGTAAAATCTGGTGAGCGTACTTGCCATCCTAACGATCCTTCCCTCCCCATCCGCCGATTTGGAAACATTAAGTCGGGGTACTGCCAGACAATAATAATAATAATAATAATAATAATATAATAATAATAATAATAATAATAATAATAATAATAATAATAATAATAATAATAATAATAATAATAATAATAATAATAATAATAATAATAATAATAATAATAATAATAATAATAATAATAATAATAATAATAATAATAATAATAATACATTTATCGGTCAATCGATATAACCTCATTAACAAGGTGTGTGGTATTGTCTAACAGGAATGTAAACTTAATTATGAAATCCAAATAATAAACTAAACCAATTGTTGACACAATCACGTAAGTCTGATAAAACTAGATATTAACATAATTACAAGTCTACAAACCCAGTGGCCATTAAAAACAAAACAAAAATAGAAATGATCTAAATTTTTTATTATATATATATATATATATATATATATATATATATATATATATATATATATATATATATATATGTGTGTGTGTTATTATTATTATTATTATTATTATTATATGATAATGAACTATATATAGTTCACCGCTTTATGGTTACTACTTGAAGAAATTTTTCAATTGCCTCAAAAGTCGTGATTTTGCCATAAGCGAATTTTTTCTATGCAAATTCGATACAAAGTGTTTGCAACGAAAAACTTAAGAAAAGAACCAGAAGAATGTGCTAAGAATGTTTACAAAAATCCTATAAAGCATTTTTTCCATGAAAATTTGCTAAAAAATAGCACTCCTACAAAAGTTGGTTAAAAAATGTTAGGTTGAAAATTTTATAAAATATTTTTCACAAACATTTAACTAACATCTATCTCATCTAAAAAATTTTCTGGACAAGAAACAAATCAAGTAAAAGGCCATTTAAAAACCACTCTTATTTTTAGTGTTATTTTTTTCGAGTGGCATTGCTAAAATTGTCATACAAAAAAAAATCTAACAGTATTTTACTTAAGTTATAATCTGTAATTTTGTGCAATAATTTCTATAATTAAAATAGCAATCTTTAGCTAATATTAATGAGCTAATAAGTGCTGCCCTTTAAAATTAGAGTCCGCCTTTTTAATCTATTTTTTTTTAGAAATGTTCTTTAAAAATATGTAGACATTTTTATCTTTCAGCAAAATCTAAAATATTTTTATCTTTTGGTTCTTTCAAATTTATATAACACATTAAAAGTAAAACAAGGACCATAAGGCCCCAATTTCATCTACTCTGAAACAAGATCTACGACAAATAAACTAATTTATCTGGCCAGATTAAATATTTGTTTATGGTTATTTTTAAGAACTTTTACATATAAGACATTTTGAAATTCATTATTTTGTGATTAAATTATTTTCAACTTGACCAATCTACGCCTATATCACTGTTTGTGCTTTAAGTAATTAATAAAAACTGTTGTTGTGTTTTACTTTTGTTCTTTATTGAAATAAATTTTCTAACCAAGTTTTTCTCAAGCTCGGTTGTAGTATAATTATAGTGTTATCTAGATATCTAATTAATTACTAGCGATTCCGGAGGCCAGAATTTTGTACCGAAGGTCTGAAAAATATAAGCTTTTGGTAAAAATTAATGCGAAAAGAGTAAGTATCCACTTTAATTAACCTTTTATTTTCTCGATTGTAACACCATTGTCTTTAAAATTAGATAGGTGACCATAAATAAATCAGAAAAAGCCGCTATAAAAGCTTTGCCTAAGGGTGTACAATACTGACATAAATCTAAATTTTCAACTCAATAATTAGCAGGTTTTCTTTGAGGTAATACGTCTATTTGTTTGCCCTATATAAGTCCGGCAGCAGTCGGAAGAAGGAATTTCGTAAACTCTGTGAGATTCGTTTGGAATTGTATCTTTGGGAGTTTTTATTACATTCAACAGTTTTTTCTCTATTGCGATAATGGATTTGATATTATGGGTTCTAAATAATCGGCTTATTTTTCGGTGATAAATTCTGGACGCGGAACCAAGAGAACCGAGAACCAAGAACCAAATTTATCTGACACCACTAATGACCTCTCTCTCTCTCTCTCTCTCTATATATATATATATATATATATATATATATATATATATATATATATATATATATATATATATACATTTAAAATTGAAACAAACCTGAATCTTTTTTACGAAGATTCGCTAAAAACAGCCAAAGAAATGAAAACAATCAAAATGGCTTAAACTCCCTCTCGTATGTTGAATGGCATGTTGACTGACACTACAGTAAATTATGGCAATAATAATTTATCCTTCAAAATATCGTTCTGTCAGCATAACAAAGCTCACATAGTTGTTTATGCTGTGGTTATATTCTGTACGTGGAAACAAATATAGCTTATATTGTAAAGACGTGTTATGAACAGGAATGTATGAATATGAGGTGAGTTTTGTAGTATTATTTAACGGCAAAGTTAAACTGAATCCGAGAAAACATAACAGTTGAGCTTATTACTTACATTATTATTGATTCAGGTCGCATTATTATAAATAAGGGATAAAAAACGAACTGTAATATGAAACTGAATGCTTATTTATTCATTTTAGCTATAATAAATGTAGTTCTAAACCGGGTAACAAAATAATTCCGTATATACTTCCACAAAACTGGTTCCCAGGTCACTGCTAATTACACTTTTGATCATAAGTAATTATCGAAACAGTGGGCACAGCTGTTGCTACATTGAAACATAGTCTAACAGGACAGTTTCAATAAACTGACAAAAACAATTTTGTTGGAGGTGCGCAACAGCAACACTTTCAAACTAAAACTCAAAACGCTTTTTGTTAAGAAAAAATGGCTAAGTGTAAGGAATGTAGAAAAAACGACTAATGATTTTGTTTTCAAATTGCAAAGTAGGATGCTTGGTTCTGTATCTGCCGTATCTCTGGATTGTGGTTAACACTAGTATTTTTTAAATCGTTCGTTGTATTGCTTTACATTTTCTTTTAACAGGAAAGCATAGACAGTAAATTGCTTAATGTTTGTAAACATCCTATTGAACTCTGTGTTAGTCAGAGCGATTGAAAAATGAAAACTGTGAGAATATTGCCAATATGTAAGCCAATCAGGTATTTTAGCAGGTTGAAAATGTGAAAAATCGGCTATATATATCTATATACATATTTTTTTGCTACAAACTGACGATATTAAGTTTTTCCTAGCGCAAACATCTTCGTTGCGAGGGCAACTAGATGTTGTTTTTTAATGGCAAGATATGATTTTTTTACACTTTCGGAAAGAACGCCTCAGTCTTGATACGGAGGTATAAAATATTAGTCGCGTTTAATCCGATAACTTCATTAATCAATGTGCTATCACGTTACCCGTCGAAAACATGTATTTGTAGCTGTCAATTGCCCAACACTGTTTGTTATCAATTATCTGCAGTTTCATAATGTAATACTTTAGAGAGCTTCACCTCAAAAATTGAGAACAATTACGATTTAATAATGACTATTATGGTAGAATTGAGGATACCATTTGAAATATAAGTTATGGTGGACTACGGTGACATAAAATGTACTTATCTACAAGTGTGCATGCTGTCTCATGAAGTGTATCCTAATCGGACAGAAATTAGTAAAGGGTATGTTTCCAAATCAGTAAAAAGATCTAACAAAACTGGTAGTGTCAAAGATAAGCCAAGAATAGGAACAACAAAAACGGCTGTGGCTAGCAACAAGGCATTAGATGTATTGTTGTCTTTCCATTAAAAGCCTCAATTATCTACAAATGAAGTTGCTATATTACGCAATGTTTCACAAAAGTCTTTGGTAAAGCTACTTAAAGAAAAGAAATCACCCATACAAAGTATAGCCTGCACAAGAACTTGTAGATGGCAATTTGAGAGGCGTGTTAAATTAAGTAATATTATTATTATATAATTATATATCGTTATTATTATATGAACTTGATGAGACTCCAGACTTTGGTAGAAATATTATTTTCTCAGACGAAGCTACTTTTACACCACAAAATTCACATTGGATGCTGGAGGCTCAAACCCAGCGACCACAAAAAATTAATATATATGGGCCGGTATACTAGACAGCAGTCTTATTGGTCCGTTCTTTATTGAAAAAAATCCAGCATCTACAAAATATTTAAATTTATTAATAAAATAAATTATATCTGCTGTGGTTGCAGTAGGCCCAGTTAATGAAGCTTGGTTCCCGCTAGATGGAGCTCCCAGTCATTTTGAGAGACGCGTGCGGCAATATTTGGATGAAGTTTCCGCAGAAAAGTGCATTGACCGCAATGGTACTCTTGTGTGGCCTGCCCGCTCTCATGATTTGACGTCATGTGATTATTTTCTTTGGGGTCACCTGAAGAATGATGTCTGCAAAGACAGGCCATTACATCTGAAAGAGCTAAACAAAACGGATTGTACATTGCAGCTTAATTAATGTAATAAATTCTTTTGAATCGCCAGTTCAATGTACTGATAATAATGGGCAATGGACAACTTCTTGAAGATTTAATTAGTTAATCTTTTTTTTAAGAATAAAAGTAATTTTTTCTCAGATTCTTTCTTATGGAACCTGATTCAAACCCTACAGTACCAAAAAAATACTTTATTTCCAACAATATAAAAAAGATCACATCTTACCCTTGAAAAAAAAAGTTACTTGCCATAGCAGCGAAGTGCTTTACGCTAGGAAAAACTTAATATTGCTAGTTTATTGCAAAAATATGTCAAAAAACTGTTGTCAGAAAAATTTTTTCTGAATAATAAATTTAAGTGCCTTTCAATAGTTTTTGTTAACCCTGTATATACAGGAGGTGCCAATTAAAACTTCCTACCTGGAAAATATAGAAATTTAAAAAATACCCCAGAGACGTCGACTTTGTTTTCAAGGGGGACATGTGAGGACGAAAATTTTCGCGTCTTAAGACCTACCCCTTAGGCAGGGGTGTGAAGTAGCCTTAAAGTTTAAATGGCAGCCTATGTTGCGTGACACCTTATTTTAAACCTTTCTCAATTCTGCTTACGACAACATACGACTTTTTGAATTTTGGTTTGGATTTTGCAATAAAATCATCAATCAAAAAATAAGGCAAAATATGAATCAATGAAAGTATGTTATTTATCTCTTAATAAAGTCTATCAATTCAACTTCCTTACCTGTTTTATTTGCACCGAAACAAGTAGATATCCCGTACAATCGTCACAAAGTCGTCTGAATTCCCATTCTTGAAAATTGTTTATACAATTGCTGAAAAAGTGAAAATAATTAGTTTGTTCTACAAAAATAACAACTGTGCACGACAGGCAGCACAGATTTTAAATGATCGCAATCCTGAGAGAAACATTAGC